>CM024754.1:80205824-80605824 GCA_014218235.1 Colocasia esculenta | reverse complement strand
TTGAAAGTCGAAGTATCATATAAACTTCTGTGTACTTAAATAATTTTGTGTAATCTGTCATTCCACAGAATCCATGAAATCATAATCTTGGTTATTTCAATGTCTTTCATTATTCCTATGGAATCCTTGACAAAATAAATGACACTTATATGTCTTACAGAATAATATTTTTTTTGCTATTAAATTTAAATATTCTGTTAGGCAGAAAAAAAAATCAAAATAACCATATAAAAACATCTTTGTTAAGATTTGAAATAATTATATAATGTGATCTCTTGCTTGCTGTCAAAAGTTTAGTTCTTTTCCATTTGATAGTTGCTATGCAGTAAATGCGATGGTAGGTATAAGCAGCATGAGCTATCTGTCATAACTCACCTACCATATCTCCTTTTTTGTCAAAACTACCTTACTTTTAGGATACAACTGTCTGTCTATTCTTTAATGCTCTAAACATCTGACCATCCGAGGTTCTTTATACTTTACATATATTTCTATCTCACCTACTTCCGAAAGGACAAAGGTACTTGTGCTTCCTTACCTTGCAGATATTTAGCTGCCTACTGAAGCTTGCTTGCGTTCAGCCATGGATATGAAGCTTGCAGACATTTTGATAAGCTATTCATAGAGCCATGAAGCTACCTATATTGCCTGAAGATGTTGGGACTCTAAGAGCTGAAGGACTGATGGTTATAACAGAAGTCTCAGAGTGTCAACATCCAAGGATCAACGACTATCCTTCAAACGCCAAGTTCCTAACGGTTAGTTTCAAACGGGAAGATTAAGTCTCTGAAGCTCATATATAGAAGTTGAAGTTTCAATCAGAAGCAACCAACCAGTTACACTAACTCCAATCAGAAATTGCAAGCAACAAGAGTCACCACAAGCTCTCTACTAAAAAGAGAAAGAGAGTTGCTACTTCAATCCTCAACTTCCAAGCTCTCTTGTTTTTTTTGAGAAGTCTTTTCTTCTTGGGTGGCATTATTCAACTGTAGATCTTCTCAGTCCACCCACATAGATTCAGAAAGAGTTAGAGCTCCAATTCTTCTTGTATCTCTTTCTGATTCTCTGTGTTTGCTCATTCTTCACAGCAGACACACTAGTGTGTTACTTCTGTGTTAGATAACCCGTAGGGGGTTTGTTCCCTACAGTGCCCCTCTTGTGAAGGGAAGACCTACTAGTGTAGGTAGTCTTTGTACCCCTTGGTAAAGGGAAGACTTTCTTGGGTGCAAGTGGGTTTGTAATACCTTTCAGGTTGAGAGAAGGCCAAGTTCTCTTGGCAGTTAGTGAAATCCCAAGAGGTTACTTGTGTATGATCGAATTCAGAGTATGAACAAATTTAGAGGGGGGGGGGGGTTGAATAGATCTATCACCAATTAATGCGGAAACTTAAGTAATTTAAACATTACTTCGAATTAGAGATCCATTCAAGTAAGCAATCCAACTGATCTGATGTGTGAATGTGTGATTGAGTGTATATGATGTGTGAAGCAATTAGAAAGAGAGCGTGAAAGCGAAATCCTATGCAAGCATCTAGTGCAGAGACAAGAAATCAAACCATTGCATAGAGGATTTTTAGGTGGTTCAGAAATCACACCAGTGATTCCTACATCCACCCCTCACACAGTGACGCCACACTACTCAAACCAGAGTACAACACACACTGGAGCGCAATGACTCCAAACACCCTTGAGCTCGACGGCTCAGAACACACAATGAGTACGATGACTCACAACCTGAGCACAACGACTCAAACCACACACAAATGAGCACGCTGGCTCAAACACACAACCGTGAGTTCGACAACTCATAAACTGAGCACGAAGACTCAAACCAAAACTGGAGCACGATGACTCCAAACTGAGCACGGCGGCTCAAACACAAGCTAGATCAAATCCAAACAAAATCAGATCCTCTAGCAATGATCTGATTCACAGACTCAACAAACAAAGAAATCTGCACAGAACTTCACGTGCAGATCTCACAAATGAAAATGAGATGAATACTCCAAAAATAAGTGAAATAGATGTGGGTTGGATGTTCCTCGGTGAAGAAGTCTTGTAGAAGCTTGAATTGAAGAGCCTTGAAAGAATTCAATGGAGATTCTCTTCAATTCACGATGCTCTGCTTCAGTGGCATCTGAATTGCCAATACTTCTCTTGTTCTGCTACTCTTTTGCTCGATTTGCTCCCCTTTTCAGCACATCACAGCTTGGCTTTGATCACCACATCCCTTTGGATGAAATCGCTGGAAGGCTGGAGGCTTGCTGGATCACTTGGGGCTCTCTCTGCTTCAAAACAGATCGCAGAACTTTTATAGCCTCTGTGCTGTCCCTTTTACGTGAACGGGATGTGCATAGAAACCTAGAATACACCCTGGGCTGCCACGTGTCCAAAAGGTCTTTACCACACTGCCACTTGGATGGGAGGGCAATTTGGTAATTATAGCATCTTCCACAAAGACCTTAGAGTGAAATCACAGCCATCAGATTTTATCCTCTGCACGATTCTGGGTTTGCACATAAATGTGAGTCGACCTCATTTTTCAAGAGAGTCGACCTACTGACCAATCATCAATTCAGGGCTTACTGTCAGAACACTAGTGTCGACCTGACAAACACTTAGTGTCGACTTGATCAATAGGTAGAGTCGACCTGATCAACAGGTAGAGTCGACCTCCTATGTATTCCTCCAAAACTGGTTCACTGGATGGATGCTAGTGTCGACCTCATCTCCAAATAGAGTCGACACTACTAACTTCTGCTTTTCAGAAACTTGCTGGACAGCCTTTAAGAGTTGACCTGTCTGACAAATAGAGTCAACCTGTCTGTGACTTTTTCTTCAGGAGCTTGTTGGGCAGACTGTTAAAGTCGACCTGTCTGTCAACTAGAGTCGACCTACCTTGACAAGAACTTTGTAAACCTGTATGAATGAAGAGTAGACCATCAAAACATGTCATTAACAGTAAAGTATGAGATATAAAATATCAAGAACATGTTGTTTGAGCATTATTGTAATATATTCAATATGTGCAATATGTCATCATCAAAATAAAAAAATGAGTGATGTTCGTTGGTCATCATTAAAAAAATCATCATTAAGAAATTCCAAAACACATTCAACACAACATTCTCCCCCTTTTTGATGATGACAAAACAAATACTCAAACTTGGGTCTCTTCATTCTCCCCCTGTCTACAGTTTCTCCCTCAACCTGCCCTTTCTCCAATTTCTCATACCAATATACCAAAGTGCCAATTTCTCCCCCAATATTTCTCCCCCAATTCATACCGATGGCATCAAACCAATTTTATTTCTCCATAGAGTTAGACCAATTTTATTTCTTCTCCTTTTTGACAGCATAAAAAGATAGACATGAAAACTAAGAAGGTAGGAGTTCAGGAAATGAAGTGGTGAAAAAAAAGGTAAAAAATGATCAAAATAAATGAGACAAAGTGATATTAACAAATGAGAGAGTTTATTGTGTTTTTGCGATTGTTCATTAAAGTTTAATCACAAGGACACACTCAACACAAAGTATAGCACACTATAATGGTCTGAATGTAGTTAAAATAATGATGCAAATGTGAATGAAAGTGACCTATGTGATTGAACAGAAGTATTCAACAAGGAAGTTAGAAGCTTTAAATGTAACACAATGTAGAATAGCAGGTCTAAACTCAGTATGCATGAACTTTAGTAAGGTCTTAAGCCTTTCTATTCTGTCAATTTGAATTTCCTTTCATTTTTAGCTGGGAAAGAATATAAGAATAAGTTAGTTAAATCTCACTTTTTAGTGCAAGAGATCACATTTACCAGATACAAGACCTCCTGATTACTCAGTGGTTTAACTTTCATTATCTTATACAGAGTTGAAAGTTTTGATTTCTATTTTTTGACGCGAAACATATCACTTTTTAGGTGAAATGACCCGATTACTCAGTGGTTCAAGAATTTGCATTGCTCTGTTTGTATCTTTCCAGATTGCTATTCATTTTCTTTTGATGTTCTACAGGATTTTGTTTGCTTTGACCAGAAAAGTCATGGATATGAATGTAGAGAAATTATTCTTAACATCTGATAACAGTAAAGCTTAAACTTGCATATGTTAAATATTAATGCCACTCATGTGCCTACAAATGTTTTGCAAATCATTTTAAAGACATTCAGTATTAAGATAGCACAACTTTGATATGAAAATGAATCTTTGAGAGTAAACTAAATGCACAATTAGTTTGTTTTATATGTATTAAGTCTCTCATATGAAAATAGCACCGAGACTCAAAAATTCTGATAATTTGGGGCTCAAGATTGACAACCAGTGTCAAGAATTCTGATACCAGATAAGAGAAGAATTGTCAAAGAGCACAATTTCTGATATCAAATGACTCCCCCTTTCAAGGTGAACATGAAAATTATGAAGAAGAAAGAAGACAGTGAAGTGAGAGTAGAATCAACAAGAATATTTTATTGAATGACAAAGCTCCCCCTCAACAATTGCATAAAGAGACTCTTGATACTTGGCGGAGACATATACTCACGCAAAGTGAAAGTGTCCAGACAAGCCTGACTTACCTTTCTTCAAATCACTATTTGATATACCAAGAATGCCAATGCAATGTGAGAAGTGGGAATTTATTTGCAAGAGAAGAAAGCTTTTACTTGCAAGAACACATATATTCTATTTGCAAACAGAAATGGAAGATATCAAGGATGTGGAAGTTTGCACAAACCAAGCTCTCTCCTTAAGGATGAAAATATGTTTTTTGGAAGAGGCTTAGTGAAAATATCTGCAACTTGTTTTTCTGTTTCAATGAAGTGAAGCTCAAAAGATTTCTTAGCAACCTCATCTCTTAGAAAATGGTGTCTTATTTCAATGTGTTTTGTTCGTGAATGCTGAATTGGGTTTTTAGATAAATTAATAGCACTAGTGTTATCACACAAAATAGGAATACAACCCAATTTGTGATTATAGTCTAGGAGATAGTGTTTCACCCAAAGGACTTGAGTGCCACAACAACCAGCCACAACATATTCAGCCTCAACAGTGGATAGAGCTACTGAATGTTGCTTTTTAGAAGCCCAAGAAATTAGGCATCCACCTAGATATAAACACAAGCCACTAGTACTTTTTCTATCAAGCTTACAACCAACATAATCAGCATCACAATAAGTAATTAAGTTTAATTTGCAGCCAGCAGGATACCATATTCCAAGTTCACATATTCCAGCAAGATATTTGAAATTCTTTTTAACATCTAACATGTAACTTTCCTTAGGATTGGCTTGTAATCTAGCACACATGCACACACTAAATTGAATGTCACGTCTAGAGGTTGTGAGATAAAGTAGAGAGACAATCATACCTCTGTAGGTCTTTGGATCTACTGACTTACCAAAAGATTCTTCTTCTAATCTTACATTTATCGCCATTGGTGCGCTTGAGTGCTTGAGGTGCTGAAAGTCAAATCTTTTCAAAAGTTCTTTCACATACTTCGTTTGACTTATAAAAATCCCTTCACTGGTTTGATGTACCTGCAATCCCAAAAAGAATTGTAGGTCACCCATCAAACTCATTTCAAATTCAGTTTTCATGTGATTAGCAAATTCAGTGCACATGGCTTTGTTTGTAGACCAAAAAATTATGTCATCAACATAGATTTGGACAATAATGATTTGATTATTGACAATTTTGGTAAACAAAGTTTGGTCTACGTTACCTCTTGTGTAACCTTTATTCAGCAAAAATAAGCTCAGACGATCATACCAAGCTCTTAGAGCTTGCTTAAGACCATAAAGAGCCTTATTAAGTTTGAAAACATGATCATGATATTTTTCATTTTCAAATCCGAGAGGTTGTTCTACAAAAAATATTTTCTTTGATGTAGCCATTCAAAAAAGCATTTTTTACATCTATTTGATAAATTTTAAATTTCAAGGATGATGCAAAAGCAAGAATATTCTCACAGCTTCTAGTCCAGCTACAAGGGCATATGATTCTTCAAAGTCAATACCAAACTCTTGATTGTACCCCTTGGCTACTAGTCTAGCTTTATTCCTAACAACCTGTCCATTTTCATTCAATTTATTTCTGAATACCCATCTAGTGCCAATCACAGATTGATCACTAGGTCTGGGTACTAATTGCCACACTTGATTTCTGTCAAATTGATGAAGTTCATCATGCATTGCATTGATCCAATCCTCACTGGTTAGAGCTTCATCAATGGACTTAGGTTCAATTTGGGAAATTAGTGCCAGTGGGTCTTCATTTATTGCATTCAAAAAAGATGATCTAGTTCTAACTCTGTAACGACCCTCCTTATACCGGTACGATTATACCAATCCACATCGATATAAAGGGCATCATTACAGTAGGACATTTACCCAACACTACAAAATAGGTTGAAACGTACATGAATAACAAATGAGTACAGCGTAAATAAAAGAGAAGTCTTATTCCATCATCATTCACATAATTCCACAGTCTATATAGCAATAAAAGAAATAAAAAATGTTCACATTATTACAAGTCCAAATGAAATACATTGTCATTGTTCACATACTATGAAAAGAAAAGTGTAACTATGAAGCAATCTTCCACAAGTAGCTACTTCTCGCGCTCGGAGTCACTCCTCACTATGTCCTCCTCAAGTACGGGGACACCTGTCTCACCTGTATGTTAAAGCAAGTATGAGTCTTTCAACAAGACCCAGCAAGCAAGCAACCTAAAGGTACATCCTTACACATATCACACACACATGCTAGTCTTTTAAACAATAAGGGAAAAACATGGTACATGTTTCATGACAATTAAGCATAAATAACCTACACATGCTGTAACGTCACGCATTTTTTGGATCCTCGCTTAGTGGTTGTGGAGGCCAGTGTGTGGCCAATGATGTGTGTTATAGGTGTTTATGCAGGTTTTCGGGGCTTTGTGGGCCAGCGGTTCGAGCCCAAAGCACCCTTTTATTCACTGTCTGTGAATGCGATAGGGCCTGGCGTCACGTTCTGAACGTGACAACCTTGGGTATCACGTTCTGGTTGCCGCTGCGGAGCGGTCTTCGTCTGTATGTCTGCCACATGTCGCGCGCTGGGCGGCCTGCTGACGTCAACCATGGGAAGGTGACGGCCTTCTCTGTCGCGTTCAGGTCGCGATGGTAGGGTATGTCGCGTTCCCAACTGTGATGCGTTTTTAAGATAGGTCGGCCAAACAGAGCTCCAGTAAGCTCTGCTCGGCCAGGGAGGAGTTTTTGCGGAGGTTTTCAGGCGATTCGTGGTTCTGGAGGTGTTTTCGGTGTGGTCTCACCACGAGGATGTCGCGCTGAGCGGGGGAAACATCGGGTGGTTGCCGTTCTTCGTGTTCTTCATGAAGGTAGGGAGATTCCACCCCGTTTTACATTGTGAATTACATGTGAAGCATGAATAGCTTGTTACTCGCTTTATAAATGATAGATACCATGCTAGGACATTGAGTAGAGCATGAAAAATGGGTTTATACATCGTATTATATGGTTTATGTGGGAGATCCGGAGATGGGATCCCGGATTGGGGTTCCTACCTGTGAAGGCGTTCGACCCTCCTATCGCATTCTGAACACGACAGGCCGACCCATCGAGTTCTTCTTTTGAACGTGACCTATCGGGGTGTCGCTTTCAGAAGGCGACAGTAGCCCTCATTGCGTTAACAGTTCCGTGGGCTTTATGTATGTGCATAATAGCGTATCTATCAGATTATTGTCGTGTGATGTGCAAGGCATTGGTAAGCGGTGCATTGACACCTGTAGCGCTCGAGGAGAGTGTTGTTTACGTGGTTGACGTGGTGTTCACGTGGTTTGAGTGGTGTGCATGTGGTTTGTGTGTGCGTGGCGAGTAGTACGACGCCTGTGTCCATCACGATTTAACTTCTGCGGTTAGTTTGTGGTGGTTGGGCAGTGAGGTTCCTGCATGAACCTAGCCTCGATCCTTTGATGTCTTTTATAGGTAATTTAAGATGGTTTAATTAGTAAAGCATGTGTAGGGTTAAGAGTTAGTGTATGGTTATTAAGTGGTTATTATATATTGTGTTTAATATGGCAATGGAGATCATGAGATGATCAATGACAGGCCAGGTCATTATTGGTTAATGTGGTTCATGTATGTGTCTGTGTAGGCTAGCTCGTAGGTCACATAGTGACCGGGGACAAGCTATTCCTAACACTTGTACCGTGGTTTGTAATAAAGATTATATATGTATGTATCGTGGTTTGTGCGTTGCCGAGTTTGGTGGTCCGGCGCCTATTCCGGAATACCTCTTCAGTCGGGTGCCCCAGGTTCTGTGTGAGCCAGGCACGTGTGTTTGTTGTGCCTGGGGCGTGTCCTGGTATGGTGTGTACCTCAGAGGTCTGAGTCGTCTTCCTGTACACCCTCACTCCTGTGTTTGAGTTGTATGTCCGGCTGAGGCAAAGACGACTGGGGGTAGCAACTTGTGTTTGTGGGTGTGCAGTCGCTTGCAGTGCGCTCGTGGTTGGGGGGACGGACACCAGTAGACGTACTGGTCCCCAGCTAGTCCTGTGTTTGCAGTACTTACTTTAGGGAGCTCGGGCCGGAGTCCCTAAAGGTGTCAGGCATGGGCCTGCAGCTGTGTGGTCTGCAGGTGTGGTGTTGGTTAGGCTCCATTGTTCTTTGGCTTGTGGTTGTGGAGCGACAGTTGGACCTTTCGTCCGTGACTGTGAGACGTAGAGGTAGCTCTTGTGTTGTGTTGTCCGGGTTGGATACTGGCGTCATGAACCAGTAGTCCGTTCTCATGTAGTGGCGTCGTTCTTTCCGACTCGTGCTTTGCCACTGATTGTGGCCTGTGTGTAGTGACTCGCTGGTTGAGGTTTTACCCATTGGGGTGTGCCCTGGTGTAGGCACAATTGTGATTGTGATTCCGTGGTGGTACCTCGTGGTAGTAGGTGCCTGTACCCTTCATGGGTAGCTTTGTGTTGTTGTACATTGTGTACCTGTCTCTTCAGGTGTTGAGGTGGACTTGTGTTCCGTGAAAGTCAAGTGGTGTGACCTTTCACACGTTGTATTTTACCCTTCTTAGGGTAAGCTTCCGATTGTGGTTTAAGTGTGTGGTCGATTTGCTTGCTGATGCCAGTCCTATTACCCTTCGTGGGTAGGTTGCCTATGAAGCTTATAGCTTAGGCAACCAGTTATTGTAATGGTTTGCCTGTGAGGCTTGTGGCCTAGGCATTTTAGTTGTTAGGCGGACTAGTGGTACTGTGCTAGTTCTGTTGTCCCTTTTATCTTCCGAGATTTGTGCTAGCTGGTGAGATTTAGTGTTTAGCTGTTGTTTGTCATGATTGTTGTGAGCATGATATGGTTTGGCTATCAGTGTTGCCAGTGAGACCCTCTGGGGTTGAGGTCTCTTTATTTTGTGTGTTGTTTTTGGGTGGTCCCTACTGAGCCTGTGACTTATTGAGGCTCACTCCCTTACAACTCTTTTCAGGTGTTAGCCGGTTTCGTGTGGCTTGTGGAGGCGTTGTGGCAGACTTGTACCACCAGCAGTAGAGTTAGTTGTGTGTGTGAGCTTGTGCTCCCTCGGGGTATGCCTCAGGTAGTTGTACTCTTTTATTGGACATGTAATAGTGTAATGGGACAGTTGTACATTGTTGTATACAGGTATGAGCACATGTACTTTCTTGTGTCTTATACTGTTGTCGTTGTCTTTTATATTCTTACTGGACACTTGTGTGAGCTATCCCTTGTGAGACTTCGGTCCGATCGCGGGAGGCGGACTTGGATATATTGCCTTATTGGGCATAAATATCCAGGGCCGTTACACATGCTTTCTACACATAACATGTAATATGATTCATATTTCTAAACTCAATTCACATCATTCATATTTCTAAACAAATAGATCATGAAAATTAACACAAGATAGCTAACAATCCTAGCATGATATCTAATCATTTTCACATGATTTTATAACACATTTCCACATGTTTAGCTTGTTGTTTTAACATAATTAATTCACATTCACATGGTTTCACATCTTTTCACATGCTATCACATTCACATAACACTATCACATGTTCACATATTCACATCTTTCACACTTTTACACTTAATTTGCCGTGACACATAGTCCGAACCACCATAAAGAAGGACACACATTCACATAACACATACCCGTCACCTAGGCAATACAGTGATGAATCTTGCTAACTGCGCAGAACCGGAAGAAGCCCTCTCCACCCTAACCAATTGTACATGTCCACCTCCAAGATTTCATCCTAATGCCCATAGGATATCACATACACAATGAGCCTTCCCATATGGACTTTACTAGAGTGCGACTCCACAACCTTCTATGGTAGCAGTGTCAATCTCGGCACATATTACACATTAACACTTGATCACATGGTTTTATTCACTTATATGCACACTTTAATCCCTTTCACATACACTTTAATTAAATGTTCATATCTCAGGTTACAGAACCTTACATTACTATTTCACAGTGATAAATAAGTCATAACAGAGTCCTAACATCCTGCTAAACACTGAAATTCACATGATTTAAGTTAAACATACTTATCATGGTCAATTTCCCTTGTTAAAATACAAACAATACTCACAGTTGTCAAAACAATATAAAATTTTTATCACAGGCTTCAAACAGATAATATGGCACATGCCTAATTTTTCAGATTTTTCGCAACAATAAAATGAATTTTAATAATTTAAATAGATTTCATGCTAGTTTAGCAAATTATCCACTTAAACATGGTTCACAGCAAAATAGTCATTCCTAACAGTTCTAAAACCTGAAAATAGTAACCATACGATCATGGAAAATTTTTGAAACCCTAACATGCAACGAATCTATTTATTCAGGATTAAACGCAGTCATAACATGCTCATTTCATCAATATAAAAATTAAATTAAATAATATCATTCTCAGAAAATTGGCAGAACCTCATGATATGATCTACAGACCATACCTGACAAACCCTAATCTTTACAGCATGTACAAATAACCAAAAATCCGAAATCATAACACAGTCATGCCATACATATTTATGTGAAAAACAGAAGAACTTGGTGGCAAGGACCTTGCCGTCAACATGGGTTAACGACACACATTGTTGCCGTCAATTCATGATCATGGCGGCAACAAGCTTGCCGTCAATTTCCTATCTGCAGAAAGTGCACACCGAACGGAAATAAAATGAAGAATTGGGGGTTCCAGGACACGAATAAAATTCTGAAAAATTCCTGAGACCTAAAGGACATGTCTAGGGATGTTAACCCTCGATTACTTGCATGTAAATAAATCTTAGAAGATCAAATCTTGTCGAAGAAGCCCTCCTCTGCCAAGCCAAGAAGGTGAGATTTCCTCCCTAACTCCGTGTTCCTGCTGATGCAGATGGATCTCTTATAGTCGGGGAAGATCCCTCAATAGTTTGAGCACCTCCCAGTCGAAGTAGATCGCCAGAAGAAGCTCATACACGTCGGATCAAGCTTTGCAAAAATTGGTTTTTTGCACAACAAAAACCCTACTTTTCCCTTTTAGCCAAAAGACCTAATCTGGCCGAAAACTGCTAGTTTTATAAGGCTAATGGTCGGGGTGCGCCTAAGATTAGGTTTTCCTACCATTGGGGTGGGTTTCCTAATCAAGAACTGGAGAAAACGCAGCCGTTTTTAGATCTAGAATCGCAACATAACTGGAGAAGTAAATGGCCAATTTGTTGCCGTTAACAGGAAATCAGCGTCCATCGATCTGGACATCAATATGAAGTCAATGACACACTGGTTGCCATCAACCTGCCCTTAACGTCAAGGGATGTTGACGTTAATAGGGATTTCGGCAGAAACAGAAACATCCAATAAACAACATACACAATATAGATACATACAATATGTACAGTATTATTTAAATACAATATGCACAGAATTAAATAAAGACAATATGTACAGAAATAATTATATATATATACATACATATGCACATTAGTAAATAAATAATTATAATATGCACAAAATCAAATAAGCACATTAGGACAAAATTCGAGGGCCTTACAAACTCTATCATGCACATTCTTAATTGGATGATCTCTTAAAAATTTGTTTTAAGTAATTACCTCTTGGGTTCATTCAGTTCTGAAACAATATTACCTGATCCACTTGTGGTAGGTGATTGATTGTGCAGATTTTCAAATGGATGTCTATTCTCTTCAACAGTTGGTGAAGATTCGACAATGAAGTCATCTTCTTCATTACTTTGAGGAACCCTGCAAGATGTAGAGTCATCAGTTTAATATGAATTTTCATCAAAAACTACATGTGGAGATTCTTCCACAGTTTTATTCTTGCGAATGTAAACTCTATAAGCTTTAGAAATTTCTGAATAACTAAGGAAGATGTCTTCAAGACTTTTGACATAAAATTTATCAAGATTTTCTTTATTATTGTTATGTACAAAGTATTTGCAACCAAAAATTTTAAAGTAAGACAAAGTTGGCTTTTTATTTTTCAAAAGTTCATAGGGTTTTTTTATTATTTTTGGTCTGACCAATGCTCTGTTCAAGTTGTGATTTGCTGTGTTCACTACTTCAGCCCAAAAGGATTTGGTCAATTTACTTTCCAGGAACATGGATCTAGCCATTTTCACCAGAGTTCTATTCTTCCTTTCCACAACTCCATTTTGTTCTGGAGTTCTTGGAGAAGAGAATATGTGGAAAATGTTCAGTTCAACACATAAATCAGAAAAAAGCTTTGTTCTCAAATTCTCCCCCATGATCAGTCACAATGGACTTGATTTTATGTGAAAAACCCATTAAGGCAGTGTTATAGAATTTTCTGAATTTTTGACAAGCATCACTTTTGTGGGATAGAAAGATAACCCAGGTGTGTCTAGTAAAATCATCAATGATGACAAATTCATATCGTTTGTCACTAAGACTGAGAATTCTTGTTGGCCTAAAAAGGTCCATATGAAGTAATTCCAGTGGCTTAGAAGTAAGTATATCATTGAAACTTTTAAAAGATTTTCTGGTTTGTTTTCCTTGAGCACATATCCCACAAAGTTGGTTTTCAACATTTGGAAAAGATTCAGGAAGTCCTTTAACCAAATATAGCCTTAAGAGTTTATTTATTGTGTTGAAACTTGCATGACCAAGTCTTTTGTGCCATGTCCGTGCAATTTCATTTTTATTAGCAACCAAACAGATGTTTTCAGCAAAGTTTTTATCAAGATTGATCATGTACATATTGTTTTCTCTTTTTTCCAAAGAATTTTATTTTTTCAGATGAAGAATCAATTATTTTGCAAAAGTCTGATTCAAAAACAATTTTGTGACCCTTGTCACACAATTGGCTTATACTCAAAAGATTATAATCCAAACCATCAACTAACAGAACATTTCAATTGAGTTTGATAAGGATTTACCAACCTTTCCAGATCCAATTATTTTTCCTTTGTTTTTACCTCCAAAAGTAATAGATCCTCCTTCCTTTTCAATCATCAATGAGAACTTTGTTCTGTCTCTAGTCATGTGTCGTCAACACCCACTATCAAGAAACCACACATTGGAGCTGGCTGCACGACCTTCCTGCACAGATCAGATCAGAGAAGAAAAGATTTTAGTACCCAAATATTGTTGGAACCATCAATTTGTTTGAGCAAAAACAATAAGTCTTTTCTGATCCATATTTGAGTTGTTTTTGACTTTTGTTTTATTTCAGAAATGATTTCCCTTTTTGGTATTTTAATATTTTGATTTGGAATAAAAACACCAGTGTTTTTCCTTTCATAAGTAGGGAAATTATGCATTTTGAAATGATTGTTCATGTATGGAAATCCAGACAAAGAATTCTGTTAATATCTTAGAAATTTTGGATAGAAAGATTGTGAATGGTACCAATGAGGATTGTGATATCACTGATTCCAAGAATTGATCTAATTGGATTGATATGATGTCCTAGATCTCCAATAATCATCATGAAAGTGTGTTTTTATATTTTTAAAAATTTTCAGATTTTGATTTGAATTTTTGTGAAACATTTTGTTGTTGTTCAGAAGTGGATAGGTCGACCTATGTTGAGGCAGAGTCGACTCAGTGGCCATAGGTTTGAACTTTTGACCAACCTGTGTCGACCTGTCTACAACATGTGTCGACCTATTTTGTTTTTTCTGATTAGACATTTTCTTTTTATTTTAGTTTTTTATTATTTTAGATGTTTTCTTTAACATTTGTTTATTTTTGTTTTCTGGACTATACTTTTGACAAATTTTATTAAGGGAATCTTTGAAGGTTTTTCTTTCTTCTCAATAGGTTTATTCGTCAGTGATTTTCTGTGGTGAATCCAAGTCCATATTTTTCAGCATTCATTCTTAGTCCTAACAAGGCATCAATGTTTTCTTTTTCATTTGTGAAATTTTTTATCACTTGATCCTTTTCAGCCAACTTTTTAAGTTTTTGAATTTCTTCAATAGCTTGTTGCTTTTCTTTTTGTTGCAGTTCCATTCTTTTAGAATGCTTTTCAAAATCAGTGTTGGCCTTTTGAGATGCAGTCTTAAATTCATCCATTTCATTCAGAAGTTCTTCCTTTTCATCATTAAGTTTAGATATTTCATTTTCAAGTTCAGATATTCTTCTATTTGAGGACTATCATGCATGACATTTTCAATTTTCTTTTTTAGATATTTGTTTTCTTTTCTTATTTCAGAATATTTTTCAACTAAGGCAGCATATGCATCTTCCCAATCTTCAACAGTATATTGTTCAAAAAAAGAAATTACCTTTCCATCACTGTTGTTAGAAATAAAGCATAACTCCTCATTTTCTGAGCTTGAGGTGTAAGACCCGATTTTTCGGCTTCCGTCCGTGTCGTGGGAAGACTAGCCACTGATGCGTCCAGGCTGGGTGATGCGTTGGTGTCGCGTCGGGGGTGCCCGATGCGACAGTCATCTGTGTCGCGGTGAGCTTGTGGGTCGTGTGTTGGTCGCGCCCTGGTTCTCTGTCGTGTCTTGTTGTCGCGCCCGGTCAACGGGCCGCGACAGTGTTTTGTCGTGTTGCACTGTCCGGTCGTCTGACGCCTGTCAGGGTGGCAGGTGTGTCAGTACGGCTTGTCACATTGTCGCGGCACCCGTGGGGGCGCGTTCTTGTCACGGTCCGTTGACCCCGTCGCGTTAAGGTTGCTAACGCGACGGGGCGGTCCGTCGCGTTCTGGGTGCCGAGCGCTTAAGGCGCAGGCCGCCTACCCCTTCCCCCTCTCTTTTTTCTTCCCTTCTCCCTCTCCCTCCGACGACCTCTTCCTCCCCTCTTCTCCCCTTTCTGTGTTTCATGCGAGGAGGAGGGCCGTGCGTGGTGTCCCGGCGTCGTGGAGCGTGCGTGAAGCAAGGAGGAGGTCTTCATCCTACGAGAAGGGCCTACGGGGTTCAGTTCTTCGTTTAAGGTAGGGATTTCTTGTGCCCTCTCCATCCGGGTGGATCGGGAGCCCTCGGGGTTTTGTAGATAGCTTTACTGCTTTCTCCATGTTCCCCTCCCTGTTGTGCATGTGTGTGGTTCGTGGGTGACCCCGAGATTGAGGATCCCGTTGGTCTGCCTCCCTGCTGGTGTCGCGACCGCACGGTGCGTCACGACATCAGTGGAGGCATCGCCCCGGTCGGGTGCGACCTTATCGCGGCGCACTTGGCGGTCGCAATAAGGATCGCTGTCGTGACCTAGTTTTCCGTCGCAACAGGGTGGCTGTCACGACGCGCTGCCCCGTCGCATTAGGGTTCATGTCGCAGCGTCCTTCCCCGTTGCGATAGTATCGTGATGGCCTGTGGGGGCGCGACAGTGCCTGTGGGTGCCTCGGGTGTTTCTGTGGTCCGGTTTTATGTCGGCATGTGCCCCAGGGCAGGCTGTGCCCTCAAGACCTTCTGGTGGTGAACGCGGCTGGTTGCCTCCCTACGTTCAGTGACCGAAGGTGACACCTTCGTAGCCGTGTCCTGGCAATGGTGCCAGGAGGGTCGCGTCTATCTAATAATCGATTGACTGGCGGTCAATCGATTGTTAGCAGAGCGATGGGCTTTCTGTACTTCTGGTAGTGCTCTGAGGTTTTGGCTCACTCGTGCGTGTTTGCTTGGCCGACGACCCTTTTGAGGGTCCGTGCTTGCCTCGCTCTTGCTGGGCTTGTCGTGTGCTACAAGCCAGCGGTTAGGCGTGGTTCTTGTTGTGCTGCCCCGCTTGTTCGCCCGGTGCTTGGCACTTGAGGGCTTGTCCCGTTCAGAGGTTGTCTCCGTTTCCTAGGACCCCCATCCTCGGGAGCCCGTTGAGGGAGGTATCCGGGCTACGAGCGTGCTCGAGTTGGCAGTCCACGTGAGCGGACTCTGGAGCTGAGGAGAAAATGAGGTTTGGACAACGGCGCTGAGTCGTTTGTAGAGCTCTCTTGTGTAGGTCTGGGACGCCGAGGGGTTCGGAGTGCTTTCCTGGCGCAGACTAGATAGTCCCTTATCTCACTACCTCTCTCTGCGTTGGTTCCGGAGCCACGTAGTGTTGTCAGGCGTGAGGCCGTAGCTTGGCCAGGCTGCGGTGTTCGTGTGTTTGTGTTTCTGTGGCGCTCTGTCTCGCCCTTATGCGGGGCGCGGCAGGAGCTAGGCTAGCGAGCAGAGCGTGCAGACTGCGTGTCCCCCTCTTGGCTGCTAGCGGCAGTGGCTTGGTTGTTGTTGTTGTGATGACATTTTCCTCACGACGTTTCCAAGTGTTCCTCGTTACCCGAGCTTGCACGGTGGTTTAGCCCGGCTGTGCCTAGTTTCCGTGGGCGTCGTTGGTCTGGCCTTGGGTAGACCCGTGCTTTTGGTGGTTCCCGCTTCGGTGTTCTCTCGGTTTCGTGGTACCATTCTTGGGTGCCAGCCCGTGATGGCACTGGCGTGTGTAGCTTCCCGACCTGGCGGTGTGTAGCTTCCTGACCTGGCGGTGTGTCCGGGTGGTTCTGCTTGTGGCCCTCAACCTTGTAGAGGTCTGAGGTGGCCGTGCTTGGGTGAGATGTCGTTCTCACTTGGTTGTTTTATGGTCTCGGCAAGTGTGCTGAGCACTGCTTCCGCTTGGTGCCCGACTCCATTGGTTTCTACTAGAGTCGTGTGTGTGCCGACCTTGGTTGTGGTCGTGGCATTGTACTGTTCTCTTCCGCTGCTTAGTAGTACCATGCTGTAGGTGTTCCTCGCTTTACAACTTTCTAGTGTAGTTTCCTGTTTTCGGAGTTCTTTGCTGCTCTGGCCATGAGGGACTGGTAATCCCCTACTGGGCCTTGTTCGCGAGGCTCACCCCTCTACTTCCTTCAGCTAGGGCTCGTCGTCGCGGGAGCTCGGTGTCGGACGGGTTGCAGAGGCGGCTGTGGCGCCGTGTGTTGTCAGCAGCAGTGAGAGCGAGCGTTGTGAGCTCTTGTAGCCAAGTGAGCTGAGAGTTGTGCTTTGAAAGTCCTCAGGGTATGCCCCTAAGGACTGCACCTTTCTTCTTGTACCTGTGCTTTTACTTGGGACCCGTTGTACAAACCTTTTGGATATTGTACATATTGTTATAGTTATTTAAATTCAGTACATATATCACTAGACTATTTCTTCTAACCCTTCTGGATCTTCGTATCTGTGGGTGGCGGCGCGACCCTCGGACCCCTGGAGAGGGTCCGGAAGCTTGGGTCATTACAGTGGTATCAGAGCGAGGAGTCTGCTGAGATTTGTAAGGAGTTAATAACTATAGTTGTCCCCAAGAAGGTACTAGTGCGTTGCTGACACCGTCGGACTATGTTAGGCTTGCGCTTTGAAATGTTTTGCAGGTTGTGGCTTCCCTGCATGATGCGTGCGCATGCTGCAGGTTGCAGTTGTTGCTGTGTTTGCGTGCGAAGCGAGTGTGATCGCCCGGTGTGTTCATGCCATGGGAGCGGTTGGTGCGCTGGACTCGTTGGCAGTGGTCTTCCTTGTGTGGAGGACGCTTGCGAGCCAGTCCAGGTGCGGTGCTCCTGTCTCTTCGGCGCATTTGAGCGTGTGTGCGTCGCAAAGGCTGAAGAGCCTGCATGTGGTGTGGCCTTCACCATGCAGGGTTGTTGACCGTGGAACCGTTGAAGGTGTCCCTGCCTTGTTGGCTGCCCCTCTGTTGTTGGGGTTTGTGCTGTGGTTGTTGTGTGTTGGCCTTGTGTGCCTGTGCGCTGTGCTCCGGACGCCGAGCTGAGCAGATGCTTTGTGTGCCGTGTTGCACCGCTAGTTGAGCGCTGCGACACTTGTCTGTGTCGTTGCCAGCCTGGCGCTGACTGGTTGTGAGCTCTGGTGAGGTGCTCCCGAGTTCTTCTCTGTTGGTTCTGGAGGGAGTGAGGTTTCCCCAGAACTGTGTTGTGCTCGTTTCTGGTTGCTGTTGCTTTGCCCTCTAGGCTGAGGTGCATCGCTTGGTTGCCCTGTGTTCTGGTGGAGGTTCCCAGAACTATTTGTTGTTGTCCTGGTAAGTGTTTCTCTTAGGACTGTTTCGCGCTCGTTTCTCTGCTGTTGCCATGCTCCTTAGAGTTTGAGGTGTGCGTTGGCTTGGCTGGTGCGTTCTAGAGGGTTTTTCCCCAGAGCGGTGCCTTGGTGGTTCTGGTGAGGTTCTCCCAGGACTGGCTTGCGTTGCTTCTGCAGTTCTGCTTGATGCAGTGTTCTCTTTAATGGTCCGTGTTGTTTGGTCGTTTGGGTTGTGCATTCTGGTGAAGGTTCTTCCCAGGATCGCCCTTTCTCGCTTCTGGTGGAGGTTCTTCCTAGGAGTGCTTCGTGTTTTTTCGGGCCACGTTGTTGCTCCTGTGGTCGAAGTGTACGTTTGGTTGGGCGGCGTTTTGGTGAGGTTCTCCCAGAATGGCTCTTGGCACTTTTGGTGGAGGTTCTCCCCAAGCTGCTTCGCGTTATTTCGGTTGTCGTTGCTCTCTCTCTGTGTGAGAGAGCTGTCGTTGTTGCCGTATTGGACTACTTGTGTGTCCCCGTGGTGGACTATCTTTGTTACAGTCTACTTGGGCATTGTCAGGTCAAGGTGTTGTGCCCTTGGCCGTGCGTCTGGCTGCCGCGTTGGCCAGCTTGTCTTGTTAGTCATTTCCAAGTTTCTCGGCCGCGCTGGCGGCACTTGTTGTCCCCCGTGGCTTGAATGGTTTGCTTCGTTCTTGCGCCCGACGTGCTCTTTCAGATGGTGGTCTGGTGTGCTGTCGTTTCTGCGGCTGTGCTTCTTATGGGAGTGTCAGTCCGCATTGTGGTTTTGCCTCTCGCGTGTGGAAGAGCCTCGTGGCGTGTCCCTCCTCTGCTTTTCTTCGTTGCTCGAGTGGTGATGCGCCACTGTGTTGTTTGTCGCCGGGTCGCATCGTTGCGACCTTCTGGTGGAGTTATCTTCCCTTGAGTTTTTTTGGGTTGAGCTGTTTGCTCCCCTCGTGCTGTCGTTCCTTTGTGGCACCGAGGGTCGGTGGACCTATTTGTGCCGTTTGTCATTGTGATGGTTTCTTGCTGCCTGCCTGAGCAATTCGGGGCATTGAGTCCCGTGTTGGTTTGGTGTTGGTAGGCCCGTTTCTCCTTGTCGGGTGCAGGCGTGAGCGTTGCTCTGCGGTGCACCGGTTTTCAGGCTGGCTTGCTCGGCAAGCGTTGTTCCGGTGTGTTTGATTGTGTCTCGGCTTGTGCCTTGGAGGATTTTCATGTCGTCGTTTTTGGTGGGTTGGCCTCTCTATCGGTCACGATAGAGGTGGGTGCTTCTTGCTCTGTGCGCTAGGGAGTCGCGTGCGTGTTTACTCCCCATGCGGCAGAGTCGGTGTTCTGTGTTTCGTGTGCTTCTTGGAGCGGACGTGGTTGTCGCGCTCTTGGGAGAGTTGTCGGCTTTCGTGTGCTTCTGTTGTGGGTCTCTGGTAGAGAGTCCCCTTCGGTGGGCCATGTGTCGTCTCGGCCGTTGGTGCTGCTGGTGTGCTGTACCTTGAGCGTTTCTCCGATGCTTTGTTTTGTGCCTCAATGTCTGGGCCGGTGTGGCCTGTTGTGCCTTTCAGGCTTGCAGTTCCTTGCGTGTGGCTTTTGGCGGTCTCTGGAAAGAGAGTCCTTCCAGTTAGCCTGTAGTATCGTTTCAGCCGCTGGTACACCTGGGTTGCACTTTGTTTATTTTGGTGTGCTTGTGGTAGCACCGTGTGCTCATGCGTGAGTGTTTTCGGTTTTGTGCCGTCTGGAGCCCTGGTGCATTGTGTTGTACCCTGGTTAGCTCCCGATGCTTGTGATAGCACCCTGTGTTGTGCTGTGTGTCCTGTTCATGTGCTTCGTGCGTTGTTTCACGAGTTTGCTCGTTGTTGGAGGCTTTGAGTTTTCCGCCTCTAGGACACGTGTGCTAGCCTGAATCTTGTGGTCGTACCGTTACCGCTGTGGGGTGGCTGCTTTGCCTTGTCTAGGTAGCCCTATCGGTGGTACGCCGGGCTTTGGTCGTTGCTTGTGTCCAGTGTTTTTTCCTTCTCGCTTTCGGAGCGATCGTGTTGGCTGTGGTACCCTGCTTCGGTTGGGTCCCTCTGAGGTCGGCGTGTTGTCCTTGACCTCTGCAGTTGTTTCAGTTCCCGTTGTGTTTTGCCTTTTTGGTGGTTGCATGTTGGTGCCCGCACTGAGCTCTGTGTGCGCGTGGCGGGTGTGCTGCCAACTCTTGTTAGTTCTTTGGTTGTGCATGGTGCTGGTGAGTCTGGAAGCCAATGGTGGAGTCTCTTGTCGGTTTCTGGTGACAGTGAGGCCTATTGCTTGCTAGTAGTCGATCACGTGGTTTGTCGACGTTTGAGGTGCCAATGTTCGGCTTAACCTCAGACGTCTTCCGTGTTTCCGTCGCGGTGTGCCCCGTTGTGGAGCGTGTGGTCTCCCAGTGCTGTGCTCTGCATTGTTTGGCATCCTTTTCGGACCACGAGGAAGGTTTGCTTGAGACCTAGTGGTGACAGCGGATGCCGTTTTTGCGTATTGGGGTTTCTCCTCGTGCGTTTGCTGTCCCTGTTGGACCGCGAGGAAGGTCTGGATAAGACCTAGCTAGCGGTGGATGTTGTTTCACGTGTTGAGGATTCTCCGCGAGTGTGTCCTCGCTCTGGTTGGTGTCTTTCCCATGGCTACTCGGTCGAGTTGGTGACCGTGCTAGTTGCGGCTCGTGCGTGAGGCCATTCCCTGAGTGTCGTGCTTGACTCTCAAGAGGTTCTTGTGTGGTTGTCAGCAACGGTGTGCTCTGTCGGGTTTTGTTGGCGATAGAGCGAGTTGCTGGCCGGCGTTTTCTTATGTTGCTGTCGGCAACTGCGTCATCTGTCGGGTTTTGCTGGCGACAGAGAGGGTTGCTGATATGTTGGTCCCCACAGCGAGGTCTGTTGGTGGCTGCAGCCGTGTAGTTTTTTCGGCTGGCTTTTTTTTTCCGCTGTTCGGGTCGAATTTGGCATCGCTCGGCACCGGTGGGGTTGTCGTTCCATCTGGGTGCCCCTTCGTGTGGTTGGAGTGAGCCGTTGGTTCCTCGGCTTGGTGCTCCAGGTGTGTCGGAGCATGTTGTGAGGTCGTTGGGTTTTTGATTCTGTGCTTCCCGTGTGTTTGAGGCTCGTTGTGTGAGCCGTTAGTTTTCCGGCTTCGTGTGCCGCACGTGTTTGGCTGTGCGATTGCTGCCACGAGGAAGTCGTGTTGAGACTTAGTGGCTTATTCGCATTGGTCTTGCGTTTGCTCCCCGTGTTGTGTTTCGTGCCTCGAGACCTTATGGGCTTGTCCCAATTTCGAGGATGAAATTGTTTTAAGGGGGTAGAATGTAAGACCTAGATTCCCAGCTTCCGTCCAGTGTCATGGGATGACTAGCCACTGACGCGTCCAGGCTGGGTGATGCATTGGTGTCGCGTCGGGGGGCCCGACGCGACAGTCATCTGTGTCACGGTGAGCTTGTGGGTCGCGTGTTGGTCGCACCCTGGTTCTCTGTCGCGTCTTGCTGTCGCGACCGATCAACGGGCCGCGACAGTGTTTTTGTCGTGTTACGCTGTCCGTCCTCTGACACCTGTCAGGGTGGCAGGTGTGTCAGTACGGCTTGTCGCATTGTCGTGGCGCCTGTGGGGGGCGCGTTCTTGTCGTGGTTTTTTTGACCCCTCACGTTAAGGTTTGCTAACGCGACGGAGCGGTTCGTCGCGTTTCTGGGTGCCGGGCGCTTAAGGCGCAGGCCGGCTACCCCTTCCCCCTCTCTCTTTTTCTTCCCTTCTCCCTCTCCCTCCGACGACCTCTTCCTCCCCTCTTCTCCCCTTTGTGTGTTTCAGGCGAGGAGGAGGGCTGTGCGTGGTGTCCCGGCGTCGTGGAGCGTGCGTGTAAGGAGGAGGTGTTCATTCCTACGAGAAGGGCCCTACGAGGTTCGTTCTTCATTTAAGGTAGGGATTTCTTGTGCCCTCTCCCATCCGGGTGGATGGGGAGCCCTCGGGTTTTTTTAGATAGCTTTACTATTTTCCCCATGTTCCCCTCCCCCGTGTGTGCATGTGTGTGGTTTGTGGGCGACCCCGGGATTGAGGATCCCGTTGGTCTGCCTCCCTGCTGGTGTCGCGACCGCACGGTGCATCACGACATCAGTAGAGGCGTTGCCCTGGTCGGGCGCGACCTTATGGCGGCGCACTTATCGGTCGCAATAAGGAACGCTATCGCGACCTAGTTTTCTGTCGCGACAGGGTGGCTGTCGCGACACGCTACCCGTACCTCGCATCAGGGTCGTGTCGCGGCACCCTTCCCCGTCGCAATAGTATTGCGATGGCCTGTGGGGGCGGACAGTGACGTGCCTGTGGTTGCCTCGGGTGTTTCCGTGGCCCAATTTTGTGTCGCGTGTGCCCCAGGCAGGCTGTGACCTCAGGACCTTCTGGTAGGATGCGGCTGGTTGCCTCCCTACGTTCAGTGACCGAAGGTGACACCTTCGTGGCCGTGTCCTGGAAATGGTGCCAGGAGGGTCGCGTCTGTCTAACAATCGATTGACTGGAGGTCAATCAATTGTTAGCAGAGCGATGAGCTTTCTGTACTTCTGGTAGTGCTCCGAGGTTTTTGGCTCGCTCGTGCGTGTTTGCTTGGCCGACGACCCTTTTGAGGTCCGTGCGTGCCCTCTCGCTTGCTGGGCTTGTCGTGTGCTACAAGCCAGCGGTTCGGCGTGGTTCTTGTGTGCTGCCCCGCCTGTTTCCCCGGTGCTTGGCACTTGAGGGCTTGTTCCGTTCAGAGGTTATCTCCATTTCCTGGGACCCCCATCCTCGGGAGCCCGTTGAGGGAGTATCCGAGCTACAAGCGTGCTCGAGTTGACAGCCCACGTGAGCGGACTCTGGAGCTATGGAGAAAATGAGGTTTGGACAGTGGCGCTGAGTCGTTTATAGAGCTCTCTTGTCTAGGTCTGGACGCCGAGGGGTCGGAGTGCTTTCCTGGCGTAGACCAGACAGTCCCTTGTCTCACTGCCTCTCTCTGCATTGGTTCCGGAGCCACGTAGTTGTCAGCCCCGATATTTAGCAGCGGAATAAATACCGGGGGACGTGAACGATACAAACAGACGTATCACAGTTGAATAGCGCAGAGTCACAATTGAATATAATAACACTTTCAGATCATAATAACATCATCAAGGTACTCTTTATTTCATTTCATTCAACTAATTACAACCTTACATAGAGAGAATCAACTGAAAATGGTTCATTTCATTATTCAATAACAATTTTTCTCTAATACATCGACTACTCAATTGTCTATCTAAACTGTCAACTATAAACTGTCAACTACTCATATAGCGGGTGCTCATCACTCTTGCCCTGCCCCATCAACTCCTCTAGGTCCTCATCACTACCTGAAAAGGGCATGATGATAGGGGTGAGCGAACTAGCTCAGTAGGATTTACATCTCAATATTGTGCGGGCACTAATATACATGATTAACATTTTAAATAGGCAGATATGCACATGAATAGATGACAATGCATGCTTTTCTAACAAGTTGAATAGAGAATAGAACAGATGACAGATCAAATCAATATCGAATTGCATATACAATGGTAGTGTCGACACAGTGCTTCAAATACAAGGCAAAAAGGTCAAGTAGTGTCGACACTAGATCAGGCAGTGTCGACACAGGCTTCAAATACAGGGCAAAAAGGTCAAGTAGTGTCGACACTAGATAGGTAGTGTCGACACTAGAGACAGCTTCCAGAAAACCTTCTGGCCAATATGGGATAGTGTGTCGACCTAGATCAGGTAGTGTCGACACTAGATCAGCTCCCAGAAACTTTCTGGGTCAAACTGGGATAGTGTGTCGACACTAGATCAGGTAGTGTCGACACTAGAGAGCTTCCAGAACACCTTCTGGGCTGTTTTTGGACAGTGTGTCGACACTAGCTCAAGTAGTGTCGACACTAGTGCCCTTCCAGAACAAAACCTATAGGTCATGTGGAACTCGAAAACACATCTCATGCAGTAGTTTACTTACCCGGTAAAACTCTCTAACGAATGACATTTAGACTAAACGTTCAACATGAAAGATGACGAGGTCAACTAGTATAAGAACTTTTATGTTTGGGGTTTGATCTAATTCAGTCTCTAATCCGAGAAAACATTTGAAGAACAAAAAGTCAAGTGTAGCCCGAAATTGCTGTTCATGCAGTGACTCTCTTACCATGTCTATAACTCTCTAACGAAAGGCTTTTGGACAAAATGTCCAAAATAAGATGATTGTGACTACAAGTAGAAGAACTTTCATGAAGGAAGTTTAGTCAAATTAGGTGAAAAATCGCGTGCATAATAAGAAGAACGGGAAAATCCCTAACTGTGCGAGACTTCGGGAAAACTACGAATACACAATGTATACTCCATGAAAACTAGTCAAACAAGTGAAAATGAATAGACTCAAAGATCTACATGATGGTGTTGGTTCTTTAATCTTGGCCCGAGAACACCTACCTTTAAATGCTAAGAACTCTCTGCAGATTTCTGGGTTGATGCAGAGCGAGGTTGAGGAAGACCACGTTTTCCCCAGCCGTTCTCCACTTCCGCAGCGCTCTAAACTTGCTGCTCACGACCCAAACGTGTTGCTAACCCTTCCCTAAACGTTTTGTGAGGAGTTCTTATAGATTTAGGGTGTACCAACAAGTCCTACGGGACTAGGAAATGGGCTGCGAATTCTGTTTCCCACTTTCCACGAAATCTGGGATTCTCTCACGCAAAGGAGGTAGCAAAGGTTTAGGAAACCACCTCTTAGAGTTGGGTTCGGTTTTGGATTACCTTACATGACAATCACCCATCTTTTAACCCTATATTGCTCTCTTAATTATTGCATAATTACATACACGAATTTCTGGATATTTCCTTGTCCCAATTTTTATCCTTGGGCCAAATGTGCTCCATTGGCCCAATCTTGTTAATGGGTTATTAATACATGATGTTGGAAGTCTCTCCAACATGTTTATTTAATTTATGGTTGGGTTTTTCCGTGTTAAGAATTTTCCGACTTAGTTTCCTAATTCGGGTAACTTGGTCACGTGTGACATATACTCGGCCAATCAGATTTTCCATTGCACGAATTCCTTTGTGGAATGCTTAGGGATAATATTTGGGGTTGGTTTATAATTTTTACAGATTTTTACGATGTGTTTTCTCACGTACGATAGTGGTACGTAAGTTCTATCATTCCGATAATACGGAGTTATTTATTACTAATTTCATACTTGAATTTGTTCATGGGTCATAAGTTGTCCATTGGTCCAATTTATTTTATGGACTATCCCCACATATTGCTTGGAGTCTACCCATCATTTTACTTTGGTTCATGATCATATTTTATACACATGATAATGGATTTTCCAACTTATTTTTAATTATGATAATAAGTCACAATAACTCTTGAACATACCTCAAATGACTTATTGACCCAAATTTCTTATGGATCATTAGAGGATATTATTTGAAGTCCATCTATGATTTTTTTTATTTAATTTTCTGACTGATCGAAGTATGTGTGATAGGACTTCCCGACTATTCCTTGATTACGACACTCAGTCGCAAAACGCCTTAAACTTGGACCCTCCGATTTCCCTTTGCACAAATTTCTTCATGAGTCATTAGGAGCATTATTAGAGTTGAGCTATGGTTTTTATGAAATTTACTAATGGATTTTTGTGTGTACAATAATGACACGTGCATTTTTGCTATTTCACAAATATTGAATTTATCATTTTTGATTTTTTTTCTATTTTTCCAATTATTGAATTTCCGGGGTGTTACATCCTCCCCCACTTAAAAGAATTTGGTCCCCAATTCACATGTGTTTATGAGCTGAACTTACAAAGAATCTAATTATGAATTGCTCATAATATAATGATTGATTTGGTGATGTAACTTCAGGGTCAAATAAAAGCGAGTTAGAAAGAATACCTCTCTCATACCTCTTTCCTTGGTTTGTTTTGCCATTATTCCCTGAGCTTGATTTCTCATTAAGGCAATCCTTAACCTTGTGGTCTTGGCTACCACAACGGAAACATTTGTCCTGAAATTTCCAGCACTCCTCAGACCGATGATTTGTTTTGTTGCAATGCTGGCATCTTTCTGCAGGAGCGTAGACTAGTTTCTTCTTGCACTTCTTGCACTTCTTTCTCTTATGTGATCTGTACTGTTGTTGGGCCGTTTCTCTCTGGCTATAGGTTTGGAGTTTCCTGTGGTCGTAATTGTTCTTTCTCATTGTTTTCGCCAACTCCTTTGTCATCAATAGACCTTTCCTTCCCATTTGAATCTCCCTTAGCCATTATTAGGGCATCCTCTAATAGTTGAGCAGCTTGTCGTAGTGCTTTGGTAAATCTTGGACCGATCTCTGTCCGTCCATTGATGGTATAGGTATATCCTCCATTGCTGTGTATTAAGTTCCTTCAAAAATAAATTATCACCCGGTAGTCTTCTTTACCCTTGTTGATGCCTTGTCACTTGCAATATTTAGTTATTAATATAATTTGGACTAAGCCCATGTTTCTACCCAATCTCACTAGGTAGGTATAGAGTTCTGATAGTCAACTGGTTTGTAATCCATACATAGCCTCATCGACCCATCTTTCTTCTTGACGAAGAGGACAGGTGCACCCCAAGGCGATGTACTTGTGGATGAAAACCCTTCTCTAACATTCCTCATGCTCTTTTAATTCCTTCAATTCTGCAGGAGAATCTATATGGTGCCCTAGATACTGGTGCTGCTCCAGGACAAACTCGATGGTAAAACGACCTCTCGCTCAGGAGGAAATTCCTGCAAGTCTCTGGAAAAATGTCGCAATTCGCTGACAACATGGGTGTCCTCAACTTGTCTTCCTTATTTGTGATGACAACAGCAGCAAGAAAGGCCAACAACCTTTCCTCATCAGCCTTTGACTCGAAGTGCGAGATAAGTGACAATCTCCTGCCGGTTTCATCACCTGTCTACCAAGCTTCACATTAGGTAGACAGATTGGACTCGTGGATTATGAATCCTATGTTCCTATTCCTTGGGACCCTAAGTTTAGGGCTCTAACCAACTGTCACGCCCCGATAATTAGCAGCGGAATGAAATACCGGGAGAAGTGAACGATACAATAGACGTATCACAGTTGAATAGCGCAGAGTCAACAATTGAATATAATAACACATTTCAGATCATAAATAACATCATCAAATTAACGTCGCGTGCCTTTCGGATCCATGCGGATCATGTGTGTGTTGGTTGTGTAGGCCGTTGTGAGGCCAATGTGAGCTAGTTGTGTGGAATGTGTGATGGAATGTGTGCTTGAGCAGGTGAAGAGCAGGGTTGGTCCTGAAATGAAACAGGACCTGCTGTGTTCAGTTGGAGTTGGCGGCCAGGGGTGGCCGTTGACTGGTTGGCGTCCAGGTTAGTGGACGTTGACTGCTTGAACTTGGCGGCAGTAGATGTGGACGCTAAGGGTGGCGGTTGCTGTTGGCGGCATAGGGGTTGACGCCAACCTGAGAATCTGCAGGTTATAGGCTCACCCGAGAGCAGTTCTCTCAGCTCACTCTCATTCCCTCTTGCCCCAGCTTGCTGCCCCCGTGTCTCTGAAGCTTCTAACAGGTTCCGAAGAGTGGTGGACGATCGTAGAACGCGTGGCGTCGCCGAATTGCGCGAGGAAAAGTCGCGGCGTGGTGCAATTCCCGTGGGAGCTCGCGGAGGGCTCGGCGTGAACCGGGAGATTGCGGGAGGTTCTAGCGTTCTGAGGTAGGGACGAACCCTGGTAGCTCCGTAAACATTAAAACATAATAACCACTTGAATCAGCATGATAATGCGTTTTGGATCAAGTTGCACCATGCGGGATAATGGGTGGTTTGAGTAGTTTAATGTACGAAGCATGTTGTAATGGATTGTATTGGGTTCTGGCATGCTAAAGGAACTGCATTTGTATGTTTTTCTGTAGTTAGAACGGTTAGAAAACGCAGAGCCGGATTAGGGTTTCTGCAGGGTATAAGGCCGGAGAACTTGGCGTCAACATCGTTGTCGCCAAGCTCCTCAGCCAAGATGTTAACGGCCAGGTCCCTGCCGTTGACTTGTTGTAAGCGGCAGTCGATGTTGCCGCCTACTGATTATGAACAGAAATGACTAATTACAGCATTTATCGATAATGCATGTGTGTTGACACATGAGGTGCACTGAGTGCACTTGGTTCTCGTGTTTAGCATACAAGGTATGCAGTTAGTTGCTTACTTCAGTGACTGCGTGGTGTTTTACGCGAGTCAGTTGGGTTCACGTGTAGTGGACCATGGTTACTTGTGGTTTACGTGAGGTTTCACGTGGTTTGTGTGTGACGTGCACGTGGTTTGTGTACGTGGCGAGTAGTACGACGCCTACCGTGGTTACCTCTCCAGTTGGGTGCCCCAGGTTCTTTGTGAGCCAGGCTGTTAGCTCGGGGCTTTGTCCCGGTACTTGTGTTGTACCGTCGAGGTCTGTGTCGTCTGACCTGGACACCCTCACTCTGTGTTGAGTTGTACGTCCGGCTGAGGGAAAGACGACAGTGGGACAGTGACACTGGTTTTGTTTTAGTCACTTGTAGCGCGCTCGTAGTTGGGGGTACGGACACCAGTAGTCGACACTGGTCCCAGCTAGTCCTTTTCCAGTGCCTCACTCTAGAGAGCCCGGCCAGGGTCTCTGAGGTGCCAGGCATGGGCCTGTGACCGTGTGGTCTGCAGGTGGTGGTGTTTAGTTGGTCTCCACAGTTGCTTGACCTTTTTACGTGGAGCGGCAGCTGGACCTTTCGTCCGTGGCTGCGAGACTGAGAGGTAGACCTGTGTTAGTTTGTCCGAGTCAGTTTCTGGTGTCGCGAACCAGTTCACGTGGCTCGTGTTGGCTGTCTCTACTTTAGCTTGTACACCTGTACTGGTTTGCCGTTTAATTATTAACTGTGTTTTCGTAGTCGGCAGACGGTGAGTACTTTTACAGCTTTAATATTCTGCTTAGCTGTTCTATAAATTGTTGGTATTGTTTACTGCTTTCGTACTGTGGGTTTGGTTTGCTCGGTTTTGGGGGAGTTCCCTACTGAGCCAGTGACTAGAGAGGCTCACCCCTACCCCCACAGGTGAGAGCGAGGAGGACGTCTCACGACCGTCGTCCAGTTCAGGCCGCGTCGTAGCGGTGCAGGGTCAGTACCTCCAGCGGTGTAGTCCGCAGTGTAGTTCAGTAGTGTAGCTTTGTAGTTGTACTTTCTTCAGTTGTACCTCGGGGTATGCCCCAGGCTCTTGTACTTCTTTCAGTTTTTGTGGAAATTTGGCTATGTAACTTGTGAATTATATATATAAATGGTGTGTTCCTTTGTGTTTACACTTTGTCTTTACACAGACTGTGGTTTGGTATCCCTTGCGAGGCTTCGGCCCGTTCGCGGGAGTGGACTCGGATCAAGTACTTATCGGTTTAACGGGCTGGCCGAGGCGTTCCGTCACAGTTGGTATCAGAGCAAGGTCCGTGTTAATATAGGGAATTAGAAAGATACATAGCCTTATTCGGTCTTTATACACTGCTGGTAGGGACCCTGGTTTTTGATAATGTGGTTTGATTTTTCTGGTGTTTTGTGTATGTAGAAATTTCTGAAATGGCTGATAGGAGAGATTGGGGTGGTGGAGGAGATGATCCGGAGGAAAGCACCCAGCGAATGATAGAAAGAATTTGGGAGAGCCTCACGGATATTCGGGCGAGAATGGATCAGCAGGCGCCAGTACCACCGGTTGCATTGCCACCTGGGGATGGAGAGGCTGTACCTGTTGCTCCAATTCCGCCGAGAGTGGAGGTGCTTTTGTAGCACCTGTGCCACCACCACCACCAGTGTTGATAGCAGAAGAACCAGTGATGCAGGTGGAGAAATTTCTGAGATTGCAGCCGCCTACTTATTCAGGAGGGCCGAATCCAGATACAGCGAGCATTGGGTTCATGAAATTGAGAGGGTCTTTGCGACTATGAGGTGTCCGGCAGCGGATAGAGTGGTGTTAGCTGCTTATCAGTTGAGGGGTTTTGCACTGGAATGGTGGCGATTGAAGATCAAACCACCTTTGCAGGCAGGACGGAAGGAAGCTATCACTTGGCTGGAGTTTCTTGATGTATTTAACGATACATTCTTTCCGATCCAAGTGCAGCAAGTAAAAAGAGAGCAATTCCGAACTCTCCAGCAAGGTAACTCTTCAGTCTTAGAGTACCAGATGAGATTTATGGCACTTAGCGTTATGCGCCATATGTGGTTTTAGATAATAACATGATGGTTGAGTATTTTATTAGAGGATTGAGAGTGGAATTGTAGGATGTGATAGTACCTCTCATGTGCAAGACAGTGGAAGAGGCAGCGCAGAGGGCAGCTACTTTGGAGAGGTCTATCCGGACTCGTCAGGAAGGTGAATCAGGTTCAGGTAGTTTCCGGCTACCGCAGCAGACAGTAGGTGCAAGCAAGGGTAAAGCACCAGTGGGACCTTCTACATCAGGCTTTGGTAAATGGGGCCAGAAATTAAAGCAAGCACTTAAAGGAAAAGGAAGAGGATGGGGAGGTCGTCCGCAGTTCTAGCAAGGCCGTGGTAGAGCCTGAGGTGGAGGAGTCGCAGCAGAGCACTGCCAGGCAGCCTATTGTTCCTCCAGGGTATAGATGTTACAATTGTAATCAGCCGGGACATTTGATCCGCAATGTCCCTATGCAAGAGAATATGGGTATGGCAGGGTTGCAGCAGCAGCAGCCTCAGCAGTTCCAGCAGCCACAGGCAGGTCATGGCAGAGGAGCCCGCAGCAGCGAGGGAGAGGCCGGGTTATGGCTATCACCGAGCCCAGGCAGAGGCGTCAAATATGATAGAAGGTACTTTACCTCTTTATGAATATTCAGCAAGAGTCTTATTTGATTCGGGTGCCTCTCATTCTTTTATTTCCAAAGAATTTCTGGATTCTATAGCTCATCCTTTAGAAGAGAAGTCTTGTGAGTTAGTGGTGGAGGTTCCTTCAGGTGAGTTCTTGCTCACTTCGAGCTATATAGATGAAGCTCCTGTTATGATTGAAGGGAACCAGATGCCGGGTCGGTTGTATGCCCTGCAGTTGTCAGATTATGATATCATTCTGGGTATGGATTGGCTTGAATGTATGGAGCAATGTTAGATTGCAGAAAGAAAGGATCAGATTTTGTCATCCTAATGGTGTAGTGTTTGAATATGAAGGTATGCCTTTTATACCTCCAAGTTTCTAATTTCTGCAATTAAAGCTAGAAAGTTGATAAATGATGGGTGTGTGGCTTATTTAGCCTCGGTGAGTTTGGTAGAGGCCAGTCAGCCAATAGAAGCAGTTCCCATGGTTAGGGAATTTGCTGATGTTTTTCCGGAAGATTTGCCTGGTTTAGCTCCACATAGAGAGGTGGACTTTACTATTGAGTTGCTGCCAGGTACCATGCCGATTTCTAAAGCTCCATATCGGATGGCACCAGCAGAACTTAAAGAATTGAAAAAGCAGTTAGAGGAATTGTTGCAAAAAGGTTTTATTAGACCGAGTCATTCCCTGTGGGGAGCGCCGGTTCTATTTGTGAAAAAGAAAGATGGAAGTTTTCGGATGTGTATTGATTATAGAAATTGAATGATGTGACCATCAAGAATAAGTACCCGTTGCTGAGGATAGATGATTTATTTGATCAGTTGCAATCAGCAAAGGTGTTTTCTAAGATTGATTTGAGGTCCGGGTACCATCATTGAGAATCAAAGAGGAGGATATAGATAAGACAGCGTTCAGAACCAGATATGGTCACTATGAGTTTGTGGTAATGCCTTTTGGGTTGACTAATGCTCCTGCAGGTTTTATAGGATCTGATGAATAGAATTTTTCATCCATATTTAGATCAATTCATTGTGGTCTTTATTGATGATATTCTAATTTACTCAGCATCTGAAGAGGAGCATGCAGCTCATTTGAGGTTTACCCTGCAGTTGTTAAGAGATAACCAGTGTTTGCTAAATTCAGTAAGTGTGAATTCTGGTTAAAGGAAATTCAATTTTTGGGTCATGTTATCTCAGCCAAAGGAATAGCAGTGGACCCGAGTAAAGTGGAAGCTGTGTCTAGGTGGGGAGTGCCTAAGACAATAACCGAGATTAGAAGTTCTGGGGTTGGCAGGTTATTATAGGCGCTTTATTCAAGATTTTTCTAAGATTGCAGCACCTATGACTAGATTAACCAGGAAAGGAGTGCCTTTGTGTGGTCCGGTGAATGTCAGAGAAGTTTCATGGAATTAAAGAAAAGACTTACTTCAGCACCTATATTGACATTACCGGCAGGGAGTGGTGGTTTTGTGTTGTATACTGATGCTTCAAGGAGAGGACTTGGTGCAGTGCTTATGCAGCATGGTAAAGTGATAGCCTATGCATCCAGACAATTGAAGCCAGCAGAGGAGAATTACCCCACTCATGATTTAGAATTGGCAGCAGTTGTGTTTGCTTTAAAAATGTGGAGGCATTATCTGTATGGCGAGAGATTTGAGATTTTTACAGATCATAAAAGCTTGAAGTATATTTTCTCGCAGAAAGATTTGAATCTTCGCCAGCGCAGATGGATTGAGTATTTAAAGGATTATGATTTCAGTTTAGCTTACCATCCGGGTAAGGCCAATGTTGTAGCAGATGCCTTGAGCAGAAAGGCATATATGAATTTGATGATGATTAAAGAATGGAAGTTATATGAAGAAGTAGCAGAGAATTCCTTGTATGTGCCCAGCAGTCAGCGACGGGCAATTCTAGCTGCTAGTGCAGTAGAGCCGTCTTTATATTGGCAGATCATTGAAGCTCAGAGAGCAGATGCAGGTCTACCTGAAATTGTGAAAATGGAAGGAGTTTCTATTGATGATAATTGTGTGGTCAGGCTCAGGGGCAGGTTGTTTGTTCCTGCAGAAAGAGAGGTGAAGCAGCGAGTTTGGAAGAGGCTCATAAATCTAGGTACACTATTCATCCGGGTAGTACTAAAATGTACCATGATTTGAGAAAGCATTTTTGGTGGCCTCATATAAGAAAGAAATAGCAGAATTTGTAGCAAGGTGTGCTATCTGTCAGCAAATTAAAGCAGAGCATCAGAAGCCTGGAGGTCTATTGCAACCGTTGCCTATTCCACAGTGGAAATGGGATGATATTGCAATGGACTTTGTGGCAGGTTTACCAAGGTCGAGTTCCGGGCATAATGGAATATGGGTGTTGTTGACAGATTGACTAAGGTATGCAGATTAGTGGCAGTGAGTATGTCTTGGACAGTGGACAGGTTGGCAAATATTTATGTTGAAAGAATTGTTCCACTGCATGGTATTCCGAAGACTATTGTATCAGATAGAGATCCAAGATTTACTTCTGGTTTTTGGAGAAGTTTGCAGAAAGTGATTGGTTCTGAATTGAGGTATAGCTCCGCTTATCATCCCCAGACAGATGGTCAGACAGAAGGACTATTCAGACAATTGAAGATATGTTGCGGGCTTGTTGTTTAGTTTGGGGAGGTAGTTGGGAGCATCATTTGGGAATGGTTGAATTTGCCTACAATAATAGTTATCATACCAGTCTTGGGATGGCACCGTATGAAGCTTTATATGGAAGGCCATGTAGAACCCCATTGAACTGGCATGAAGTGGGGAGAAAGGCAATTGGTGGGTCCTGAATTGATTCAGCAAACCACGGAAGTGGTGAAGCTTATTAAAGAAAAATTGCAGGCAGCTCAAAGTAGGCAGAAAAGTTATGCAGATGTGCGGAGGAGACCACTTCAGTTTGAGGTGGGAGATTTTGTTTTTCTGAGAGTTTCCCCGAGTAAAGGTATTATGAGATTTGGTAAGTCTGGGAAGTTGAGTCCAAGGTATGTGGGACCTTTCCAGGTGATTGAAAGAATTGGAGAAGCAGCTTATAGGCTGGATTTGCCAGCTGATTTTGCAGATGTGCATGATATTTTCCATGTCTCCATGTTGAGAAAGTGTATTGAAGATCCAGCTCAAATAATTAGATATCAAGGTGGTGACCTGAGGCCGGACATGACTATGCCAGAGTATCCGGTGCAGATCACAGATCGAAAGATGAAGAAGCTGAGGAATAAAGAAATTGAGCTAGTTAAAGTGAGATGGGAAAATAGATTAGGTGGTGAGGATACCTGGGAGTTGGCCGCGGAAATGGCTAAAGGGTATCCCTATCTGTTTGAGTAAGCTTGTGTTTTTTTTTTAGATGATAGTGCTTGTAAAGGTATGTGTGTATAAGTTGTTTAACCTTGAATTATGTTATGAATTTCGAGGTCGAAATTTTCTTTTTAGATGATAGTAATGTAACGTCGCGTGCCTTTCGGATCCATGTGGATCATGTGTGTGTTGGTTGTGTAGGCCGTTGTGAGGCCAATGTGAGCTAGTTGTGTGGAATGTGTGATGTGAATGTGTGGCGTGAGCAGGTGAAGAGCAGGGTTGGTCCTGAAATGAAACAGGACCTGCTGCTGTTCAGTTGGAGTTGGCGGCCAGGGGTGGCCGTTGACTGGTTGGCGTCCAGGTTAGTGGACGTTGACTGCTTGAACTTGGCGGCAGTAGATGTGGACGCTAAGGGTGGCGGTTGCTGTTGGCGGCATAGGGGTTGACGCCAACCTGAGAATTCTGCAGGTTATAGGCTGACCCGAGAGCAGTTCTCTCAGCTCACTCATTCCCTCTTGCCCCAGCTTGCTGCCCCCGTGTCTCTGAAGCTTCTAACAGGTTCGAAGAGTGGTTGGACGATCGTGATCGCGTGGCGTCGCCGAATTGCGCGAGGAAACGCCATATCGTGGTGCAATTCCCGTGGGAGCTCGCGGAGGGCTCGGTGTGAACCGGGAGATTGGGAGGTTCTAGCGTGTTCTGAGGTAGGGGACGAACTCTGGTAGCTCCGTAGAAACATTAAACATAATAAACCACTTGAATCAGCATGATAATGCGTTTTTGGATCAAGTTGCACCATGCGGGGTTAATGGGTGGTTTGAGTAGTTTAATGTACGAAGCATGTTGTAATGGATTGTATTGGGTTCTGGCATGCTAAAGGAACTGCATTTGTATGTTTTTCTGTAGTTAGAACGGTTAGAAAACCCGCAGAGCCGGATTAGGGTTTCTGCAGGGTATAGGCCGGAGAACTTGGCGTCAACATCGTTTGTCGCCAAGCTCCTCAGCCAAGATGTTAACGGCCAGGTCCCTTGCCGTTGACTTGTTGTAAGCGGCAGTCGATGTTGCCGCCTACTGATTATAAACAGAAATGACTAATTACAGCATTTATTGATAATGCATGTGTGTGACACATGAGGTGCACTGAGTGCACTTGGTTCTCGTGTTTAGCATACAAGGTATGCAGTTAGTTGCTTACTTCAGTGACTGCGTGTTGTTTACGCGAGTCAGTTGGGTTCACGTGTAGTGGACCATGGTTACTTGTGGTTTACGTGAGATTTCACGTGGTTTGTGTGTGACGTGCACGTGGTTTTGTGTACGTGGCGAGTAGTACGACGCCTACCGTGGTTACCTCTCCAGTTGGGTGCCCCAGGTTCTTTGTGAGCCAGGCTGTTAGCTCGGGGCTTTGTCCCGGTACTTGTGTTGTACCGTCGAGGTCTGTGTCGTCTGACCTGGACACCCTCACTCCTGTGTTGAGTTGTACGTCCGGCTGAGGGAAAGACGACAGTGGGACAGTGACACTTGTGTTTGTCTTTAGTCACTTGTAGCGCGCTCGTAGTTGGGGGTACGGACACCAGTAGTCGACACTGGTCCCCAGCTAGTCCTTTTCCAGTGCCTCACTCTAGAGAGCCCGGGCTAGGGTCTCCTGAGGTGTCAGGCATGGGCCTGTGACCGTGTGGTCCGCAGGTGGTGGTGTTTAGTTGGTCTCCACAGTTGCTTGACCTTTTACGTGGAGCGGCAGCTGGACCTTTCGTCCGTGGCTGCGAGACTGAGAGGTAGACCTGTGTAGTTTGTCCGAGTAAGTTTCTGGTGTCGCGAACCAGTTCACGTGGCTCATGTTGGCTGACTCTACTTTAGCTTGTACACCTGTACTGGTTTGCCGTTTAATTATTAAAGTTGTTTTACGTAGTCGGCAGACGGTGAGTACTTTACAGCTTTAATATTCTGTTTAGCTGTTCTATAAATTGTTGGTATTGTTTACTGCTTTCGTACCTGTGGTGTTTGGTTTGCTCGGTTTTGGGGGAGTTCCCTACTGAGCCAGTAACTAGAGAGGCTCACCCCTACCCCCACAGGTGAGAGCGAGGAGGACGTCTCACGACCGTCGTCCAGCTCAGGGCCGCGCCGTAGCGGTGCAGGGTCAGTACCTCCAGCGGTGTAGTCCCAGTTGTGTAGTTCTCCAGTAGTGTAGCTTTGTAGTTGTTTACTTTCTTCAGTTGTACCTCGGGGTATGCCCCAGGCTCTTGTACTTCCTTTCAGTTTTGTGGAAATTTGGCTATGTAACTTGTGAATTATATATATAAAATGGTGTGTTCCTTTGTCTTTACACGGATTGTGGTTTGGTATCCCTTGCGAGGCTTCGGCCCGTTCGCGGGAGGCGGACTCGGATCAAGTACGTTATCGGTTTAACGGGCTTGGCCGAGGCGTTCCGTCACATAGTGGGTGCTCATCACTCTTGCCCTGCCCCATCCAACTCCTCTGGTTCCTCATCACTACCTGAAAAAGGGCAGGATGATAGGGGTGAGCGAACTAGCTCAGTAGGATTTACATCTCAATATTGTGCGGGCACTAATATACATGATTAACATTTTAAATAGGCAGATATGCATATGAATATGATGACAATGCATGCTTTTCTAACAAGTTGAACAGAGGAATAGAACAGATGACAGATCAAATCAAATATCGAATTGAATATACAATGGACAAATATTTCAAGAGTAGAATCGTATCGAATGAGATTGGCCATCTTCAAACAGATATCATGTATTCACATGAACAGATGTATCATATCAAATCTTATCATATCAGATCAAATCAAACCTATCATATCAAACGAAGGCACAATTTTCACAACTCTTGCTTATTTGTTTGTGCTATGCCAAGCACCAGAAGTACAAACTCCCTCGGTTAATAAGTACGTTGGGGTGCTCCTCCCCAGGACTGGACCAGGCCCCTTTTTTTTGCACAGGCATTGGATCAAATTTGGACCGAAGTCCCATATTGTGCCGAACAAACAGATTCATATTATGGCCACAGAGTTTCAATGACAAGCTCATAGTAAAAGGAACATGATCATTCATAGAGTCAAGGTATGACAAATAGCTCAAGAGAACAAGGCAGGATAAGACATATCTTATGTTTCATAATTCATTAATGTCTTGACATGAGGGTGTTTCTAAAGACAGATCATATGCAGAACATGTGCTCTCAATTTCCCCAAGAAGGGTGTGCCTATTCGTGCAAAAGGTAAGTGACGAGTTACGGATCTTTCCTATCATGTATGCAATTGACAAATGATTATTGAACACCGGAAAACATAAAACTATTGAAACTCATATGCAAATTATGACATTAACTCCACTAAAAAGTCCATACTAACATGTATTCATCCCCTCATTCAAATCATATTCTTATCTTATCAATTGACCATAAGCAAGATCACAAGATAATCCAATGGACATAAGATCAGTCACAATTACACATTAGAATCACATTCATATCATTACTATTTTTCAATGGGTTGATTTATTTTAGGTCCATGCATACTATATAACATCATGCACATGCTAGTAGACATCATGAAATGATCAGACCCAAATTATATAATTTTTTTTGTAAGGGTAGTGTCGACACACCCCTTACTGGTGTCGACACAATGCTTCAAACACAAGACAAAATAATGCAAAACTGGTAAAGTAGTGTCGACAGTAGTTCAGGTAGTGTCGACACAGTGCTTCAAATACAAGGCAAAAAGGTCAAGTAGTGTCGACACTAGATCAGGCAGTGTCGACACAGTGCTTCAAATACAGGGCAAAAAGGTCAAGTAGTGTCGACACTAGATCAGATAGTATCGACACTAGAGATAGCTTCCAGAAAACCTTCTGGCCAATATGGGACAGTGTGTCGACACTAGATCAGGTAGTGTCGACACTAGATCAGCTCCCAGAAACTTTCTGGGTCAAACTGGGACAGTGTGTCGACACTAGATCAGGTAGTGTCGACACTAGAGAGCTTCCCAGAACACCTTCTGGGCTGTTTTGGGACAGTGTGTCGACACTAGCTCAAGTAGTGTCGGCACTAGTGCCCTTCCAGAACAAAAACTATAGGTCATGTGGAACCCGAAAACACATCTCATGTAGTGGTTTACTTACCCGCTTATAACTCTCTAACGAATGACATTTAGACAAAATGTTCAACATGAAAGATGACAAGATCAACTAGTAGAAGAACTTTGATGTTGGGGATTTGATCTAATTCAGTCTCAAATCCTGAGAACAAAAATTCAAGTCTAGCTCGAAATTGCTGTATCATGCAGCGACTCTCTTACCATGCCTATAACTCTCTAACTAAAGGTTTTGGACAAAACGTCCAACATAAAAGATGATCATGACTACAAGTAGAAGAACTTTCATGAAGGAAGTTTAGTCAAATTCGGTGTCAAATCGCATGCATAATAAGAAGAACGGGAAAAGCCCTAACTGTGCGAGACTTCGGGAAAACTACGAATACACAACGTATACTCCATGAAAACTAGTCAAACCAAGTGCAAATGAACCTAGACTCAAAGATCTACATGATGGTATTGGTTTCTTTAATCTTGGCACGAGAACACCTACCTTTAAATGCTAAGAACTCTCTGCAGATTTCTGGGTTGATGCAGAGCGAGGTTGAGGAAGACCACATTTTCCCCAGCCGTTCTCCACTTCCCCAGCGCTCTAAACTTGCTGCTCACGACCCAAACGTGTTGCTAACCCTTCCCTAAACATTTTTTGAGGAGTTATTATAGATTTAGGGTGTACCAACAAGTCCTAACGGGACTAAGAAAGGGGCTGCGAATTCTGTTTCCCACTTTCACGAAATCTGGGATTCTCTCACCCAAAGGAGGTAGCAAAGGTTTAGGAAACCACCTCTTAGAGTTGGGTTCGGTTTTGGCTTACCTTACATGACTAATCACCCATCTTTTAACCCTATATTGCCCTCTTTAATTATTGCATAATTACATACACGAATTTCTGGGTATTTCCTTGTCCCAATTTTTATCCTTGGGCCAAATGTGCTCCATTGGCCCAATCTTGTTAATGGGTTATTAATACATGATGTTGGAAGTCTCTCCAACATGTTTATTTAATTTATGGTTGGGTTATTTTTCCGTGTTAACAATTTTCCGACTTAGTTTCCTAATTCGGGTAACTTGGTCACGTGTGACATATACTCGGCCAATCAGATTTTCCATTGCACGAATTCCTTTGTGGAACGCTTAGGGATAATATTTGGGGTTGGTTTATAATTTTACAGAATTTTCCGATGTGTTTTCTCACGTATGATAGTGGTACGTAAGTCTATCATTCCGATAATACAGAAGTTATTTATTTACTAATTCATACTTGAATTGTTCATGGGTCATAAGTTGTCCATTGGTCCAATTATTTTATGGACTATTCCCACATATTGCTTGGAGTCTACCCATCATTTTACTTTGGTTCATGATCATATTTTATACACATGATAATGGATTTTCCAACTTATTTCTTAATTATGATAATAAGTCACAATAACTCTTGAACATACCTCAAATGACTTCTATTGACCCAAATTTCTTATGGATCATTAGATGATATTATTTGAAGTCCATCTATGATTTTGTTATTTAATTTTATTACTCATCGAAGTATGTGTGATAAGGACTTCCCGACTATTCTTGATTACGACACTCAGTCGCAAAACGCCTTAAACTTGGACCCTCCGATTTCCCTTTGCACAAATTTCTTCATGGGTCATTAGGGAGCATTATTTAGAGTTGAACTATGGTTTTTATGAAATTTTTTAATGGATTTTTTGTGTGTACAATAATGACACATGCATTTTTGCTATTTCATAAATATTGAATTTATCATTTTTGATTTTTTTCTAATTTTCCAATTACTGAATTTCCGGGGTGTTACATAGTGGTGTCAGGCGTGAGGCCACAGCTTGGCCAGGCTGCGGTGTTGCGTGTGTTGTGTGTTTCTGTGGCGGCTCTGTCTCGCCCTTGTGCGGGGGCTGAGGCAGGAGCTAGGCTAGCGAGCAGAGCGTGCAGACTGCGGGTCCCCCTCTTGGCTGCTAGCGGCGGTGGCTTGGTTGCTGTTGTTGTGATGATGTTTTCCTCACGGCGTTTCCAAGTGTTCCTCGTTGCTGAGCTTGCACGGTGGTTATAGCCCGGTTGTGCCTAGTTTCCGTGGGCGTCGTTGGTCTGGCCTTGGGTAGACCCGTGCTTCTGGTGGTTCCCGCTTCGGTGTTCTCTCGGTTTCGTGGTCCCATTCTTGGGTGCCAGCCCGTGATGGCACCGGCGTGTAGCTTCCCGACCTGGCGTTGTGTCTGGGGTCTGGTGTGGTTCTGCTTGTCGGCCCTTGACCTTGTAGAGGTCTGAGGTGGCCGTGCTTGCGGTGAGACGTCGTTCTCACTTGGTTGTTTCATGGTCTCGGTAGGTGTGCTGAGCACTGCTTCCGCTTAGTGCCTGACTCCGTTGGTTTCTGCTGGAGTCATGTGTGTGCCACGACCTTGGTTGATGGTCGTGGCATTGTACTATTCTCTTCCGCTGCTTAGTAGTACCATGCTGTAGGTGTTCCTCGCTTTACAGCTTTCTAGTGTAGTTTCCTGTTTTCAGAATTCCTGCTGCTATGGCCGGTGAGGGACTGGTAATCCCTATTAGGCCTTGTTCGCGAGCCTCACCCACCTACTTCCTTCAGCTAGGGGCTCGTCGTCGCAGGAGCTCGTGTCGGAAGGGTTGCAGAGGCGACTGTGGTGCCGTGTGTTATCAGCAACAGTGAGAGCGAGCGTTGTGAGCTCTTGTAGTCAAGTGAGCTGAGAGTTGTGCTTTGCAAGTCCTCGGGGTATGCCCCTTAAGGACTACACCTTTCTTCTAGTACCTGTGCTTTACTTGGGACCCGTTGTACAAACCTTTTGTATATTGTACATATTGTTATAGTATTTAAATTCAGTACATATCTCACTAGACTATTTCTTCTACCCTTCCGGATCTTCGGATCCGTGGGTGGCGGCGCGACCCTCGGGACCCCTGGCGAGGGTCCGGGAGGTCGGGTCGTTACATGAGGACTTCTCTCCTTCATCCTCACTTTGGTCTTCATCCGACCAAGTTTCTATCATTGCTTTGGCTTCTTCATTTGTTGTTCTTCTTGTAATTGTCCTTCTTGACCTCAGGACGCTCACCCTTCATGTGTCCTGCCTTGTTGCACCTATAGCAAATAACACCTTCATCAGCTTTTTGATTTCTGCCAGGATTAAAGTTTGAAGAGGAAGCATTCTTTTTACCAGAAGAATATTTTTCTTTTCATTGAATTTCCTCTTCTTGATTTCAAAATTTTTCTGAATTGCCTAGTCATGAGGGCAATTTCATCCTCACCAGACTCAGACTTTTCAGAACTAGACTTTCCTGAATTTTCTCCTTATTGCTTGATGAAGCCTTAAGTGCTACTGGTTGGCTTTAAGCATATGTTCTTAAGTTCTTTTCAAATTTTTTCATAAGTCATTAAAGATCCTATGAGTTCATCAAAGATATTTTGGATAAGTCTTTAGAATCTTCAATCACTGTAGCTTTTGTGTGCCAAATTGATGATAGAGAGCGCAAGATTTTCTTACTAGATCAACATTAGTGTACTCTTTACCTAGTGCCTTCAGTCCATTGACAATTATCAAAACCTAGCAAACATTTCAGAAATTGACTTATCAGTTTTCATCATAAACAGTTCATATTCAGAAACAAGTATGTTTGCTTTGGTTTCTCTAACTTGAGATGTTCTTTCGTACATTAATTCAAGTTTATCCCACATTTCCTTAGCAGATTTGCACAAGGATATTCTTGAATATTCTTTAGGGTGAACTGCACATTGAAGCATATTCATGGCACTGTAACTAAGAGTAGCTTTTCTAATTTGTTCTCTAGTCTAATTCTCCTCATCTCCATGGTTTTCATAAGGACCCTTGTCAACTATTTTCCAGATTTCATAGTTTTGTGCCCTTAGAAAAACTTGCATGCAATTTTTCCAGTAGGAGTAATCAGACCCATCAAAAAATGGTGGTCTATTAATGGAATGACCCTCAGCTACAAGACCTCGAGAATCCATGGATCAAGATAAAAGAATAGTAAACGAGCAAACAATCAATTCAGCAGATAGAACACACCGATCAAACAGAGTCAATCAAATCAGATCAGAAACAGATATTAACCCGCTCTGATACCAATTGTAGGATCGAGTTCAGAGTATGAACAGATCTAGAAGGGGGGGGGGGTTGAATAGATCCATCACCAATTAATGCGGAAACTTAAGTAATTTAAAAATTACTTTGAAACTGATCTGATGTGTGAATGTGTGATTGAGTGTATATGATGTGTGAAGCAATTAGAAAGAGAGTGTGAAAGCAAAATCCTATGCAAGCATCTAGCGTAGAAACAAGAAATCAAACCATTGCACGGAGGATTTCTAGGTGGTTCGGAAACCACACCAATGATTCCTATATCCACCTCTCACACAGTGAGGCCACACTACTCAAACATGAGTACAACACACACTGGAGCGCGATGACTCCAAACACCCTTGAGCTTGATGGCTCAGAACAGACAATGAGTACGACGACTCACAACCTGAGCACAACGGCTCTAACCACACACAAACGAGCACGATGGCTCAAACACACAACCGTGAGTTCGACAACTCACAAACTGAGCATGACAACTCAAACCACAACTGGAGCACGACGACTCCAAACTGAGCATGATGGCTCAAACACAAGCTAGATCAAATCCAAACAAAATTAGATCCTCTAGCAATGACCTGATTCACAGACTCAACAAACAAAGAAATCTGCACAGAACCTTATGTACAGATCTCACAAATAAAAATGAGATGAACACTCCAAAAATAAGTGAAATAGATGTGGGTTGGATGTTCCTCGGTGAAGAAGTCTTGTAGAAGCTTGAATTGAAGAGCCTCGAAGGAATTTAATAGAGATCCTCTTCAATTCACGATGCTTTACTTCAGTGGCATTTGAATTGCCAGTACTTCTTCTTGTTCTGCTACTCATCTGCTCGATTTGCTCCCCTTTTCAGCACATCACAGCTTGACTTTGATCACCACGTCCCTTTGGATGAAATCGCAAGAAGGCTGGAGGCTTGCGGGATCACTTGGGGCTCTCTTTGCTTCAGAAGAGACTGTAGGTTTTTATAGCCTCTGTGCTATCCCTTTTACGTGAACAGGATGTGCACAAAAACCTAGAATACACCCTGGGCTGCCACGTGTCCAAAAGGTCTTTACCATACTGCCACTTGGATGAGAGGGCAATTTGATAATTATAGCATCTTCCACAAAGACCTCAGAGTGAAATCACGACATCAGATTTTATCCTCTGCATGATTCTGGGTTTGCACAGAAATGTGAGTCGACCTCATTTTTTAAGAGAGTCAACCTACTAACCAATCATCAATTCATGGCTTATTGTCAGAATACTAGTGTCGACCTGACAGACACTTAGTGTCGACCTGATCAACAGGTAGAGTCAACCTCCTATGTATTCCTCCAAAAGTGGTTCACTAGAAGGATGCTAGTGTCGACCTCATCTCCAAATAGAGTCGACACTACTAACTTTGGGTTTTCAGAAACTTGCTGAGCAACCTTTAAGAGTCGACCTGTCTGACAAATAGAGTCGACCTGTCTGTGACTTTTTCTTTAGGAGCTTGCTGGGCAGACTGTTAGAGTCGACCTGTCTGTCAACTAGAGTCGACCTACTTTGACAAGAACTTTGTAAACTTGTATGAATGAAGAGTAGACCATTAAAACATGTCATGAACAGTAAAGTATGAGATATAAAATATCAAGAACATGTTATTTGAGCATTATTGTAATATATTCAATATGTGCAATATGTCATCATCAAAATAAAAAAATGAGTGATGTTCGTTGGTCATCATTAAAAAAATCATCATTAAGAAATTCCAAAACACACTCAACACAACAACTTGGGGACTAGACGTAGGATTTCCATGTGGGAAGGGCCGAACTAGGTTAAAATCTCTTGTGCAATTGTGTGATTGTTTCTGCTAAGTTTTCACTTGTTTCACACACACCACACTAAATACTAACGACTTTATTTAGTGTCATCTATTTTCAGATAAATTTTAAAAGCACAAGAAGTCCTATTCACCCCCCTCTAGGACATCTATAGTGCCATCTCGATCCAACAAGTGGTATCAGAGCGAGGTTTTCTTAGAAGAATCGAAGGATTTAAGAAGAGATGGTAGCTGAAGGCCACAACTATGAACGACAGTTTGTTACAAGGCCACCATTCTTCGATGGTGAGGATTACCAGTATTGGAAGATGAGAATGGAATGCTTCATTCGAGGCACAAACTTTGATCTGTGGCAGGTAATAGAACAAGGTGAATTTTCTATGAGCACCACTTGGTGCAAACTCCCATGGGGAGTTTGCATCCACGTGGATGCAAACTACACCCCCATTGAGGGTGGGCACAACCCTAGGGGTGTGCCCACCCCCAATGACCTCAGCTCCCCCAATGGGGACCTGAGTTTGTTGCAAACCGCCATGTTCGCGGTTTGCAACAAGACTTACCCATTTGCTATACTTGCTGAAAATACTTCTGCTCTTTCTATAGCTGATAAAAGAAACATGTCCCTAAACTATAAAGCCAAGAATTATCTATGTTGTGCTTTATCCAAAAGAGAGTTTAACAGATTATCTGCTTGTAGAACTGCTAAAGAAATGTGGGATAAAGTACAAGTAACCTATGAAGGAACTAATAGAGTAAAGCAAACTAGAATAGATATTCTTGTCTCCCAATATGAACAATTCAAAATGCTTCGTAATGAAAATATAACCCAAATGTTTAATAGATTCTCAAATATAATAGTAGGTTTGAGTTCACTAGGTAAAAATCTTACTAATGAAGAAATAGTAAGAAAATTCTAAGATCATTAACTCATGCCTGGACCCCTAAGGTCACGGCTATTGAAGAGGCACATGATCTAACAAAACATTCTATTGATAAATTGATTGGTTCTTTAATGGCTCATGAAATCCATATGGAAAGATTTTCCAAAGGCTCTTCGAAAAAGAAAATGCCAAATGTTTTAAAAGTTGTAGATTCTTCTTCCTCTGATGATTCAAAAGAGAAATCAGAAGACAGTGATGATGAAGCCATGTTGTCAAGAAAACTTCAAAGGATTCTTTCTAAGAAGAAGAAGTTTGGCTCGAAGAGATATTTCAAAAAGGAAAAGAAGAAAGAACCAACTTGCTATGAATGCAATCAACCTAGACATTACAAGTTAGAATGTCCTAAGCTCAAAAAAAAAAATCCAGCTAAAAGATATGAGAATAAGAAAGGTAAAGAAAGAAAATTTAGAAAGTACAAGAAGAAGGCAATGGCCGCAGCTTGGGATAATGAAGAACCTACAAGTTCAGACTCTTCAAGCTCAGAATTAGAATAAGAAGAAGAACAAGTCAATCTTAGCCCTCATGGCAGGACTGGACCAGGTAAATTCTGAAACCTCCTTTACATCATGTTCTGAATTGGATTCTGATAATTTAGAAGATGCATTTAATGAATTGTATGAGAAATATAAACTAATAGTTAAACAGATAAAAATAGTTAAGTTAAATTTACTAAATCAAGAAAAATCTAATACCTTTCTAAAAAATGAAGTAGAAAGATTAGGACAAAATTTAACTGAAACAAAAACATCAAATGAACTACTAAAAATAGTAACATTATGGAAATTGAATCAAATCTAAAGGAATTGAAAGATGAAGAGAACTTAAGAGAAGAAAATAATTATCTAAAGCTACTATAGATAAAATTACTAACTGTCAAACATCTCTGGTTGTAAAACTGAAAGGTGCTCGAACAGATAAAAAGAAATATGGAGTAGGTTATACACCTCCAACAATTGAAGAAAATATTGTCTATCCTGAAAAATATCCAACTCCTAAGTTTGTGAAAGAAAAGGAAACTAAAAATCCTAGAAAATTCAATCAATATGTTTGCAAACAAAAGTTGAAATCTAATAACACTACACATGTAAAGAATGCATATGATTTATGTTGTAGTCACTGTAATCAACTAGGACACACAACAGCACCTGCACGATTAGACACTTGCGTTGGATTCCAAAGACTAACCATCAAGGACCCAAGAAAATTTGGGTACCAAAAGTTACAACTTAAATTTGTTTACAGGGTCGCCTGAGAGCATCCAAATGGTATTTGGATAGTGGGTGCTCAAGGCATATGACAAGTGACAGAAAGCTGTTTACAAGTTTTAGAGATGAGGTTGGTCAAGTCACTTATGGAGATAATGGAAAAGGCAAAGTGTTTGGATGTGGAACAGTAGGAACAAAAGAAAAGGATTTGATAGAAGATGTTATGTATGTAGAAGGACTAAAGCATAACCTTATTAGCATCAGTCAGCTGTGTGACAAAGGTCACTTGGTAAAATTTCAGAATGATAAGTGCATTATTCAAAAGGATGGAAAAATAGTCTTTGAAGGACAAAGAGTCAAAAATTTGTATACTCTACAATTAGCAGAATTGAAAGAAGTCAACTTATGCCTTGCAACTACAAAGAGGGAGGAGACTGATTTATGGCATAGAAGACTAGGACATGCAAGCTCCTCAGTGATCAAGAAATTAATCAAGCATGATCTAGTTGAGGGTCTTCCAAAACTGAAATTGAAGAAATCTGGAATCTGTACAGCTTGTGCAAAAGGAAAGCAAATCAAGACATCATTTCAGTCCAAAACAGTGGTGACAACTTCCAAACCATTGGAACTCATTCACATGGATTTGTTTGGACCAATGAGAACAGTAAGTCTTGGAGGAAAAGTTTATGGATATGTAATTGTGGATGACTACTCAAGATACACTTGGGTATCATTTCTGGAAGTTAAATCAGAAACGTTTTTAGCTTTTCTAAAATTCAGTAAATTAGTACATAAGAACCAGAAATTTCAGATAATCAGTATTAGATCTGATCATGGTGGGGAATTCAAGAATGAAGAATTTGTCAGGTTCTGTGAAGAAAATGGCATAGAACACAACTTCTCTGCACCAAGAACACCTCAACAAAATGGAGTAGCAGAAAGGAAAAATAGAACACTGCTGGATATGGCCAGAACAATGCTTACAAAATATAATCTACCAAGGTACTTCTGGGCAGAAACATTCAACACAGCCTGCTACATTATCAACATGTATATGATCAGACCAATTTTGAAGAAGACAACTTATGAACTCTATGAGAAAAAGTCAAAGATCAGTCACCTTTGACCTGTTGGTTGTAAGTGTTTCATTTTGAATAATGGTAAAGATAATTTAGTAAAATTATATGCTCAAAGTGATGAAGGTTTTCTACTAGGATATATCTCAAAACCTAGAGGATATAAAGTGTTCAACAAAAGAACTATAACTGTAGAACAATCAGTTCATATTTTATTTGATGAAACTAACCCTTCTATTAAGAGAATAGAAGAAGAAGAAGATGTTGTTGAAGATTTGTGTAGGGATCTGGAACAGATTTCTCTTGAAGAAAAAGAAGAAGAGAAAGAAGATCCACCACTAGAAGAACTGCAACAACAAGAAGAAACACAGGAAGGACTACCTAGAGAATTGAGGTATCACAGAGATCATTCAAGAGAACATATGATAGGTGATCCTTAAGACAGGGTAAGAACAAAAGGTATGAATATTCCCTATGATTACACTGCTTTTGTCTCTCAAATTGAGCCTAGGACAATCAATGATGCACTGGCAGATGAATCTTGGATCCTAGATATGCAAGAGGAACTTAATCAGTTCCAACGCAACCAGGTTTAGACTCTTGTGCCTAGACCTTCTGACCATCCAGTTATTGGGACCAGATGGGTCTTCAGAAACAAAATGGATGAATCAAGAGTGATCACAAGAAACAAAGCTAGACTGGTAGCACAAGGATATTCCCAAGAGGAAGGCATTGATTTTGATGAAACATATGCTCCAGTTGCTAGATTAGAGGCAATTAGAATTTTATTAGCATATGCATGTTCTCTTAAAATCAATTTATTTCAAATAGATGTTAAAAGTACTTTTCTAAATAGTTTCATAAAAGAAGAAGTTTATGTTGAGCAACCACCTGGTTTTGAAGATACTAAGTATCCAAATCATGTTTTCCATTTAAAGAAAGCATTATACGATTTGAAACAAGCTCCAAGAGCTTGGTATGAAAGACTAAGTGCTTATCTTATATCACATGATTTTATAAGAGGTAAAGTAGATAGCACCCTATTTATTAAGAAATTTTCAAAAGGAATCTTGATTGTACAAATATATGTTGATGATATTATTTTTAGTTCTACTAATGAATCACTTTGCAAATTCTTTGAAAACCGTATGCAAAGTGAGTTTGAGATGAGCATGATGGGTGAGCTTAATTATTTTCTTGGCTTGCAAATCAAGCAGACCAAGGAAGGTACTCACATTTTTCAAACCAAATATTTGCTTTCTAAATATGGTTTTGACAAGTGTAAGCCCTTAGGAATACCCATGAGCTCAAGTATTAAGTTAGATAGTGATTCAATTGGTAAGAAATTAGATCAAAAGATTTATAGAGGCATGATTGGATCATTACTCTACCTTACTGCTAGTAGACCAGATATAATGTTCAGTGTATGTTTGTGTGCTAGATTTCAAGATGATCCTAAAGAATCTCATGTTAATGCTATTAAAAGAATTTTTAGATACCTTATAAATACAAGTAAATTGGGTTTATGATATCCCAGATGTTCTGAATTTAAACTGCTTAGATATAGTGATGCTGACTATGCTGGATGTAAAATAGATAGAAAAAGCACCAGTGGTACTTGTCAAATTCTTGCTGGATGCTTAATTTCTTGGTGTTCCATAAAACATAATTTTGTAGCCTTGTCCACAACAGAAGCAGAATATATTGCAATTGGAAGTTGTTGCACTCAACTGCTGTGGATCAAACATCAACTAGAAGACTATGGTCATATACTTCATGAAATTCCAATGCTATGTGACAACACAAGCGCAATTAACTTGACCAAAAATCCAATTCAACATTCAAGAACCAAGCATATTGAGGTCAGACATCATTTCATCAGGGACCATGTAAGTAATGAAGATATTTTACTTGAATTTGTCTCTACAAATGATCAATTAGTTGATATATTCACTAAACCTCTCCCTGAAGATAGATTTACTTCAATAAGAAGGGAAATAGGTATGTGCAACCCTGATTAAATACTCACTTTTTACTGTATTGTATGTTCCATTCATTGTAAAATCTTTCTAAGTCCTGAACCTTCGACTTCTCTGATGTAGCGCCCCGAAAAATTAAATGATTTAAAAATATAGGAAAATAGTAAAAAAATAAAAATAGTGAATCGAAATAAAAATAAATGACATGGTTACACTCCCAAAGTGTGAAATCAACTAATTAAATCGAATTGGGCCCAAACAACTCTAAATGGATCAAAGATCAAAACCCAATAGCAATAAACCCCAAAATTCGTACCCATAATTATGCAGAAATTAGGAAAGGGTAAATTATGGCTAAAACTAGGGTGATTAGCCATGGATGGCAATCCAAATTGTGCCTAGCCATGATGAGAAGGTTCCTAATGGTAATCCTACTCCAAATGGGTGAAGAATCCCCAAATCATGGAAGGGGCCAAGCCAAAACCGCAGCCCTCCTTCCTAGTCTTGTTAGGACTTGAAATTAAACCATAATCATATAAATAATCATTCTAAAACTAGTTGGGAAGGCTTACCAACGAGTTGGGGTCGTGGGAGAACGAGCTAGGGCACCAGAGGAGGTGGAGATCAGCCAGGAACAGGAGTTTCTTCCCCATCCATCCTCTACTGTGACCTGTGCATCGACTTGTCTTAGATCTACACAAAGGTAGATGATCTCGGGCTGAACATGAAAGTTGTACATACCAATGGATAGAGCATCGAGTCTAGTTTCATTTGCAAGTATTTTCCCCAATTTTCATGAAGTATGTGAGTCATATTAAGCGTTTTCCATGTGTAGCGCAAGGTTAGGGCTTTTTGTGTTCTTCATGTGTTTCACGTAAACCGAAGCCGAATTGGGTCAAACCCAAAATAGCAGTTTTCTTCTACTAGTTGTTCTTGTCATTTTTCATGTTAAGAGTTTTGTCTAAAGATCACTGGTTTTCAAGTTATAAATCTATCATGAAGGGTGTCACATTTTTTTCTGGGTTTCGGGCAAGATCCAAGAACGCATGTTGCATGAACGCGACGCACAGGTACATCGCAATTCAGTAAAAGGCGACAGATCATTCCGTCACATTTTAATGTCTGACTAGTCAACCACAGTGCATGAAACTGTGTGCTGCATGTTTTTCAATGCCTGTCATGAACACGACAGCATAGGTCGTCGCGATTTGATTTGTTTTCCCGCCCAAAGATTTCTGTTATTTTTATATTTGGGTTTTAAAACTATCTCCTGAATGCGACGGATCGACCCATTGTGATTCATAGAGTAGCAGCATGAGAGCGTCGGTGGTGACCGTCGCGATTTGAAGATCGTTGCGACGTGTCGGCCTGTCGCGTTGTGAACGCCACAAACATGATCGTCGCGATTCTCACTGCATAATCGATCCGGCAATTGATTCCCATTTTTAAAGGCGACCATGTGTTCCGTCGCGATTTGAACACGACGGGTAGGTACGTCGCGATTTTGTTACTTGTTACAGAACCGAGATTTGACTGTGTACGGCTTCTTGAAGTGCGTCGACTAGTTCCGTCGCGATTTCAAGGTCAACCCGAGACTATTTTAATGAGCTGTTTAGTCTATCATATGCACATTCTTATGTTACAACATGTCATATAGTTATGCAATGGCCTAAAAGTGATTAACCTACATGAAAATCTTAAGAATATGAACATCTATTCTAATTGTAAATGATTGAATGAGTTCATCCATGTGATCATGTGATTGTTACATGCTATGTCTATACTCTGTCTTGTCCATAAATTGGAAAGTGATTACATGCTAAAAGCACTGCAACCATGTGATAGATTAAATTGTATACATGTCATGTTGATTGTTATAAGCTTTCTGTCTTGTTTTAAACCGGTGGATTGTGGATTGAGACATGCTCTACACGTCACATTGCACATATAAGCAGCCATCTCTTGGGGATCTGAAAACTCTCGGCCGGTCATTCCGTATCAGCCGACTAGTGACCTTTTCTCTAAGACCTCCGTAAATCTCTGTACTCCGTGGATTCCCTCATGAAGATCCAATTGGTTGTACCAATGAAGTACCCGGAAGATAGAATGCACTTCTATTCTTATCTACTTCTTGTGAGAGTGATTTGATAACATTGAAAACAAGCCATTAAATGTAAAGATTGAACTAATTCGAATAAGCCGTTATGCTGCCGAAATTAATCTGGATCATGTCCCGTTGCATTGTTCTCTATCATCATTGACATGATCATTAGTTTATCATTGCCCATTACTTGGAAATCATGTTGGCCATAAATGAATGAATGGAATTACCAAAAATTATTGGAACTTCGGTTCACAACTATGCCTGTGCAAATAGGGCCCAGTTGGTTCTGGGAGGAGCACCCGAAATACTTAAAAATCGCGAGAGTATATGATCCATTGAAGTGTCTGGCAATCACCTATTTGAATGCAAGATTGATCTGGGTAATTTTCACACTGTTATTGAATGATTGAATGAATGAATGAATGATTGATTGACAGTTATACGTTACATGGCCAAATCTAATGTACATGTCATCGTTATTGGATCCTATATGTCATTGTCCATTGGAATTCTACGGAATTCAACTTGAGATATCTATTGTACATGCTACATGCTATTGAATCTCTCATACATGTCAAGTGATCATACTGTCATCTATCTCATTGATAATCGTTCCGTCCTACATGAGAATTGTCATGAACTATTATTGAACCATCCTCGTACATGTTATAGTTTGGATTTGTCACTATCATTATTTTCATGAGCATTGCATGATAGTATTGCCCCTGTTAACATGTTAATTACATAAAGCATGCCCGCACCATGAGATGTAAATCCTATTGGGCGCTCATGTGCTCAAACCTGCTTTCCTTAATCTTTTCAGGTAATGATTATGAGGAACTGGAAAATGATGGGACCGGGGACGAGTGATGAGCTGCTCAACTGTACCCATCCACATAGCTAGTCAGCCAAGGAGATTAGTATTGAAGGAGTCTACTAGTTAGTTTAGTTTCTTTTGATGTCAAATGTATTTTAGATATAATATTGGGCTCTGTTATTAGCCCTGATTATGTAAGGTTTTTAAACTAGTTTGATGGAAATGAAATAAAGATTATTTTTTCTAGCAATCTTATTTTCTCATATCTTGTGTTATACTTAGTTGTTACTCTGAACTACTCGACTGTGATACAGACACTTGTATCGCTCACGCTCTAGACGTTTATTTTCCGCTGCTAAATGTCGGGGCGTGACAGTTGGTATCAGAGCCTAGGCTTTCCCTTAAGTTCTAGGCAATAGGAAATTGCTAGGCTTAGTCAAACCAAACCCCATGTGTCGACTTGTCAAAAAATCAACTGTGAGATTGGGGTAGAAATACGGGCTAGGCCATTTAGATAGAATTAAGTTGTGATAAAGTTAATATCTAATGAACACAATGTGGTTGTCTTGAAGGATTGCAATGGCCGCTGCACATGAGAGAGATTTGCAACAGACAATCAACACCCTGACCCGGGCATTACTACAAGCCACTCAAGGTAGAGCCGAGACTCAGGGAGATCTCCACAGGAACTTCCGGAGCATGAACCCACCTAGGTTCGGGGGTAGCACTGACCCGACGAAGCTGAGCACTGGCTTAAAGAAGTTGAGTGTGCGTTCCGTGTGATGGGATTCACTGATGAGAACAAGGTTACTCTAGCTACGTATCAGCTGGAGAGAGAAGCGAGTACCTGGTGGGAGTCAATTGAGGCTACACTGGGAGATGACCAGGCAACATGGGAACAGTTCAAGGAGTACTTCAACAACAAGTACTTCTCTGATAGAGTACAAGAACGGAAGGCTGCAGAGTTCGCCAATTTGAAGCAATGGAGTCTGTCCGTAGCTGAATACGAGGCCCAATTCTCTAAGCTGGCTCGTTATGCCCCACACTTGGTCCAAACCGAGCGGTTGAAGGCCAAGAGATTCATGAGCAGTCTGAGGACCCAGTGCATCACACAACTGGGACTGATGGATCTGCAAACTTACCAGGAGATGGTAAGAAAAGCACTACTACTGGAGGATTCACTAGCTATAGCAAAAAATATCAAGAACAACATGATCAAGAAGCAACAAGGGACAATATCAAAGAGGCCACCAGCTGTGGTCGGAACTAAGAGGCCGATGGGCCAAGCTGGAAATCAACAAGTCAAGAAGTTTAGGGATGGAGGTTATCAACAAGCCCCTGTCAATAGAGAGCCATGCAAGCATTGTGACAAGACTAGTCACAAGTCTGAGGACTGCTGGAAGGCACTGGGAAGGTGCTTAATGTAGCGTCGCGCATTTTTCACATCTTCGCGGATCCTTACTTAGCGGGTTTGGTGGCCAGCGTGTGGATCATTACTTTGTGTTTCAGGTGTTGTCGTAGGTCGTGAGGCTTTGTAGGCAGACAGATTGGGCCCAAAGAGCTCACAGGTTTTTTGCCTGTGAACGCGACAGGGGTGTGCATCGCGTTCTGAACGCGACGGCCCTGGGTGTCGCGTTTATGAAACCGCTATTTGGCGGTCGTCGTCTGCATGCACACCACGTGTCGCGCATTGGGTGACTTGCTAACATCGGCCTTGGGAAGGTGATGGCCACCTACGTCGCGTTCAGGTCACGACACAGGGCTACGTTGCGTTCCCAACTGCCGTGCATTTTTATACAAGGTCGGCCAAACAGAGCTTTCACAAGCTCTGCTTAGCCAGGGGGGTTTGCTACGGGTTCTCTCGGGCGATTTGGCTTGTTGGGGTCGTGTTTGGCGTGCTCTTACCGCAAGACGTTGCATGGAGCGGGGGAGACGCCGTGCCATGGTTGGTTTGCGTGTTCTTCGCAAAGGTAGGGAGAATCCACTTCGTTTGATGCATGGATTGTGTGTGTGATGTGTTTAATGCGTTATTTGCTTTATAAACCATAGATACCATGCTAGGGTATTCACTAAAGCATGCAAAATGGAAATTAAGCATGGTTTGCATGGCTTGTGGGGGTAATCCGGGGAGAGGATCCCGGATTAGGGTTCCTTCCTGTGAAGCCGACGGAACCCACTGTCACGTTCTGAACGCGACAGGCCGACCCATCACGTTTAGCTTGTGAACGCGACATATCGGGGTGTCGCATTCTGAAGGGGACATTACCCCATGTCGCGACTTCAGCCGAGATGTCCTGCTGTATATGTTTTAAATGGTATGATTATTCGATTATCGGTGTTTTATGTGTGTGGTTGGTGTGAGTGGTGCATTGGCACCTGTGGCGCTCTTTGAGCGTGATGTCCATGTGGTTGGCGTGTTGTTTATATCGTGAACGTGTTGTTTACGTGGTTGACGTATGTGTGCATGGTTTGTGAGGTGTGTATAAGGTTGGTTTGTGGTGACTGGGTAGTGAGGTTCCAGTGTGAACCTAGCCTTGGTCCTTTACTGTATGTTATAGATTATTTAAGATGGTTGATTAGTAAGGCATAAGTATAGTTATTAAGTGGTTATCGTATGTTGAGTTTAATGTGGCAATGGAGGTCACGAGGTGACCAATGACAGGCCAAGTTATTGATTAACATAATTTATATATGTGTCTGTGTAGGCTAGCTTGTAGGTCACAAGGTGACCGAGGCAAGCTACTCCTCACATGTGTACCGTGGTCTGTAATAAAGATGATATAGGCATGTACTATGGTTTGTGCTTTGCTGAGTGTGGTGGTCCAGCACCTATTCTGGAATACCTCTCTAGTCGGGTACCCCAGGTTTTGTGTGAGCCAGGCACGTTAGTGCTCTGGGTTTGTCCCGATACTGTGTGTACCGTCGAGGTCTGTGTTGTCTGTCCTGGACACCCTCACTCCTGTGTTTGAGTTGTACGTCCGACTGGGGGAAATACGATAGAGGGCAGTGACTTGTGTTTGTGGGTGTGCGGTCGCTTGTAGCGCGCTCGTGGTTGGGGGTACAGACACCAGTAGTCGACACTGGTCCCTATCTAGTCCTGTTTTTCAGTGCCTCACTTTAGGGAGCTTAGGCCAGAGTCCCTTAAGGTGCCAGGCATGGACCTGCAGCTGTGTGGTCTACAGGTGTGGTGTTGGTTGGTCTCCACTGTTCTTTGGATTTACTGTGTGCTTGTGGAGCGGTAGTTGGACCTTTTGCCCATGATTGTGAGACTGAAAGGTAGTTCTTGTGTTGTGTTGTCTAGGTTGGATACTGGCGTCATGAACCAGTAGTTCGTTCCCGTGTGGTGGCGTCATTCTTTCCAACTCGTGCTTTGCCAGTGGTCGTGGCTTGTGTATAATGATTCGTTGGTTGTGGTTTGACTCGTTGTGGTGCCTGGTAGAAGGCACAGTTGTACTGAGACTTTATGGTGGTACCTCGTGGTGGTAGGTACCTGTACCCTTTTTAGGTATCGATTTCTCGTGGTACATTGTGTACATGTCTTTTCAGGTGTTGAGGTGGAGCTGTGCTCCGTGGAGGTCGTGTGGTGAGACCTTCCACTCGTTGTGTTTTACCCTTCCTCGAGTAAACTTCCGATTATGGTTTTAGTGTGTAATGGATTGGCCAGTTGTAGCCAGTCCTACTATCTTGTGTGTGGCTTTTGACATATCGAGGTTTAGGGTATAATGGACCAGCTCTTAGGCAGCAGTCCTGTTACTTATGTGCTTGAGGTTTGCATGTGAAGCTTGTGGCCTAGGCAGAGGTTTGCCTGTGTGGCCCTGAGCTTAGGCGACCAGTTGTGGTAGTAGTGTGCCTGTGAGGCTATGGCTTAGGTATTGCAGTTGTTGGGCGGACTAGTAGTGTTGTGCTAGTCTCATGGTTTCTCTTTCCTTCCGAGGACTTCATGTTTATTAATATGTTTATGTTTAGTTGTTATTTGTTGTGAATGTTGTGAGCATGCCATGGTTTGGCTATCGGAGTTTCCAGTGAGACCCTTTAGGGTTGAGGTCTCTCTTTAGTTTTGTGTGTTGTTGTTTTTAGGTGATCCCTACTGAGCCTGTGACTTGCTGAGGCTCACTCCCCTACAGTTCTTTTCAGGGCTTACCGTTGGTATGACCTGCGAAGGCGTTGTGGCAAACTTGTACTACCAGTAGTAGTGTTAGTTGTGTTGTGTGAGCTTGTGCTCCCTCGGGGTATGCCCCAGGTAGTTGTACTTTTAAATTGGACATGTAATAATGTATTGGGATAGTTGTAAATTGTTATATGAAGATATGAGCACATGTACTTTCTTGTGTCTTATACTGTTGTGATTGTCTTTTATATTCTTAGTGGACACGTGTGTGAGCTATCCCTTGCGAGACTTCGGTCCGTTCGCGGGAGGCGGATATGGATATGGAGCCTTACTGGGCATAAATATCCAGGGCCGCTACAGTTGGTATCAGAGCAATGATCCAGTTAGAATATGAAAGGACATTGAAGTTACAATGTCCCAAGACATGGTTTTGATGTCCACTGCTGGTAGTAAGTCTGTGGTTTTGTGTGATTTTTAATATGGTTTTCACGTGAGTTTTTGGTATTTGAATTGTGTGTATGGTTGGTCAGCATGGCAGTTGTTAGTAATGGCAGAGAAATGATGAGATTAGTGGTATAAGTTGAGTGGTTGCATTTGTGTGCCTGTTGCAGTTAAAGTGTAGTTGTCTAATGGTTTTGGATTATAGAAATGAAAGGGGATTAGTGAATTTGGTTGTGATAATCAGAAATGGGAGAGTAATATTTTGGAAAAGGTATGTTTGAGGTATTTTGGTAAGATACAGAGCTGGCAAAGACATGTATAGGGTAATGATATGGTAAAGAAGCAGTGAAATAGTGTTATGAATGAGGAATAAATCAGTGCGTGATATGGATTGTTAAGTATGTGAATTATAGTCGAGGACATTAGCATAAGTAATTGTAATATTTGAGATTTGTGTTAATCAGTGTTAAGGAACAGTGTGAATAATAATATGATTAGAGTTATGGAAGGTTTAAAATGAGTGTATGAGGTAGTGCAGTTTGAGATAAGATACTGGTAAAGAGAGGAGTAGCAAGGTGTGGCAGTCTGATAAAAAAAAAATTTATGATTAGAGATGGTTACAATAAAGAGCTTGAAAATAGTGCTGCTATGAATAGTGGTGGTAATAGGAAGCTTGATAAAAAGATCAGTATAAGTATGTGTCGAGGTAATCAATTGGATAAAGAGAGAATAAAAGAAGATCAGTGCACAATTAGTTTTTTTGAGAATTTCATAAGAAAGATATTCATTTGGCAAGTGACAGTTTGTGAGAATTGCACAGAATGATTATTAAATAATACAATGTTATTTTTGATATTTAGCAATTGGGTATAGTTTGTGAAGAAGAGAGGTAAAATTGGTGTTAGGAAAAGATTGAAGTTAAGGTTAAGAATGTTTGGAGCAAGATAGAGTTATGAGAGTCAGAATAGAAAGAAATTGATTAGCTGAGAAGCAGGTAAGTAGTATTAGGTAAAGTGGAACAACAAGGTAAACTATGAGAGGAATTAATATAAAGGTTTGAATGAAAAGGATAGCAGTAAGTATGATGTAGTAGCAATAATTTCAGCATTAGAAAGTAAAGTAGTAAAGCAAAATAGAGAAATCAGACAAAGCAGATTATAGTATTTACAGAGATCAACTTCAGGTCATGGCCTTGGCAGTTGTCAGTAAAGGATGTTCGTATAATAGCAAGAATTGCAGTGTGAAAGGTAAAGTGCGATAAGCCAGACAACAGAATAATTAAGAGAAATATTTTGTAAGAATGATATTATGATTGATGCGGTTGGCAGATTATTGATCAGGGAAAGAAAGAGTACAACATATTATGAAATGGATATAATTAAAAGGTTTGTTCAGCAAGAGTTTGTATGACAACATACAGAAAGTGGTTCAGATTGAGCATAGGTATTTTCTCGAGAAAGTACTTTAGAATTTGATGTAAGAATAAAAGGCAGAGTAGTTAAGGAATAATGTATAGATCAGAGTATGGCAAAGTAAGATAAAAAGAAAAGAGCAAGAAATAAATGGAAATTTGAAATTGTTAAGTACAAAAGGAAAAGAAGTGATCAGTTAAGCAGTGAACAGCTTAAGGTCAGAAGGCACCTGATTGAGAGAGAGTTTAATAAAGTTGAAGGTAGAATATGCACAGAATTAGCTAAGCAGTTTAATTTTTTCGATAAGAAATGCAGATTCTTGCAGTATCACAACAATAAGAGCAGATATTTTGTAAGGTTATGTAACGGATTGATTGGATCAATTAGAGAATAATGTTATTTAAGCAAGAAAAGAATGTAAAGAGCAAGGTATGTTAGGATTTAGAGTTAACGCATGTGGCATAATCAGAATTGAAGTATTAGAGAAAGCAATCCAAAAAAAAAAAATTGATACTTTTGTTCAGCATTGATTGATTAAGTAAAGTGAGTTGAGAAGCGAGAAAAGTTAGTATTGAATCCAGCTAGAGTCAGAGTAATAATTAAAGTGCGAAGCAATTGTGAATAATAGTGGAAGCATAATTTATGAAATATTTGTGAAGTATTCAGTGTAATTAGAGTGGCGCAACGGAAGCATGGGAGATTGAATATTCACAGGTTATCCGAGATTAAATGTTTAAAGGAAAATTTGTGATTTTTGCATAGTTGGATAAAGAGGCAAGGAATTTAGTTATGGTAGTGTAATTTTTGATGAGAAATTAGCAGGTAAGAATGTGAATAAAGTTGAGACAAAATAGCAGATAGCAATGAAAGGCGGATAATGGAAAGGCACCAAGAAATTTGAAGAACATTTAAGAGTGGCAGTTTGTGATATAGAAATTAAAAAAAAAGCGATCCAGAAAGAAATATTGCAAACACAGTTGGGAAATTGTGGAAGTAGGTTGAGTCCAAAGAGATAAAGCGCCAACAGCAAGGTAGAATTTCTTACAGTTGAAAGGTAAAGAAAGAGCAGAATGTAATAATTGGACAGTGCAGTTGTGAAAGGAATTAAAGAAATGGAAAAGCAGAACAAGCATGGAAATGAACAGATACTCAGTCAGATTTACTTGTGGATGATTTGAAAGGCAAGAGCAAAGGAAGTGTACCCTACTTGTTCTGTATATGGTTTTCTTTCTTTTTAGGTGATAGTCCGATTTACTGAGGTTTATTTTGAATGTCAAGGACGACATTCCTTTTTAGGTGATAGTAATGTAGCGTCGCACGTTTTTTGAATCTTCGTGGATCCTTGCTTAGCTGGTTTGGTGGCCAGCGTGTGGCCCATTAGTTTGTGTTTCAGGTGTTGTCGTAGGTCGTGAGGCTTTGTGGGCCGACAGATTGGGCCCAAAGCGCTCACAGGTTTTCTGCCTGTGAACGCGACAGGGGTGTGCGTCGCGTTCTAAACGCGACGGCCCTGGGTGTCGCGTTCATGAAACCTCTGTTTGGCGGTCGTCGTCTGCATGCACACCGCATGTCGCATGTTGGGTGACTTGCTGACGTCGGCCTTGGGAAGGCGACGACCACCTACATCGCGTTCAGGTCGCGACGCAGGGCTACGTCACGTTCCCAACCGCCATGCATTTTTATGCAAGGTCGGCAAAACAGAGCTTTCACAAGCTCTGCTCGGCCAGGGGGGTTTGCTGCTGGTTCTCTGGGCGATTTGGCTTGTTGGTGTCGTGTTTGGCGCGCTCTCACTGCGAGGACATTGCATGGAGCGGGGGAGACGCCGTGTTGTGGTTGGTTTGCATGTTCTTCACAAAGGTAGGGAGAATCCGCTTCGTTTGATGCATGGATTGTGTGTGTGACGTGTTTAAACCGTCATTTGCTTTATAAACCATAGATACCATGCTAGGGTATTCATAAAAGCATGAAAAATAGAAATTAAGCATGGTTTGCATGGCTTTTGGGGGTAATCTGGGGAGAGGATCCTGGATTAGGGTTCCTGCTTGTGAAGGCGACAGAGCCCGCTGTCGCATTCTGAACGCGACAGGCCGACTCGTCGTGTTCAGCTTGTGAACACGACATATCGGGGTGTCACGTTCTAAAGGCGACATTACCCCATGTCGCGACTTCAAGCGAGAGTGTAACGCCCCAGAAATTTAAAATATTAAGAAAATAGAAGTAATTTGATTAAAATACCTTAGGGTTGTTATTAAATTGTGATAATTAGATGATAGACTTAATTAGTGGTAATGAACATTATCCCAGTGTCGTACCTCGAAGTGGGTGCCTCCACAGGGCGATACTAGAAAACGTCAACGAAATAAAAATCTGAGAACATTATAATTTCCAGAAAAATGTGGAGAAATCAAATATGTAATTATCTGAATTTTTGACGTACGGATTTCAATGTACAGTCGACGCGACTATTTTTCAGGTGATTTTTCACCTAGTGTAAAATAAAATCTAAAAATTAATTAAAAACCACCATAATTAGAAAAACCATCACATTAGCTTATGGTAAAAATTTCATGACAAATAAATACCATTTGACTATGTTTAAGTTAAGCTTAATGGGCCAGTTGAATTATTGAGCATTTACGGTTAGTATTTTTTTCTATTTTTCTGGAAGCTTGCGTGTCTGGCCCTGGGAAGGCCAGCACACCTAAGGGCTGGGGTTACCACGTTCACCCCCCAGCTGTAAGCAAGAAATGATGCATGTAACTCGTGTCTTGTGGTAAAAATTTCTCACCTTTACTGCGACACATGGGTAACCTCCGTGTCACCTTGCATGGAAGGCACCCTTGGATATAAATATATCCCAAAGGTCATCGTAACTAGCTTTCCTTTACTTGTTCCCCTGTTCTACAACTACTATTGCATTGAGCAACTCATGTTGGGAGATTCTGAGTGAAAAACTTGGTGAAGAAGCTATTACGGGGGGGACAATTGTTCTCTCTCTCTCTCTCTTTCTCATTCATATATCTCGTCTCTGCTCAAGCTCTAACTGGAGCTACTGCTAAGGAGCAACCGGAGAATTATCTTGGAGGCTAAAGCTTTTATTATACCAAGCTACACCTTCCTACTCTTCTACTTGTGGTTATCATCTTCATCTCCTTCAAGCTAAGGTAGAATTCTCTTCTTGTATCCTTCCTTTCACATGACCTTGGCATTCTCTTTAGTTTAAGAGGTCATAATCACTTGTTATTTCTTTAAATGTGTGAGTCCTCTTTTGAGAAACATGTACCTATCTCTTACAAATTTTGTCTTAGTTAGGATATTGTGGAAATGTTTTCCTGTTCTCATTCTTTTCTTTCCACAATTCAGAGGAGTCTAGGTAATTAAGTGGTCATCCTTCTTAAGTTCATTGACTTCCAGATTTGAGGATTCATTCCACATTAAGAATCAAGCTTTCATCACATATGATTTTATGGTTTTTCCATGAAAGACAATGCCATCCTTTCTTCCATTATCTTTTGTGCCATTTTGTGATCATGTAGATCACAATTCTCAGATCTTGTTGATCAGTTATGTAGATTACATTACATGACTTTTTCTTTCACTTTCTTGTCATGATTACCTTCATGTTTAAGGCTAAGATCATACCTTAATAAGGTCCTAATCATGTTAGGTATGATAAGTGGGCTTATTAGTACAATTTCTGGTTGTTCTTAATCTATTTCTGAAAGTTTGCACTGCACCTGTCGACAGCCGAGCATTGACCTATTGACAGGGGCCTCTGTCCAGAGCCCAGAAAGTGATATCTGTCCTGGGCTGTCGACAGCAACCTCCTTGGCTGTCGACAGCCACAGACAGTCAGAGAGAAAAGCTTCTGGAAAAGCCTCCCTGTCGACAGCAAGACCCTGTCTGTCGACAGGCACCATCAGTCCAGAAATTTTTGCATCTACTTTGACTTGTTTTGTGATTGGAATCACACCCCATTGATCCAACCAAATACTCACTCATTCATAGATGTTTTTACCACTCTAAACACCTACTAAATCAGTCAGGCTTCTTTCCTTTTTACCTTGAACCATCACTCCAAAAATTCCGAACATAATTGACCTTGTGAAAGTGTCAATACCTGAATTCAATGAAGGGACAAAGCTCCCAAGTTCTTGTATATAATATATGAGTGCAATCTTGTGTCCATGATCTTTTGCAAGAATGAGTGTGTGATGATGACAAATTGTGAGTCTCGGACTCGTTTAATAATTATGCCAGGCAAATAAGGGCTGGTTTAGTCCTGGGGGGAGCGCCCGAATTCGTCAGTGGCCGCGCGGGGACGATGAGAATTTCTGGGTGTTGGCATGCATCAATTTATGTTTGATTAGTCATCATATCATTCTTGTGAATGTGAGATTGTCAAATTCTGAATTTAAGTATCTTCCTGAATCTTACTTCTAAAGCATTCCTGTTCAATATGTATTATTAATTTGACCTGCTTACTTGTCATCTTGAACACTCCATGTCCTAAATCTAAACTTGTTCTTACCCTGGTCATATACATTTGAACTCTCTTGTTTAAAAGGAGCTCATTCAATTTAACATTTTCAGGTGAACATGATGGAGATATTGCTTAAGGGGGGGGGATTTATGTGCCGAGCGGACAGCCCGATGCCAAGCAATGTTACCAGTTTTTGTTTCCTTTGTAGATGGAAATAAGAATGTAGTAAAGATACAATCTACTTTTGCTTAGTCCTTATTTAGACTAAAATAAGGAGTATTGTGTAATAACTTCCGTGAATCTTGTTGATTATGAGTAAACCTTATGCTACTTGTCATGTTTAAAATCTGTTATATTCGGTAAATAGAATTTTTGTCGAACGTGACAGATTAAATTGGTATCAGAGCATTAGTACGATAAACCTAGGGATAACCAGTGAGTTGGGGTAGAAACTTGGGATTAGATAGCATGATTTTTGTAACTATATATATATATATATATATATATATATATATATATATATAAAGTGTTTAGCTTGTGAATTATTTCAGCATGGACATGAGTGCTCAACAAAGGTTGGTAGCAGCCATGGAAATGCTACGTCAGGACCTAGAATTATATGCTCAAGCACAGAGAGAAACCCACATACAGATCAAAGAGGAAGTATTAAATCTGACGGCAAGCGCTTTCTTGGCGGGTAATCCACATGTTTCATTGGATATTATGAACCAGATCATGAATGATCTGAATGGTCTGAAGCTGGGGCAAGAAATGCTATTCCATAAGATCGAGGGGTATTGGGAGGAGATGACCAATGCCGCGAGGGAGCTGCATTATGGAGCGGCAGAAGAACAGCAACCACCGCCCGCAGAACCGGTTATAGATTTGACCGGAAATTAGAAATTATGGATAGACAACTCACTTTTTTGAAAACCTCTCCTTTTGTGTAAATGTTAGTTGTATGTATGAACCTTCCATGTGTATGGGAAGTGAGAGGCTAGTGAAGTATGTTTTGTAATGTCGAAAGTTGGAAGAAGGAGACTGTAGTGATATAGTTTGTGAATCATAATGACATGCTATGATGTACTTAGTTGACTAATGAATGAAATGAAGTATTATGCAATTTGAAATATGTATATGTGATGAATGCAAGTAGGGTGGATGTGAAAATTAATGTATGTTCTATTGGATGTTTCAGATTATTATATAATCTTGTCATGGACGGAGGTGATGCTAGTTGGAAGAAAATGGAAAATTCAATGCATGACTTGACCCGTGTAATGAGGATGGTAGCGAAGAGTAATAGCCATAATGGAACAAGCTTATTCAGGGATTTTCGAAGTTTAGATCCTCCGAGATTTTCAGGGAGTACCGACCCGGATGAAGCCGAGAATTGGCTAAAAGACATAGAAAGGATATTTGAAGTAATCAAGTGCACTGAAGAAGAAAAGATTCGATTAGTGACTTTTCAGTTGGGATTAAAAAAAAAAAAAGACTTTTCAGTTGGAACGAGATGCTAGAGCATGGTGGGACACCGTGACATCTACATTGGAAGATCCAAGTCAAATGAGTTGGGATGAGTTTGTAGAATTGTTTAATGATCAGTATTTTTCTGAAGTTGTCTAGGAAAAGAAAGCCACTGAATTTGCTAATCTGAAACAACTTAGAATGTCAGTATCTGAATATGAGGCTCAGTTTGCTTGATTGTCTAAGTATGCTCCACATCTCATAGCCACGGATAAGCTGAAAGCCAAGAGGTTCATGAATGGACTACGTCCTACTTATATTATGCAGTTAACTCCACATTTGATTATTACGTATCCAGATATGGTCAAAAGAGCTTTGGCTTTGGAAGCTGCAAATGATATGGTGGATAAAATTAAAGGAAGGTCAGAAGAAGGATCTTCAGATCGGAAGAGAAAGTTTGAATCAGGAAATGCCTCAAAAGTTCAACAATCTGGAAAGAAGACGGGGAAGGCTCCGAGTGAAAGTAAAGAAGTGTGTAAACATTGTCACGTTAGTGGACACAAGGTGGAAAATTGTTGGCGTAAACTGGGAGCATGCCTCAGGTGTAGGAATACTGAACATCGAATTTCAGAATGTCCGATGATCAAGAATGTGTCAACCAAACAAAATCCCCAAGTAAGGCAGCCAAGGCAAGGGAGAATACAAGCTATTCAAGAGGTAGAGCCTGAATCTCCGCAGGAAGACAGACTGATTGAAGGTACACTAACAGTAAACTCAAGACTTGCACATGTATTATTTGATTCAGGAGCTACACACTCCTTTATTAGCTATAATTTTGCTAAGTCTTTGGAAATACAACCAGTCTTATTGTTTATACAATTAGAAGTGGCAACACCTTTGAGTGAGGGTAAAAAGCTTAAGGAATATTATCCTGATAGTCAGATTTTATGTGATGGACACAATTTATATGGTGATTTAATATGCTTGGAAATGTGGGATTATGATGTGATCCTCGGGATGGATTGGTTATCTAAATACCATGCCAATTTAGATTGCCAATTAAGGCGGGTTACATTTCTAGGAAAGGAAAATTGTTCTATGACTCTTGATAAACCCCATGTTAGAAGAATACCGATAATCTCAGCAGTTAAGGCTTGTAAGCTAGTACGAAAAGGTTGTCAAGGGTATTTGGCTTCGGTAACAATACTAAATCAAGATATCACGGGATTGGGTGATATTCCAGTGGTAAAAGAATTTCTTGATGTTTTTCCTGAAGAATTACTTGGCATACCACCTAATAGAGAGGTGAATTTTTCAATTGAATTGGTACCAAGAGCTACACCAATTTCAAGAACACCGTACAGGATGTCAATGGAGGAGTTAAAAGAATTAAAAAGGCAGTTGTTAGAACTGATAGAAAAGGGATTTATTAGACCTAGTACCTCACCTTGGGGTGCTCCAGTATTATTTGTGAAGAAAAAAGATGGATCTATGCGATTATGCATAGATTACCGACAGTTGAATCAATTAACTATAAAGAATAAGTACCCACTTCCAAGAATTGATGATCTATTTGATCAACTGTCTGGAGCTCATTCTTTTTCCAAGATCGACTTAAGGTCTGGATACCATCAACTCAGAATTCAGGAGCAGGATATTCATAAAACAACTTTTAGAACACGATATGGGCACTATGAGTTTGTTGCGATGCCATTTGGATTAACTAATGCACCTGCTGCATTTATGCGTCTCATGAATGACGTGTTCAGACTTTATTTAGATCAATTTATGGTTGTGTTCATTGATGACATATTGATTTATTCCAAAAATATAGAAGAGCATGAAGAGCATTTACGGATTACCTTGCAATTGTTACGAGATCACAAATTATATGCAAAGTTTAGTAAATGTGAATTTGGATGGAACAAGTGATGTTCTTGGGGCATATTATTTCAAAAGAAGGATTGTCTGTGAACTCTTCAAAGATTGAGACCATACAAAGATGGGAGCAACCAAAGAATCTCACCGAGGTAAGAAGTTTCTTGGGTATGGCTAGTTATTACCGGCGATTTATCCAGAATTTTTCTAGAATTGCCTCGCCTCTTACACAATTAACTAGAAAAGGAACTGCGTTTGTATGGAGTGAAAATTGTGAACAAGCCTTTCAGTCGTTAAAGGAATGTTTATCGTCTACACCAATCTTAGCTTTACCGATAGAAGGAAAATTATTTGAAGTTTATACCGATGCTTCAAGTATTGGATTAGGATGTGTATTGATGCAAGAAAGACGAGTCATTGCTTATGCATCAAGGCAATTAAAGATTCATGAGAAAAATTATCCAGTACATGATTTGGAGTTAGCCGCCGTGGTTTTTTCTCTTAAACTATGGAGACATTACCTATATGACAATCAATTTATAGTTTATTCTGATCATAAGAGCCTTAAGTATTTGTTTTCACAGAAAGAATTGAATATGAGACAAAGAAGGTGGATGGAGTATATCAAAGATTATGATTTCAAAATTGAATACCATCCAGGGAAAGGCAATACGGTGGCTGATGCACTCAGCAGAAATCCTATAGCTAAAGTATGCCACCTACAGGTAAGGGAGTGGAAATTGTTAGAGGAATTCTCCACATTGAGCTTAAAGGTAGAATCACAAGAAGGAAAGATTGTTATTAATAACTTGACAGTTCAGTCAGAATTATTGAGGCAAATTAAAGAACAACAAGACAATGACCCTGTGTTGACAGAAATCAAGGAAAATTGATCTCTAAACCTGATTTTAGTGAAGATTCCCAAGGAAATCTTCGATTCCGAGAAAGGTTATGTGTGCCGGATGATTGTAAGATCAAAAAGCAAATTCTAGAAGAAGCTTATCGGTCATATTATACCATTCATCCTGGAGCTGTTAAGATGTATCAAGATATAAAGAAACATTTTTGGTGGTGCAATATGAAGAAGGATATTGTAAATTTCATAGCAAAATGCTTAACATGTCAGAAAATCAAAGCCGAGCATCAGAAACCAGCAGGAAAATTAAAACCACTTGAGGTGCCAGAGTGGAAATGGGACAATATTGGTATGGATTTTATTGTGGGATTACCTAGAACTCGAAGTGGATTTGACGCTATTTGGGTAATCATTGACCGACTTACCAAATCAGCTCATTTCTTAGCAATCAAGACAAGATGGTCAGTGAGTGTCTTAGCCGCACTTTATATGAAAGAAATTGTCCGATTACATGGAATTCCAAGGAATATAGTTTCAGATAGAGATGCTAGATTTACCTCACATTTCTGGAAGGAATTACAAGATGCATTGGGAACTAAATTGAAATTTAGTACAGCATTTCATCCTCAGACTGACAGACAAACAAAGCGGGTGAATCAGATTATCGAAGATATTTGCCGAGCTTGTATATTAGAGTTTGGAAATAACTGGAACACTCACTTAGCAATCATGGAATTTGCATACAATAATAGTTATCAGTCTACAATACAAATGGCACCATTTGAAGATTTGTACGGTCGCCAATGTAGATCACCATTATGTTGGGTGGAATTGAAAGAATCACATATTCTTGGACCTGAAATGATCCAAGAGACCACAGAAATTATCAAGTTGGTACAAGACAGAATGAAGGCTGCTCAAGATCGACAAAAGAGTTATGCTGATCGTCGAAGAAGAGAATTGGAATTTCAGGAAGAAGAACATGTATTCCTTAAAGTATCTCCTCGACGTGGAATTAGAAGATTTGGATTTAGAGGAAAATTGAGTCCAAGGTACATCGGACCATTTGAAATTTTGAAAAGGATTGGAGAAGTAACATATCAATTAGCACTTCCGCCACAGTTATCTAAAGTACATGATATTTTCCACGTATCAATGCTAAGGAAATATGTTTATGATCCGGAACACGTTATTGGATATCAAGATTTGGAAATACAAGAAAATTTGGCATATGAGGAAAAACCAGTGCAAATTATTGACCGAAAAATCAAGCAACTTCGGAACAAGGAAGTTCCCTTATTAAAGGTTCAATTGAATAAACGCGGACAAGAAAGGCAACATGGGAACTTGAAGACGCCATCAGAACCAAATATCCGGAATTGTTTACAGGTCAGTAACCACACTCTTATGCAATTAAATTTGGAGGACCAAATTTTTTTTAGTAGGGGAGAGTTGTAACGCCCCAGAAATTTAAAATATTAAGAAAATAGAAGTAATTTGATTAAAATACCTTAGGGTTGTTATTAAATTGTGATAATTAGATGATAGACTTAATTAGTGGTAATGAACATTATCCCAGTGTCGTACCTCGAAGTGCGTGCCTCCACAGGGCGATACTGGAAAACGTCAACGAAATAAAAATCTGAGAACATCATAATTTCCATAAAAATGTGGAGAAATCAAATATGTAATTATCTGAATTTTTCAACGTACGGATTTCATGGTACAGTCGACGCGACCATTTTTCAGGTGATTTTTCACCTAGTGTAAAATAAAATCTAAAAATTAATTAAAAATCACCATAATTAGAAAAACCATCACATTAGCTAATGGTAAAAATTTCATGACAAATACATACCATTTGACTATGTTTAAGTTAAGCTTAATGGGCCAGTTGAATTATTGAGCATTTACGGTTAGTATTTTTTTTTATTTTTCTGGAAGCTTGCGTGTTGGCCCTGGGAAGGCCAACACACCTAAGGGCTGGGGTTACCACGTTCACCCCCCAGCTGTAAGCAAGAAATGATGCATGTAACCCGTGTCTTGTGGTAAAAATTTCTCACCTTTACTGCGACACATAGGTAACCTCCGTGTCACCTTGCATGGAAGGCACCCTTGGATATAAATATATCCCAAAGGTTATCGTAACTAGCTTTCCTTTACTTGTTCCCCTGTTCTACAACTACTATTGCATTGAGCAACTCATGTTGGGAGATTCTGAGTGAAAAACTTGGTGAAGAAGCTATTACGGGGGGGACAATTGTTCTCTCTCTCTCTCTCTTTCTCATTCATATATCTCGTCTCTGCTCAAGCTCTAACTGGAGCTACTGCTAAGGAGCAACCGGAGAATTATCTTGGAGGCTAAAGCTTTTATTATACCAAGCTACCCCTTCCTACTCTTATACTTGTGGTTATCATCTTCATCTCCTTCAAGCTAAGGTAGAATTCTCTTCTTGTATCCTTCCTTTCACATGACCTTGGCATTCTCTTCAGTTTAAGAGGTCATAATCACTTGTTATTGCTTTAAATGTGTGAGTCCTCTTTGAGAAACATGTACCTATCTCTTACAAATTTTTCTTAGTTAGGATATTGTGGAAATGTTTTCCTGTTCTCATTCTTTTCTTTCCACAATTCAGAGGAGTCTAGGTAATTAAGTGGTCATCCTTCTTAAGTTCATTGACTTCCAGATTTGAGGATTCATTCCACATTAAGAATCAAGCTTTCATCACATATGATTTTATGGTTTTTCCATGAAAGACAATGCCATCCTTTCTTCCATTATCTTTTGTGCCATTTTGTGATCATGTAGATCGCAATTCTCAGATCTTGTTGATCAGTTATGTAGATTACATTACATGACTTTTTCTTTCACTTTCTTGTCATGATTACCTTCATGTGTAAGGCTAAGATCATACCTTAATAAGGTCCTAATCATGTTAGGTTGATAAGTGGGCTTATTAGTACAATTTCTGGTTGTTCTTAATCTATTTCTGAAAGTTTGCACTGCACCTGTCGACAACCGAGCATTGACCTGTCGACAGGGGCCTCTGTCCAGAGCCCAGAAAGTGATATCTGTCCTGGGCTGTCGACAGCAACCTCCTTGGCTGTCGACAGCCACAGACAGTCAGAGAGAAAAGCTTCTGGAAAAGCCTCCCTGTCGACAGCAAGACCCCGTCTGTCGACAGGCACCATCAGTCCAGAAATTTTTGCATCTACTTTGACTTGTTTTGTGATTGGAATCACACCCCATTGATCCAACCAAATACTCACTCATTCATAGATGTTTTTACCACTCTAAACACCTACTAAATCAGTCAGGCTTCTTTCCTTTTTACCTTGAACCATCACTCCAAAAATTCCGAACATAATTGACCTTGTGAAAGTGTCAATACCTGAATTCAATGAAGGGACAAAGCTCCCAAGTTCTTGTATATAATATATGAGTGCAATCTTGTGTCCTTGATCTTTTGCAAGAATGAGTGTGTGATGATGACAAATTGTGAGTCTCGGACTCGTTTAATAATTATGCCTGGCAAATAAGGGCTGGTTCAGTCCTGGGAGGAGCGCCCGAATTCGTCAGTGGCCGCGCGGGGACGATGAGAATTCTGGGTGTGGCATGCATCAATTTATGTTTGATTAGTCATCATATCATGCTTGTGAATGTGAGATTGTCAAATTCTGAATTTAAGTATCTTCCTGAATCTTACTTCTAAAGCATTCCTGTTCAATATGTATTATTAATTTGACCTGCTTACTTGTCATCTTGAACACTCCATGTCCAAAATCTAAACTTGTTCTTACCCTGGTCATATACATTTGAACCCTCTTGTTTAAAAGGAGTTGAGTTCTACTGGGCTAGTTAGCTCATTCAATTTAACATTTTCAGGTGAACATGACGGAGATATTACTTAAGGGGGGGGGGGGGGATTTATGTGCCGAGCGGACAGCTCGATGCCAAGCAATGTTACCAGTTTTTGTTTCCTTTGTAGATGGAAATAAGAATGTAGTAAAGATACAATCTACTTTTGCTTACTCCTTATTTAGACTAAAATAAGGAGTATTGTGTAATAACTTCCGTGAATCTTGTTGATTATGAGTAAACCTTATGTTACTTGTCATGTTTAAAATCTGTTATATTTGGTAAATAGAATTTACTCGAACGTGAGAGAGAGGTCCTGTTGTATATGTTTTAAATGGTATGATTATTCGAATTATCGGTGTTTTATGTGTGTGGTTGGTGTGAGTGGTGCATTGGCACCTGTGGCGCTCTTTGAGCGTGATGTCCATGTGGTTAGCGTGTTGTTTATATCGTGAACGTGTTGTTTACGTACGTGTTCATGGTTTGTGAGGTGTATAAGGTTGGTTTTTGGTGACTGGGCAGTGAGGTTCCAACTAGCCTGTTGGACCTTTCATTTAAGATTTTAAGATGTTGATTAGTAAGACATAAGTATAGTTATTAAGTGGTTATCATATGTTGAGTTTAATGTGGCAATGGAGGTCACGAGGTGACCAATGAAGGCCAAGTTGTTATTGGTTAACATAATTTATATATGTGTCTGTGTAGGCTAGCTTGTAGGTCACAAGGTGACCGAGGCAAGATACTCCTCACATGTGTACCGTGGTATGTAATAAAGATGATATAGGCATGTACTATGGTTTGTGCTTTGCCGAGTGTGGTGGTCCGGCTCCTATTCCGGAATACCTCTCTAGTCGGGTACCCCAAGTTTTGTGTGAGCTAGGCACGTTAGTGCTCGGGGTTTGTCCCAGTACTGTGTGTACCGTCGAGGTCTGTGTCGTCTGTCCTGAACACCCTCACTCTTGTGATTGAGTTGTACGTACGATTGAGGGAAAGACGACAGAGGCCAGCGACTTGTGTTTGTGGGTGTGCGGTCTCTTGTAGCGCGCTCATGGTTGGGGGTTCGAACACCAGTAGTCGACACTGGTCTCCAGCTAGTCCTGTTTTCCAGTGCCTGACTTTAGGGAGCTTAGGCCAGAGTCCCTAAAGGTGCCAGGCATGGACATGCAGCTGTGTGGTCTGCAAGTGTGGTGTTGGTTGGTCTCCACTGTTCTTTGGCTTTACTGTGTGCTTGTGGAGCGGCAGTTGGACCTTTCATCTGTGACTGCGAGACTAAGAGGTAGTTCTTGTGTTGTGTTGTCCGGGTTGGATACTGGCGTCATGAACCAGTAGACCGTTCCAGTGTGGTGGCATCATTCTTTCCGACTCATGCTTTGTCAGTGGTCGTGGCTTGTGTATAATGATTCGTTGGTTGTGGTTTGACCCATTGTGGTGCCTGGTAGGAGGCACAGTTGTACTGAGACTTTGTGGTGGTACCTCGTGGTGGTAGGTACCTGTACCCTTTGTGGGTATCGGTTTCTCGTGGTACATTGTGTACCTGTCTTTTCAGGTGTTGAGGTGGAGGTGTGCTCCGTGGAGGTCGTGTGGTGAGACCTTCCACTCGTTGTGTTTACCTTCCTGGGTAAACTTCTGATTATGGTTTTAGTGTGTAATGGATTGGCCGTTGTAGCCAGTCCTACTATCTTGTGTGTGACTTTCTACATATCGAGGTTGGGTTATAATGGACCAGCTCTTAGGCAGCAGTCCTGTTACTTATGTGCTTGAGGTTTGCCTGTGAAGCTTGTGGCCTAGGCAGATGTTTGCCTATGTGGCCTGTAGCCTAGGCGACCAGTTGTTGTAGTAGTGTGCCTGTGAGGCTATGGCTTAGGCATTGCAGTTGTTGGGCGAACTAGTAGTTCTATGCTAGTCCCATGGTTTCTCTTTCCTTTTGAGGACTTCATTGTTGAGTTGTGCTTATTTGATCATTGCTTTAATTTGTTTTTGATGATGACACAATCATGGTCATTCATATTAACATTCATGTTAAGATGTTCTTAATAATGACACAATTGTTTTTGATGAGACATATGTGTGGTGTTGATGATGAATTGATGTTTGTAACATGATAGACATGAAAGAAATGATCAAGTAAAAACAATACTTCTATGGCTATCCATGTATTCGTTATATCTTACTTGAAATGTTATTTCATATTAGGGTGTGAATGCATACAAGAGAAGCATCAAGATTGAAGTGAAAAAGAACAAGAAATAAACTTCAAGTGATCACCTGTCGACAGCCAAGAAGTCACCTGTTGACAGATGGACAAGATAGAACAAAACAAGTTTCTGGAAGCACTCAGAAAGCAGTACCTGTCGACAGCAAAACAACACCTGTCGACAGATCCAGTTTTCCAGCACAACCATGGTTCTGGAAACCAGAATTATGCAGTAGCTGTCGACAACTATAGATTGCCTGTCGACAGACGAAGAGAAACTTCAATTCCGAGATTTGGATATGTTCCATATTAGGGTGTTTCCTTTTACCACGTCTCTCTAAACTTGGACACCCATATATATAGAACATATGGAGCTATTTGCAATGTAGGTTCAACCCTCTGTCCTATTCGTGGAAGATCCATCTCATGAGAGGAGTTGAAGTCGGTTTGTCCGTGAATCAAGCTTCGTCTATATCATTGATCATCATCAACACGAAGCCTGAAGTTCTTCTGGACGACCACATCAAAGAGTTCTTCATCTGGATTTGATCATCAACTTAGAACTCTTCTTTCTTTATACTTTTCATATCTCTGTGTGTGTGGTTGTGGTTCGAGCATTCCTTGTGCTTGATCCACGTGTGGATTGTTGTTCTGATTGCGTGTTTGCATCAGACAACATGCATGTGTGGTGTGTTGATCAGATCAAGGCTAGAGGATCTGATCTATTGTGGACTTGATCTAGCGTGTGTGTATGGTTGAGCCGTTGTGCTCGTGTGTGTGTTATACTCGATTCTTGAGTAGTGTGTCCTCACTGTGTGAGGGGTGGACGTAGGAGTCACTAGATGTGATCTCTGAACCACCTAAAAATCCCTTGTGCACTGTGGTTTGATTTGTGGTTTGATCTATATTGCACTAGATGCATGCATAGGGATTTCGTCTACACACTAACTGTTAATTTGTCTACACACATTACATCAGATCAGTGAGGGGTTTTAATTGAGTAGATCTTTTAATTCAAAGTAATTTTTAAATTGCTTAAGTTTCCGCTGCAAATCTATTCAACCCCCCTTCTAGTTTTGCCATTACCGAATAACCGATCCTAACAATTGGTATCAAAGCAGGTTCTCTGTTGTTTGGTTGTGTTTTTAGAGATCTGATTCCTAACCTGATTTGATCTGATTGAACTGATTGATTGCTTTTTGATATGACTCAATATTCTATTGATTGGCCGAATCATCTGTAACATACTCAGTAATATGGCTAAGTTCTCAAGCATCATAAATAGACCTATGATTATTGGGTTTGATGACAAAGTTGATAAAATGCAGGACTCCTTTGTGAAGACAAGCAAGATTGCAAATAAAGCCAAGGACAAATGCTTCATGGCTCATGGCAGCTCAAAAGGCTTTCTCAGCTTAAACGAATCTAAAGGTTTACATTCGTCAGAAAAGTCAAGAAAGTCTCAAAAATTAGGTAAATCTGATTCAGACCTGTTTGATAGGTCAATATCTGATATTGATTCAGAAAATGATATATGTTATGATGAACTGATAGAATGTTATGAGCACATGTGCCAACAATTTAAAAGGGTTAAATCTCAAAATAAGAAACTAAAAGAAAAATTGGAGAAGAATGAAATGATAATTGATAATGCTCAAGCATTCTATGAAGAGAATGAAAAATAAAAAATGGAGAATGAAAAATTGGAAAATGAAGTCAAAATCTATGGAATCAAGTTTTCTAAGTTGAAAGAAGATCATGATCAGGTGGAATCTGAAAATTTGGATTTGAAAAATCAAAATGTAAAATTGATTGATCATAATGAAAATCTCAAATTTGGTAATGATCAATTGAACAAACAAATCTCCAACATGGCTCATGATCATCAAATAAAAGAAAAATGCAACCAATTGGTTGAGGAAAATAATCATTTGAAAACGAAGATTGAATGCTTGTACCATGATAGACCATTATATGATGAATGGAACAATTCTAAGAAGAAAATTGTTGACTTGGAAAATCAAATTGTTCAAATTGAAATTGAAAAGAACAAAATGAGAAATGGTTTGGATGTCATGAAACATCAACTCCAAACTTATGAAAAAGAAATTGTTGCATTAAAAGCTGATAAAGAAAAATTGACAAATGAACTTGAAGTGGCTATCAAACAAAGTCAAAACTCTACTAAAGTTCATGTTCAGAAAAATGTTAAAAAACAAACTAAAAATTGAACAAAAATGCTGCAATTAGAAAGAATCTTGGTTCAACTGTAAATCAGAAAAAGAAATTGGAAAAGAAAATAGGATTCTACAAGGTTTCAACATCTCCTTCACCAGCTCAAAAATCTCCATGGCAATCTCCATCTCCATATCATGTCAAGAGCTACCAAAGGGTACCACCTCCATCCTTTCAACCCAAGGACGATCAAAGGTATTCTAGAGGATCTCAGAAATTTCAGCAAATGCATTCAAACTATGGTAAGCTCTAGGTAATTGCTCAATCCATTTGTTTTAAATGCAATAGATCTGGTCATCTTGCTAAATACTGCTGGAAGAAAAATCAACACTCTCACAAATATGCTAAAACAGTTCAATGCTATACATGTCATCAACATGGACATTTGTCTAAGAACTGTTGGCAAAAGAATCATGATTTTGTGCATGTTCCCAAGCCCCATGCTCATACACAATCCCATGTACACAAGAACATGATTACTGGACAAAAAAAGTGTTCTAATGTTCATGCAAAAAATCCTAAACAAAGAAAATCTCATGAAAAATAGATGTATTGAACCAGTCAAAGAAAAAAGTGGAACTAATGCTGCTCATTATTCCATTAATGAAAGAAATACATCTATTCCAAAAATGAAATCACTTTGGATTTTGAAATCATTGTTGTATCCTAACATTGATATCAATGCAGGACCCAAGCAAGTGTGGGTTCCAAAACCAGTTTGATCAACAAGCTAATATGTCTTGCAGCCAAACATTGTAAATGGATTCATGTCATTGGTTGTGCAAGGCAAGAAATAAATGGAGAAAATAGGTAAAATCTTTGAAATCCAAGTGCAGATTATTCAGGTAAAATCTCTTTGTCACTTCAGTTTTGAACTGCAAGAACTGAAATAGATTTTTGACCTTATCTGAGCAATGAAAAATGTGCCTTAATGCTATCCCCACATGACAATGCTTCTTAGCAATTGGAGTCATGTTAAATTTGAGGAAAAATGGATCTTTTATGTAGTGACTATTTGGTATATCAAATGGTGAAATGTGGAAAGACAAGTTCGGCTTGTCTGGAAACTATCATTATGCGTGAGAAATATTCTCCGCCAAGTATCAATAGTCTTATAGTGCATAAAGATCATCAAGAAAATTGTAAATCTCAAAATTTCAATTGATCATGTTCATACCTTCTTTGTGCAAATTGTTTGACAAGAACATGCTTGAATTACTTGAATGCTCACTTCAATACCATGCAAACATTATGGGGGAGTAAGTTAATTTTTTTTTTTTTGAGTGAGTTGCTTGAGGGACACTCTTTCACATCATCCTCTATCTTTTTGAAATCTTCATAAATTCAGGGGGAGCTGATTCTTTCTTAAATCATCCTGATAACATCCGCTCAAATTCATGCTTGAAAATTAGTTTCCTATTATTTCCTGATTCTCTCTTCTTGACATTTCATACCTTTTACTCAAGTCTTACGTCAGGATAAATGAGTTTTTGTGATATTTCTATATGAGAGATTTCATACATAAAGACTACAATAATTGTGCACTTAGTTTAGTTTCAACGATACAATCTAAGAACAAGGCTATGCCAACTTTTAATGATGAACTCATTTAAATTGAGTTGCAAAACACTTGTAAGCACATGAGTAGCTTTAGTGTTTAACATGTGCATGTTTTGAAGCTTTATCCTTAACACATGTTAAGAATAATCTCTCTACACTCATGATCATGTCTATTCTAATTAATGTAATTCTGGTCTTTTCAAAAATATATATTTTCAAACAGAAAGTATTCAGAAAAATAGAGAGATACAAACAGAGCAATGAAAACTTTATTTTATCACTGAGTAACCGGGTTCATTTCACCTAATCAAGTGCTTTGGCTCGCGTCAAAAGGTGACAAATAAATTGTTTCAACTCTGTATAAGGTAATGAAGGTTAAACCACCGAGTAATCAGGAGGTCTTGCATTGGGTAAATGTGACATCTTGCACTTAAATGTGTGATTTGACCAATTTACTCTTGTATTCTCTCTCACAAAATGAAAGAAAAATATAAAGAGCATAAAAAGAACAGTATGTACATTGATCTAGATGAAGTTCATGTTAATTGGGTTTGGAGTTATTATTCTGCATTGTGTTAAATGTTTAATTACTAAACTCATGTGATAAACACTTTTGTCAACTCATCCTGGTCACTTTCATCACATTTGCTTCATCTTTTTAAATGCATTCAGGTCATTAAAACTTTGACATATGTTGTGATTGACTGTGTCTTTGTTATTAAACTTTGTTGCACAATCCAAAGATACAATATTTTTTCTCTCATATTTTAATATCCAAAATCTTATTGATTCTAATCATTTCTGATCATTCATCTCCCAATTCCACCCTTTGTTTACATGTCAGTCATATTTTGGTCTCCATCAATTGATGTTCTTTGGTATCACCTTTTCCTACTTACTTCATTGACACCCTCATAGGGGGAGAGTGTTAAGGGGGAGAGAGCGTCTTTTTGATGTTGTCAAAAAGGGGGAGAAGTATGAATGTATATTTTGTCATCATCAAAAAGGGGGAGAATGTTGAGTTGTGCTTATTTGATCATTGCTTTGATTTGTTTTTGATGATGACACAATCATGGTCATTCATATTAACATTCATGTTAAGATGTTCTTAATAATGACACAACTATTTTTGATGAGACATATGTGTGGTGTTGATGATGAATTGATGTTTGTAACATGATAGACATGAAAGAAATGATCAAGTAAAAATAATGCTTCTATGACTATCCATGTATTCGTTATATCTTACTTGAAATGTTATTTCATATTAGGGTGTGAATGCATACAAGAGAAGCATCAAGATTCAAGTGAAAAAGAACAATAAATAAACTTCAAGTGATCACCTGTCGACAGCCAAAAGGTCACCTGTTGACAGATGGATAAGACAGAACAAACCAAGTTTCTAGAAGAACTCATAAAGCAGTACCTGTCGACAGATAAGATGTGCCTGTCGACAGATGAAGTCTGCCTGTCGACAGCAAAACAACACCTGTCGACAGATCCAGTTTTCAGCACAACCATGGTTCTGGAAACCAGAATTATGCAGTGGCTGTCATAGCTATAGATTGCCTGTCGACAGATGAAGAGAAACTTCAATTTCGAGATTTGGATATGTTCCATATTAGGGTGTTTCCTTTTACAATGTCTCTCTAAACTTGGACACCCATATATATAGAACATATGGAGCTATATTTCGAAGCAAGAAGCCACCATACCAAAACCCTAAGCAAAACCCAAGAGAAGGCTTTCTTCCTGCCGCTCTGCTTCAACCCTCTGTCTTATTCGTGGAAGATCCATCTCACGAGAGAGTTGAAGTCGGTTTGTCCGCGAATCAAGCTTTGTCTATATCATCTGATCATCATCGACACGAAGCCTGAAGTTCTTCTGAACGACCACATCGAAGAGTTCTTCATCTGGATTTGATCTTCAACTCAGAACTCTTCTTTCTTTATACTTTTCATATCTCTGTGTGTGGTTGTGGTTCGAGCATTCCTTGTGCTTGATCCACATGTGGATTGTTGTTCTGATTGCGTGTTTGCATCAGACAACGTGCGTGTGTGGTGTGTTGATCAGATCAAGGCTAGAGGATCTGATCTATTGTGGACTTGATCTAGCATGTGTGTGTGTGTGGTTGAGCCGTTGTGCTCGTGTGTGTGTTGTACTCGATTCTTGAGTAGTGTGTCCTCACTGTGTGAGGGGTGGACGTAGGAGTCACTAGATGTGATCTCTGAACCACCTAAAAATCCCTTGTGCACTGTGGTTTGATTTGTGATTTGATCTATATTGCGCTAGATGTATGCATAGGGATTTCGTCTACACACTAACTGTTAATTTGTCTACACACATTACATCAGATCAGTGAGGGGTTTTAATTGAGTAGATCTTTTAATTCGAAGTAATTTTTAAATTGCTTAAGTTTCCACTACAAATCTATTCAACCCCCCCTTCTAGTTTTTCCATTACCGAATAACCGATCCTAACATTCATGTTTATTAATATGTTTATGTTGAGTTGTTATTTGTTGTGAGCATGCCATGGTTTGGCTATCGGAGTTGCCAGTGAGACCCTTTAGGGTTGAGGTCTCTCTTTAGTTTTGTGTGTTGTTGTTTTTGGGTAATCCCTACTGAGCCTGTGACTTGCTGAGGCTCACTTCCCAACAGTTCTTTTCAGGGCTTACCATTGGTATGACCTACGAAGACGTTGTGGCAGACTTGTACCACCAGCAGTAGTGTTAGTTGTGTTGTGTGAGCTTGTGCTCCCTCGGGGTATGCCCCAGGTAGTTGTACTTTAAATTGGACATGTAGTAATGTATTGGGACAATTGTAAATTGTTATATGCAGATATGAGCACATGTACTTTCTTGTGTCTTATACTGTTGTGATTGTCTTTTATATTCTTACTGGACACATGTGTAAGCTATCCCTTGCGAGACTTCGGTCCGTTTGCGGGAGGCAGATATAGATATGGAGCCTTATTGGGCATAAATATCCAGGGCCGCTACACTTATGCTGCGGAAGTCAGTGTCACAAGATCTCTAACTGTCCGCGCATGATGAACCAAACTCAGGCTACACAAGGAAGCCAGCAGAAGTGCCAGGGTAGGCTGCAGGCATTACAAGAACCAACTACATCGGAGGAAGGTGGTGTGGTTGAATGTACACTTACTATTCTATCACGTTCTGCATTTGTTCTATTTGATATGGGAGCTACTCATCTTTCCTATCCCAACCTTTGCTGATACCTTATATGTAAAACTCATTCCAATGAAATATGGGATAGTTGTGTCAACCCCTATTGATCCTGGCACCAAACTTAGAAACCACTTTCCATCTAGTGAAGTGTTGATTGAAACTCAAAATCTACCTGCAAACCTAATATGCATGGACATAGAGGGTTATGATGTGATACTAGGAGCAGATTGGTTGTCTGAACATGGGGCTAGTGTCAATGCAAGAAAAGGGTAACATTTAGTCAACATCCAAAGTTAGTGTTCTCGGGAGATAGAAATCGCAGGAAACTGTCCCTCATTTCTGCACTACAAGCCAAAAGGATGATGAGGAAAGGTTGTATGGCCTTTCTAGCTGCTGTTATCACCACAAAGAAGGAAGTCAAGATTGAGGATATCCATATTGTCAGAGACTACGCTGATGTATTTCCTGAAGACTTACCAGGAATCCCTCCTGAGTGAGAGGTTGATTTTACTATTGTGTTGGTCCTTGGAGCAGCAAGAGTATCCAGGGCATCTTATAGAATGTCCCCTACGGAATTAAAGGAATTAAAGGAGCAACTGATGGAACTACTGGAGAAAGGGTTTATTCGACCAAGCACATCACCATGGGGTACACCTGTTCTCTTTGTCAAGAGGAAGGATGGGTCGATGAGGTTGTGTATAGACTACAGGCAACTGAACTATTTAACAATCAAGAACAAATATCCCTTGCTAAGGATTGATGAATTATTTGATCAACTATCTGGAGCTAAATATTTCTCTAAGATAGATCTCAGATCCGGCTATCATCAATTGAGGATCAAAGGAGAAGATATACACAAGACGGCCTTCCGAAGTAGGTACGAGCATTATGAATTCATTGTCATGCCTTTTGGTCTAACAAATGCTCCTGCATTTTTTATGCAGCTGATGAATAGTATTTATCTCCCCTACCTCGATAAATTTGTGGTGGTATTCATTGATGACATACTGATCTATTCCAAAACAAAAGAAGAGCATGAGGGACATTTGAGGATTGCAAATTCTGAGGGAGAATAAACTATATACCAAGTTGAGTAAATGTTAATTCTGGCTGGAAGAGGTATCCTTTTTGGGGCATGTGGTAAACAAAGATGGTATCGCTGTGGATCCATCAAAAGTGGAGGCTGTATTGAAATGGGAAAGACCGACAAGTGTCACGGAGATCAGAAGTTTTCTAGGATTAGTAGGTATTATAGAAGATTCATAAAGGATTTCTCAAAGATCGCAGTGCCATTAACTAAGCTGACCTGAAAGGAAAGTCCATTTGTGTGGACTGATAAATGTGAAGAGAGCTTCAATAGCTTGAAGAAGTGTCTGACTACTACTCCTGTCCTCGCCTTACCCACTGAAGAGGGAGGATTTGAAATCTATTCAGATGCTTCTGGAACAAGTTTAGGATGTGTCCTGATGCAACAAGGAAAGGATAGCTTATGCCTCGAGACAATTGAAAACCCATGTAGTAAATTATCCTGTACATGACCTGGAATTTGTAGCCGTAGTGTTCGCCTTGAAAATATGAAGGCACTACATTTATGGGGAACAATTTAAAGTCTTTTTTGACCACAAGAGCCTGAAATATTTATTCTCACAAAAGGAGCTTAACATGAGACTAAGAAGGTGATTAGAGTACCTCAAAGACTTTGACTTTTCCATTCAGTATCACCCAGAAAAAGCCAATGTGGTGGCAGACGCTCTAAGTAGACAACCAGGAGCTATGCTAGCTAGTATGATGCTGGGCGAATGGAAGTTACCTAAATAATTTGTAAGTCTGAATTTAGACATAGGAAAGAAGGAGCAACAAGTGATGATTTCTAATATTCAAATACAGTCCAATCTACTAACTGAAATCAAGGAGAAACAAGGAGAGGATCCCTTCTAGTTGAGATTAGAGAAAAGCTAGAACAAAAGACCGGATTTTTTCTCGGCACCTGATGGGAGATTACTATTCCGAGGAGAACATGTGTCCCTGACATGGGGAACTCAAGAAGAAGTGTAAATGAAGCTCATCAGTCAAAGTACACAATTTATCCTGGGTCAACAAAGATGTACCACGACTGAAAAGTCTTATGGTGGCCGAATATAAAGAGGGATGTGGTCGACCATGTGGCATATTGTTTAACATGCATGAAAGTCAGGCTGAGCATTCCGAACGACCGCGTGGATTGTACCATTAGAAGTCCCAGAATGGAAGTAGGATAGCATCGGGATGGACTTTATCATGGGATTGCCCAAGACTAGAGGGGTATGGGTGTGATTGGGGTGATAGTAGATCGATTGACTAAGTCAACTCATTTCTTGCCGATTAAGAGCACATGGTCAGTAGATGTGTTGGCTGCACTTTATGTTAAAGAAGTAGTTAGATTGCATGGGGTTCCATCTACTATAATATCTGATCGGGACCCTAAATTGAAGGGTTTACAAGCAGTAATGGGCACCAAACTTTCATCCTCAAATGGATGAACAAACCGAAAGAACCAATCAAATTGTGGAAGACATGCTTCGTGCCCTTGTGCTCGATTTTAGGGGACTCTGGGATGACCAGTTGTACCTAATGGAGTTTGCATATAACAATAGTTATCAGGCAAGTATCAAAATGGCACCGTTTGAAGCCTTATATGGCAGGAGTTGTAGATCACCTCTTTGTTGGGAGGAGATTGGAGAAATCCAATGAGTTTGACCCGACTTAATTAAAGCGACTGTCAGGGAACGTCTGGAGATAGCACAATCAAGGCTGAAAAGTTATGCAAACAAGAGGAGAAGAGAGCTGGAATTCAAGTTGGGCGACCATGTTTTCTTGAAGGTCTCACCTTCAAGGGGAATTCAAAATTGGGATCAAGGGAAAGTGAGTCCCAGGTTTATCGGCCCTTTTGAAATTCTTGAAAGGGTTGGCCATGTGGCTACAGACTTGCACTACTGCCACAACTGGCTAATGTACACAACGTCTTCACATATCCATGCTGAGAAAGTATCTATTCAATGCCGACCATGTAATTAGCCATGAGGACTTGGAGATTCGGGAAGACCTGACCTATGAAGAGAAACCGATCAAGTTATTGGATCGGAAGTTGCAACGACTCAGGAATCACACCATACCTATGGTGAAGGTCCAGTGGAGTCGAGATGGAGTACCAACACTACCTGGGAAACGGAGGAAAGAATGAAGAAAAACCACCAGAACTATTCTCAGGTATGATACTATACCATTATGTATAAATTTGGGGACCAAATTTTCTTAAGTGGGGGAGGATGTAGCGCCCCAAAAAATTAAATAATTTAAAAATATAATAAAATAGAAAAGAAATAAAAATGGTGAATCGAAATAAAAATAAATGACATGGTTGTAATCACGTGATTGTGCTCCCCTTTGAAAATTAATGAATATGAAAGATTAGGAAAAGTACCGTGATCGCCACCAAGTAGTCGCCCTGGAGATGTGTAGATAGGACGTATGACTACATTGGAAAAGGAAAAGAAGGAAGAAGACGTACCTGTGAACGCGACAGAAGGGTCGTTGCTATGTTTGTACTTGAACGCGACGGGCGGAACGACGCCTTCTTGGTCGCGATAGTCTGGTTGTCGCCTTCTTCTTCAGTGGATAGAGATTGGGTTTGATCTTCCTGCTCCTCATCCGGCCGAGGGGCAAGAGCCTCACGCCTTCCTTGTCTTTGGTACCTGCCAAGATCACAAAAAACACAAAAACAACCCTTAGAACTTCGTGCATGTGAGATCTATTCAATGAAAAAATGTAAACATGCACCAAACAGGAGGGACTCACATGGGTGGGGTATTTACCCCTGTGGGGTGTTAAAGATGGTGTGTTGTGGTGTGTTCTAATGAGAATCTATGAAAAGAAACGAACTATGCATGCATGAAGGAAGGGAAAAATAGTGAAGGAAAAGGAGGAGAGAGGTGTAGCCGGTGGAAAAATGCCCTGGGGGGCTCTTCTTGGTCGTCTGGAGAGAAAACTCTCTTCTTCGTTGCTTCTCTCGGGGAGAGGAAAGAAGCAGACTCCGGCCTTGCCCAAAAAGACGGAGTATTGAGGGTTATAGGTGATATTCCTGGAAGGGCTGTGAGAGGAATAATGGGCAAGAGTCTGGGTTTGGGTAGGTATGGCCGTGCGTGGACAATTGGAACTCGGAAAGGAGGCTTTAAGGAAGGTTTCCCCAAAATTGGAAGGATTGGACGCGATTGGACGATCAAAAGAGGGGAACATCCATGTATGGCATGTGTCCAAGTTAGGCTCAGAAAGGATCTTCTGCATGAGGTCCAGAACGCGACGGCCTTATGGTCGCCTTCAAGAACACGACGCCTCGATACGTCGCCTTCCTTATAAGGAAGGGGACTTTAAGTCATTTTTGGCGATTTTTTCAGGGAATTAAAATGCCTATTTATGAACGCGACGTACGATGTGGTCGTCTTCTTTAAAGCGACGGGGGTGCTGTCGCCTTCGGGGCCTTTTCAGCATGCGGCCATGCAAAGTGTCTGATCTCATGCACGGGCATCAGAATGGCGTAGGTTTGAAACGCCGGACTCTTGACTCAGAGAGCTACAAGATGATGATGATGAAGAGGATTGACTTTGACTAGGAAGAACCCACCAGGGCGATGAACTGATGAAAAGGATGTCATGATCGGAGAAAGCCAGCTTGACGACGATGATGAGCCAACGTGGGGCATCGATGATGTGACAAGGGATTTTGCTCGACTTATGGGTCAGAAATGGGTGTCTACATATTGCCCCTCCTTGATGCTTGCTTTGCAAGGGAGTGGAGTGATAGTGGAGCGAAGGTGGCATGAAATGACGATGTGGCGAAATGAAGCGAAATGAGCTGAAAAGCGGGCATCAAGGTAAAGAGACACCCATTCTGAACGAATAAGCAGCGAGAATTATTCGGCTAACTTCGAACACGGCTAGGGACAGAGTGCGAGAATGGTTCCAACTCGGGACGAATAAAAGTCAAAAGAAAAGAAATGATCAACCTCCTAATTCAAGAAGTACCCTGGCTATTTTAGCGTGCAGGTTCGTTCATTGGGGGATAGGTGCTGCCCGGCGGGTCAATTCAACTCTGGCTTTGAGGGGGTCAGACTAATGAGCGGATCGGGGATAAAGGAATGACTGTATAATGAATGGAGATGAGAGGAATCCTGAACAGGAACCATACTCATGGACTGGATCTGAGCAACTAGCTCGAGGAAAACTTTCAAATTTGGAATGGATGAATTCTTGTCTGAGGAATTAGGATCTAGGTTGAGACATCATTGGGAAGCTAGCTCTGACAATCATGAAGCATGAAGCTAAAGTCCTAAATGATGCATGCTGGGCAAGAAAAGAAAGCATAAAAATAAATGTGAAGAAAGGGAAAAAATAACAAATACTCAAGGATAATATTGCTAGATAATACGAGCAACGGTCAAGACACTTCGCAACCCTGGCGTGCGATAGAATCTATCGTCCCCGAGTCGTACCACCTAACGTCCTATCCAGCGATTAGCAGTGTGCACCTAGATCATCCTTGTTTTTGGTGAAGGGGAACTCAGATCCCAGAGCACACTGGGAACCATCCGGTCCTTGAGGTGATATAATAGCGTAGATAACATATAGTAATGCGGAGGGATCAGGGTTAGAGATACTTACATGTACTTACCTGACGAACCGTCTCTTTTCGATTTTCTGATTTTCTGATTTTTATGGATTTTCTGCATTTTCTAGAGAGAGAAAGTTAGAGAGAGAAGCTCTGTGGCGTCCCAGGGTTCTCTGCAGCCGCCGCCCCCTGGGGCCGGCGGCAGCCTTCCTATGTCGGCTTCTTCCCCTGTTCCTGCTCTTGCCAATCGACTATCTTATGCACAGATAATCTCTACATCCAAGCCTAACCTGCCATCAAGATCGGTGTCAAGCCTGCCGCCTTCACCGACCATGGAGAACCCGCAACCTTTTTCTCTAAGGAAGAGATGTCCCTTTCATGAAGCCCAGGAGATGGCGATCAGAGCCAGATGCTCTATGGACGATGCTCTATCCTGAAGTCAAGTCCTGCATATCTCAACGTCTTGATCTGAAACACGACTTCATAGTAAGCACTCTGCACCAGCGACACCTCCTGTTCAGATTGAAGATATGGAAGACTTTATGAAGGTTATTCTGAGGAGAAGTCTCTACATCAAGGGCCTTCTATTCTAGTTCTTCGATGGGAACCCTCATTTGACTTTGAAGCATACCCACTTACATCCGGTTTGGATCGGTCTCCCCTTCTTCGATTAACTTTATTATGAAGATTATTCGATCTATTGCAGGAAATCTGGGACATGTCCTTCGCATCCATGATGCTACTGCCGCTCTTACTCAGACCATGAGGCTTTGGTCTGCGTTGAGATGGATATCAAAAATCCTAGGCCAGAAAGGATTTGGATCGGCTGTGACAATGAAGGATTCTGGCAACTTGTCAGCTACCATCATCTACCATCTCTGGTCGTTTTGTCGGAAGCTGGTTCACTCTGTCAATGATTGTCACAAGAAGAATAAGAAGCCCCATGCCGATGATGAAGAAAACATAACAAGGATCAGATCCCTGTTGCTGAGACTGTGCCTGTTAAAACTCTGGAAGAGAAAAGATAAGATCCCAATTCCGATGCTCTGGCACCTCCAACAGATTCCACAAACTTGCCTCTGAGGAGGAAGCCGCCTTAACCATGGTCCATGGAGACGTACCCCAGGAGCCCCCTCCAATCACCGAAGTCTTGGGCGTGCACGACGAACCTGATACTGTTCACGTGGTCACCTCTACCTTGCATGGCCCGGTGCATGGCTATAAATGCGCCGATGAAGGTACTACTTTCGACGTCCCCCAGATTACAACTCTACCCTCTGATCATGTTATGATAGGAAGCCCCTCCAAATTTCCTGACGAATCTCTACCCGAAAGTTCCTTTTCTAAGGAGAATTCTATACCTCCTTCTAGACGAAGCCCAGATATTGTTACGGTTTCTAAGGAAAGAAGTTCTCAAGGAGTTATTACCCAAAGTATTGTTGCTGATCGTGCTGACATTGACAACTTTTTAATGCCTGTGGTTGAGATATCCATGGATGGTAGACTTCAACCCCCGGGGGGTGTTCGAACTAGATCAAAGGCTAAGGCCAATGGGTCCAAATCTGGCTACGTTCGTCATGAATTGCAGCTCCATATTCTGGATTATTGGGTGTCGCTAATCCAGCCACAAGGCGACATCTCCGTTGTTGTGTAGGAAGCATTGTCCTTGATTTTTGCTATATCTGAACCTATGATCCTTTTAGTCGTGCTGATCATCTGTGCAAATCTATCAGAATGCATGATGTAGTGGTAATGATGGTGATCTTTCGAAGATTGGGTCTTTGGCAGGATAGTGTCCACCTAGAAGTTGTTGCACTTCATCTCAATATATTACTCTGGCTAATAAAGAGGGTGAAGAGATTACTTGCTATATCTCGTTTGTCTATGCTTCTTGTAGTCATGGGGAGTGTCAGTCCATGTTTCAAGATCTCTTGCATTTTGCTCCCAGATCTCCAAGCCTTGGATAATCGGTGGTGACTTCAATTGTATCTCGAAGCCTTCAGAAAAAGTTGGTGGTGGCCTCTCAAGTTTTTCCTCCATGATCGATTTCAACGCCTTTATTTCTGCTTCTTCTCTGGTTGACGCTTGGTTTTTCTGGTTCACTTTACTGGTCTAATATAGAGTAGGTCCAGATGCAATAAAGGCCAGATTGGATAGGTTTTTTTCTGCTGATTGGAATAATCATCTTCCAGAGTTCTCTGTGTCCCATTTATCCAGGGGGCCTTCAGATCATGCACCTCTCCTTGTTACTGTTCGGAACATCTCTGAACCTCCTACAAGGTCACCTTTCAGTCCATGTGGATCTGCACGATAGCTTCAATTCTCTGGTGGCAACAACCTGAAGATTACACCTGTTCCACCCTAACCCCTGGTTAAGCTCCAGATCAAATTAAAGAAGCTGAAATCTGTTCTGAAAACCTGGAATGCGGATGTCTTTGGCAACATCAACGACAATTTACAAGCTCCTTATGAGGAGGTATCTGCTGCTGAAGTTTCCTTCGATCCTCTCCTACGATTTACAATAGAGAATCCTTGAACCATGCAAATGCTCATCTTAAGTATGCCCGCGTTGTGAGGAAATGTTCTGGTCTCAAAAGCTCGTCTTCATTGGCTGGATGAGGGGACAAGAATACTAAATTCTTCCATGCAATCGTTCAAAGTAACAGACGCCGTAATTACATATCGAGACTAAAGATTGATGACTCCAATAACTGGTGTGACGACCAGGCAGTTATAAGAGATGCTGCTGCTCGTACTTTGAAAGTCTCCTTTCTTCAGGTGATTTGTGATTGATAATAATCTGTTGGAGGTCATTCCTACCTCAATCTCTGCTGCTCAGAATATTCAGCTCTGTTCCCCCCTACTCTTGAAGAGGTCAAAAACGCTGCCTGGTCAATGAATGGTAATGGCGCCCCTGGACTTGATGGCTTCTCTGGTATCTTCTACACCTCCTGCTGGGATACTATTGCTCCTGATGTTTATGAAGCTGTGAAAGGTTTTTTCATTGGGTTTCCTCTGCCTCGTGGCATCACTTCCACTATCATTGCCCTCATCCCCAAGGTGGCAAACCCCAGCTCTTTTGCAGATTTCCGGCCTATAAGCTTGTGTAATTTCTGCCATAAAATCATCTCTAAGATTCTTTACAGCCGTCTTACTGATATCCTCCCTGATATTATCTCTGAAGAGCAAGGTGCCTTTGTCAAAGGTCGGTCGATTAGTGACAATATTTCACTCTCTAGAAATCTTTTTAAAAATCTCAGTCGGAAAGTTAGGGGCCATAATATTATCTTCAAACTTGACATGATGAAGGCTTATGACCGGGTTGAATGGGAGTTTCTTTTCACTATTCTCCATCACTTTGGCTTCTGCAACAAATTCATTTCATACGTGGAATGTTGATTTCTAATGTTGGTTCTCGTTTTGGTTAATGGTCACCAAGCTGGCTACTTCAAGTCCTCCAGGGGTTTACGTCAAGGCGATCCTTTAGCTCCGACACTTTTCATTATCATGGAAGAGGTTCTTAGCAGAGGTCTGCGTCAGCTTTTATCTTCTGGTTCTATAAAGCCATTTGCAGGACCTCGCATTTGTCCTGCTATATCTCATCTCTTGTATGCGGATGACACCCTCATCTTTACTAATGGTCATGCCAACAATGTTAAAAGACTCCTTCAGTTCATTAAATCTTATGAGATGTCTCGGGTCAGCTGATAAATAGCCGCAAAATCCACTTATTATATCCAGGAAAGCTCCTGCTTCTCTTGCTTCAAGCATCAAAGCTATCACCGGTTTCCAGTAGCAACAAAAATCTTTAACTTACCTAGGCATTCCGCTAAAAGAAGGTAGGCTGAAGAATTCAGATTTCAAGTATCTTTTCGAGAAGATCAACAAAAAGCTCAATACTTGGAAGTCTAAGTTCTTGTCTCAGGCCGGGAGAGTCACCCTTATCAATGCGATGCTGTCTTCTATTCCCATTTACACTGCTTCTGCTTTGGTTCTTCCTAAAGGTGTCATCAGAATGTTGGATAAAGCTTGTGCCTCTTTCTTCTGGAGTGGTCTTGATGGGATCAAAAGGCGTCACAGGCTTCCCTGGAATGATGTTCAGCGACCCATTACTGAAGGGGGTCTTGGCATTCGAAGCTTATGGCATGTCCAATTATCCATGGCCACTAAGCATCTCTGGAATATTTATCATGGTTCTTCTATCTGGGCTCGTTATGCCCGTCTGCTCTCACATCCTACTTATGGTCTCCCTAAGAATGTTTTCGCAATTGCCAAAAGTACTATTGATGACAGCTCCAGATGGATCTTGGGAAAAGGCGACTCGGTGGATTTCTTTCATGACCGTTGGACGGGGAGCTCTCCTCTTCGTTTCATGCTTGCTGACCCGGATGATGCCCCTCATGTTTCAGTCAAGGAGATGTTGCATAATCGCTCTCAGCCTACCTGGTTGCTGGTTCCTCATATGCAAAAGCTGACCAATATTCATCTTTCGGAAGACCAGGATACTTGCACTTGGACCCACTCTGCTGATGGTCTTTTCAACACCAGATCGGCCTATGACATCCTGCGCCCTCGGGGCATTCAGAGACCTACTTTGTCAAAGATTTGGAACCGCCTCTTCCTTCGGAAAGCTTCTATGTTTTTCTGGAAAGCCATCCACAGGGTGATCCCGGTTGACTCAAGAATCTCTGATCAAGGTGTTTGTCTCCCTTCCAAATGTTCTTGCTGTAGGACTGGTCACTGTGAAGATATTGATCATCTGTTCATTAACAGTGAGATCGCTGTTGCCTTATGGTGCTGGTTTACTCCGATCTTGCATCCGCCACACAGTAACAATGAACACTTCACTTTTTGGTGCTTGAGAGTCATTCAGGGATCTAATCTTCGGTCTCCTTTTGGTTTTTTCGCTTTATATGGCATGATCCTTATTACTTGGGAGATCTGGAAGGAGAGGTGCAAACGGCGTTATGATGGTAAATTCACTTCCATTAAGACTATTATTGACCAAATTTCCCACCAGATCTCTCATGCTATCCATCAGCCTGTGTTCAAAACCTCCCCATCTGATAATCAGCTCAGTGTGTTGTTGTCTCTCAGATATAAGCCTTCTGTCAAAAGTATCATGATTAAACTGGTTCGGTGGATTCCTCCAGCCAACGGCCTTTGTCTTAACGTTGATGGTGCTTCGAAAGGGAATCCTGGTCTTAGTGGCGGCGGAGGGTGTATTAGAGATTCCAATGGTAATATATGTTGGCTTTTGCTTTCCACTATGGATTGGAACAGTCTCCAAGCTGAAGTGAGAGCTCTTCATGATGGACTTATGCTAGCTAATGAGTTTGGTCTCAGCATCAACCTGATCTACTCTGACTCTGCTATGGTCGTTCAATCCTTTTCCAACAACTCCTTACCTTCTTGGGAGTGTGCTAGATGGTGGTGCCCAGCACATGACACCTTTCGCTCCCTTCAGATTAGCTGCTGCCACGTCTTCCGGGAAGCCAACAAGGTGGCGGATGCTCTTGCTTCATATGCTACCTCCACTCACGTTAACAAGATCTTTACTACTTTCTCCTCGCTGCCCTTGGCTTGTAGGGGTCCAGCTACTCTAGATAAAACTGGCCTGCCTTATGTTCGGCTTGGCTAGCCTGTCTTTGTAGGGGCTTGCCCCGTTTCTGTGTTTTATTTTCTCATTCATATAATATTTCGGCACAAGTAAATGCTGGTGGAGTGGGAACATTCTCCCCCTCTGGGGGAGGGTGCACTCTCCTAGCAATGTTTACTTGAGGACCGCTTCTACGGATTTTTTTATTTATTTATGGATTTTCTGCATTTTCTGATTTTTATAGATTTTCAAATAAAGAAAGCAATAAATATAGGATACAAAATGAAATGCACCAAATAATGAACAGACATTGAAGCATGTGTGCAAGCATCGTGGGAAGCAATCACAAAGAAATAGGCGCGACAGTGTACTCTGATCGGAACGTGACAGGGGCTAGGTCGCTACCCTTGACATAAGAAGGCGACACTGCGTGTGTCGCCACCCTGAAAGCGACATGTCGATGCGTCGCAACCACAGAATTTTGCGGCCAGAGCTCAAACAGCAACCCGAAATTGGCCTTTTTGACTCCTACTTGGACTCTTAGCGTTCTCCTAATCAAAGTCCCACTCCTATTAGTTTTTCTCTACCCTTTCCAACCATGAATAGGAGTCTTATGGCTCTATAAATAAGGGAAGGAGAGGCCAAATTCGCAGCTCACCCTTCTCTCTTCTTCTCTTCAAGCTTTTCAAGCTCTCATGGCCATGAAGAGAGCTCTAAGTGCTTCCATGGGTGAGGAGGCGTCTTATGAAGGTCCGAAGCGATCCCGGACGACCTATGATGCTCTCATGAGATTGACGGACGTCCCCAACCATCTGAGCAAGAGCAAGGAAGTGAGAGAGGTAAGTTGCTTGATGTTTTCAATTTTCCATGAATTTTCCAGCGAATTTCATCATTAATTTTGTTCTTCTTCTTCCTCCCTTCTCTTTTGCCTTTTTTCTTCGTCTCCTCTAGCTCTTCCCCGGCTCCCACCGCTATTCCAAGCTAACGAGGATCACCCCCATGATAAAAGCCTTACCCATGTTTGTAATCCGGTTCTTGAGAGAGTGGGGTTTGGGTGGGGTTTTGATAGCAGCTCACAATTACCACAAAATTTCTTTTGATTGGCATAGTATCACGGCCTTGATAGAACTTTGGCACCCGCAAACCCATACCTTTATTTTCCCCAAATTTGAAGCAACCGTCCTTCTAGAGGAGGTCGAGGCCTTTTTGGCTCTCCCTAAGACCAAGCGAGGGGATGAGCAAAATATTTGCTATACCGTCGAGCCCATCAACCCAAAGCTGATCTTAGGTGAGTTCATGACCGACCCCGGGGATGTGTATACCATGATTAGCCCACAATCTATCCACCTTGTGCCATTGTCTAAGTGGGTCATATCCAAGTGTAAGGACAAGAGCGTAGACCACCGTGAAATAGCGAAGGCCGTAGCCATATGCTTGTGTGGGGTGGTGCTCTTCCCGTCTATGGATCACCTCATAGACTACGCAAGTTTGAGTGCTATAAGTGGGGTATGGCAAGGACTTTCCCTCTCTCATGCCGTTTTGGCTTACCTTTATGCGGGTCTTACCTCGGCCTCTACGGGGGGTTCTCTCTATGGCTCTATGATCCTTTTGGAGTGTTGGTTGGGAGTGAGGATAAAGTTCAAGCCTGTAGACAACCTCACTACCGATAGCCGGATCTTCGGGTGCCATCCACTGTGCTTCATTGGAGGGGCGGCCAAATTCCCCGATAAGGTTGTGTGCAGGATGACGGACAGGAAGACGAGGAGCGCGTGGTGGCATTACCTCAACACGCTCCCAATGGAGCATTTCACCTTGGGCATAGCGGCACTACGGGGAGTGGGGATTCGGCTACCCCTTGGACGCGGATTGGATCTCCAACTTGTGGGGAACATGGCAACGGTGCTCTACAACCCACAACGGTGTTACCTACAGATCGGGAAGCCGAGGACTAAGGTGCTTCGGTCGTCTCACTTGCCTCCGATGAAGAAGCGGCGCTTGGGAGACCCGGAGGATGAGCAGGCCATACGGAGCGCGTTGGCCTTGTGGCGGGTGTGCGCTACTCATGCACTACCCCCGATGCTGAATGAAGAATGGGAGACGTACCAAGCGTACCTCCTAGAGCATGAGAAGATTCGGCCACTTGGGGGACCGTGAGCTGGAGGGAGAGTTGATTGTATCTTTGAGAGATTTTGATGGGACATGATGTAGTGAGAGTGAGAGACTTGAGGTTTTGTGCTTTTTATGGCTTTTATTTGATGTAAGCATTGGAATTATTGCAATGGAAATCGATTTATGGAAGGGTTCTGTGCACTGACTGTGAAGGCAACACAGGGTGTGTCGCTACCTTGAACGCGACTGGTCAACGGGCGCAATCCTAAAAGTGAACGTGACAGGGGTTCTGTCGCGACCTTGAATAACGCGAAAGGACCCTTGTCGCGTTATCAGAACCAGCAGCAATTTGAACTTGGGGCCCAGCGCCCCTCCCCTTTTCTTTCCTTCTTCCTCTTTCCTTCTCCGGCGATTTCCTTTTCCTTCTCTTCCTTTTCTTCTCCGGCCACTCCTCCTCCGGCGATCGCCGGTGATAGCCGTGGCGGCCTCTTCTTCCCTCTCTCCTTCTTCTCTCCCTCTCCCTTCCTCATCTCTTGGCGGCTTGCAATGGAGGGCAGAGGCGAAGGAGGAGGCAACGGTGATGGCGGCCGGCGACGCACCAAGAAGATGATTCGCCATCGTCAAGCGGGCGAGGGCCCTGTCCGGAGCGGCGTACGAAGATCCTCCGGCCGTGCCGATGGAGGAAGACACTGCGGCGGCGGTGCCAGGCGAGGACGAGCCCGTCGGACCCAAGAAGGTAGGTCCTCGAGCCTTGAACCTTGCATGCGAGATGGTGGGAGTGCAAGGCACTCATGTGTAGGGCATTTTCCCGAAGAGAAACGGCCGAGAAACAGGTGTTGCCCGTCTCTCGTTCTGCCTGGTAACGCGACAGCATGACTGTCGTTTTACCAGTGGAAACGTGACAGGTCTCGCATCACCTTCCAGAAGGCGACGGGTCGATTTGTCGCAACCCGGATTCCGAAAGTGACAGGCCTCCTGTCGCCTTTAAGAAGGCGACTGGATCCCTTGTCGCGAAGACATGACTGAGACTTTTTGTGCTTTCTTGGCCGAATTCTGATGTTTCTATGTTTGTTTCGCAGAGTGATATGCGGTCCAAACTTGGATGGGCGGTTGTCCGGGCAATCTACCGTGGATTGCCGGACTTTCAGAGGGCCCGATTGGAGGAGATGGGGTTCGGCCCCTTTCTCAGACTAGATGAGTTGACTCCCGACGTGGCCCTTATCCAGGCCCTGAAGGAGAGGTGGGACCCCGAGTGCCACACTTTCCTCCTTCCGTGGGGTCACATGAATCCCACGTTAGAGGACGTGGCACAGATCACCGGCCTACGTGTGGACGGCCAGGCGGTGACGGGGGTGACCTACACGAGTTACCAGGAGCTGGCGGAGAGGCTGCTGGGCTTGGATGTGACGCGCGAGAGATCGTCGCTGATTCCGAGGACGAGGCTGCAGGCGAGCCTCGGGGTGGTGAGCGCACGGCACTAGACAGGAGAGAGCCAGGCGGATTATATGGCGAGGATGACAGAGGCCGCCAGGACAGCTTTGGCGGAGGAGGAGGGAGCGGCAGCGGACCGCGATTTGAGGCGATTCCTGATCCTCGTGATCGAGAAGTTAATTCTGGGGACCAGAGGGGACCCGGTCAGCTGCAGGTGCCTGCCCCTGCTGAAGGACTTGTCCAGCGTGGGCAGCTACGCATGGGGTGCGGCCCTCCTGGCCCACCTCTTCGACAGCCTGGGCACCTCCAGTAGGGAGACGGGGGTAGCCAGATTCTTCCCACTCCTACAGGTACATTCCTTTACCCTTACCCTCTACTGCTCTTCTTCTGCTTATTCTGATTAAATGTGGTACTGACTATGTCACTTTGCAGGTGTGGGCGTATCACCACCTCCCTCCTTGGGTCATGGTGGGTCGAGGCGGGCCGGGGCTGTGCCCCTTCTACGGCGTTGGTGGTTCCGCCGGGACGAGTAGTCACTGCGCCGGCAGGTGACATCGATCCATGACGCACTAGACACCATGCCCTTCGGCCATGTGAGTACTTCTAGCCCTAGCCCTTTTCCTTTGCTTTGCTTACTTGACAGTTTGACTGACTGCTCTCTCTGCTTGTAGTGTGCAGGTTCAGTGGACTCCCTATGTCGGGGAGGATGACGCCGCCTAGCCGTGGGTGGAGCGTGGCCGTCCCTACTTCGGTAGGGACATTTGGCTCCATTCATTCAACATGGTGGTACCGCTCCACCACCGGCTGGTCGCGCGGACCTTAGGACTCCACCAGGCAGTGGTGGAGTTCCCGACTCGACAGAGGTCGTGGGAGAGGCCTGGCCGGAGCTTCCGCGGGATCCAGCAGGTTACCGATTGGACAGTCCGAGTTCGTGAGCAGCTCGAGGACTGGGAACAACGGGGCAAGGAGGTGGTCTCAGAGGCCACTAGTGACGAGGACTACTTCTGTGCCTATGCACGGAGGTACGGGGCCCAGGTTTACAAGGGGTCTCGGCGACCGGTGAGTTTTACTGCTTTTAGTTTCTTTAAGTTCTCAATCAATTGCCTGACTGATTTGACTTGTGTTTGCAGTTTGATCCTGAGGGGCGGATTGCCTCGCTCGAGGGCATCCTCCACTCCACCATTCAGCAGCGGGATGACCTCCAGGTGGTTGTGACCCAGCTGGTGAGTACTACATACCCAGACCCTTCTATTTCTAGCTTTGGTTGATTGACTCTTCTTGTTTTCCCTTGCAGCGGGAGGAGCTAGATCGGGCCCAGCAGATGGTGGGAGGGGCTTCATCCTCCCGAGAGGACCTTGGTCGTTCGGTGATGGAGGGCCAGTTAGCGGCAGCAGTGGCCCGAGCAGAGGATGCTCTCACCCAGGCGCGGGAGCAGGTAAGTTATCAACTAGATGCCCCCTTGACTCTCTGTTCCTTTTAGTGTTTTGACAAGACCTTTTGATGTTGCAGGAGGCTGAGCTGAGAGACTCCTTAGCGCGGACGACCGCGCTGGAGGCGGAGATGGCGGAGCTGCGCCTACGCCCGGAGGCAGCGGAGGTGACGCGCTGGCGTCAGGAGGCCGGGGAGGCAACGAGGCTGCGCGCTGAGTCCGGGGACCTCCGCACTCAGCTGGGAGAGGAGAGGCACCGCTGCGAGCTGCTGCGGTCCGAGATAAAGGGCCTCGAGAGGGCTCTAGCTTTGGTCAGACGCAGTCGCTCATCGGTTAGCAGGAGCGGTATCCCGAGCGGGTTTGCTGGACATTATCTGACTGGTTCCTCCGGACTGCGGAGGAACGAGGAGGAGGCACGACGGCGCGAGAGAGCATCGGAGGGGAGTGAGACAGGACCGAGGGTGATGGCCCCTCCGTCTCCCCGCCCGCCTGAGGGTACAGGGGAGAGCGGTTGAGGGCTTGTACTTTTTCCCCTGATGTACATGTATGATATGGAATGGAATGGAATGGATCTTTCTTATTTTATGATTTGCGACTGAGTAAGAGTGAGAGTGAGAGTGACGGGTGAGATGCGAGTGCCGCTTTCCTTCTTTTGCACCCTGCACACTTAGACAATCACGAAACAAGTTAGATCCATTCTTAGGCTTAGCCCCTTACCTTAAATGCGACGAGCGACCAACCTTGATAACTAGTCAAGGGGCTAAGCCTTATTAAATAGGTGAAAAGACATAAATAAATGATATGCAAAAGGCTTGGAATTTTGAAAACATTGTTTTGGGATTTTGAAATATTTGATGTTTTTGAGGTTTTTGAAATATTTGATCTTTTGGAGTTTTGGAATATTTGATTTTTTTTGAGTTTTGAAATATTTATTTTTTTTGGATTTTGGAAATATTTGATTTTTTGGATTTTAGAAATATTTGATTTTTTGGAGTTTTGGAAATATTTGATTTTTTGGATTTTGGAAATATTTGATTTTTTGGATTTTTGGAAATATTTGATTTTTTGGAGTTTTCGGGATATTTGATTTTTGGGGTTTTGGGGAGCACCTAAAGCCGACGTTAGCCATTCCTAAAATAAGACGCGCGAGACGGAAGGTACTCGCCTCTTTGGGCCACAACACTTAGACTAGTTTGAACCGCTGGTTTGGAGTCTTGATCACCTCCGGTTCTCGTCACGGACCTCTCTAGGCTAGGACGTGCGTTGAGGGGTGACAATGCCTCGGGAAACTACCCTTAGTTGATGCTGTGACTAGTTAAGCCATACCTAAGAGGTGATTCGGTTTTAAAGGGAGAAATGGAAGATTATTTAAGGAAAGTCTTGTGTAGGCTTAAGGATGTTGGGCTCGACTACTTCCTACAGCATACCCTTCAGAGATTGGGTCTGTTGTGGAGGGACTTTTATGGTCTTTTGCTATGGACTTGCATTATTTGGGGCATGCGTACGACCGGGCTCATGAGCATCCCGCGGGGACTTTTCCACTCTTTGTCATGCCCCTATCGTGTCACGGATTTCCTTTTTTTTTTTTTTTCCTTTGCTTCTTTGCCCTTTGTTGTTTTGACCGTCCCTGTTTGAGACTTGCTCTCATCAGGATATGCTTTAGGTTGAAAAGCTTGCCCTTACAACCTTTTGCCCCTACACTTCAACCGATTAGAAGAGAATGACCGACGCATCGCTAGAGTAGGACCCACATAGTTGCGACATCCGCCAAGCGTATCTACCTGGGCTTGCCGTGTGTGTGTGTTAATCGTAACTTAGAGTGGTCTTTGACGATTAGGGAGAGACTTCAGACTCTCGACACGGGGTTGTTCCCCCAATCTAAGCGTTGTGGCCTCACACCTATAGACCTATGGATAGAATCTTTTGAGGTACAACCCATTCCACAGATGCGACAATTCAATGCCCTTAGCATTAGTTAAGCGATAAGCATTTCTGGGGTACACTTTCCTCACAACGTATGGACCCTCCCAATTAGGTTGCAGTTTGGACCTAGGACCTCTAGGTTTGATAAAAGTGCGTTTCAAAACCATATCACCCTCTTGGAAATTTCGCTCAATTACCTTCTTTTCGAATGACCTTGAGATTCGCCTCTGATAAGAGAGCACATGGTCAGTTGCCATAAGCCGCCTTTCATCTAAGAGTTCCAATTGGACTAACAACGCCTCTCGACGTTCGTCAAGATTAAGTTCCTTGTCTAATTGGACTCTTAGTGAAGGGATTAGGATCTCGTACGGAACTACCGCCTCCATCCCATAAGTGAGGGCGTACGGGGTTTGTCCCGTAGGAGTACGGACAAAGGTACGATAGGCCCATAGAGCCTCTATTAGCTTTTCTGGCCAGTCGGCGAATTTATGCGACTCACAGGTCTTCTTCAAGATTTTAAGAAGGGTTTTGTTAGTTGCTTCAGCTTGGCCATTGCCTTGTGGGTAATACGGAGATGAATGATGCAGAGTGATGTTATATTTCTTACAGAGGTCCTGGAGTACTTGCGAGATAAACTGTGGCCCGTTGTCTGTGACGATGCTGCTTGGCACTCCGAACCGCGAGACGATATTCTTCATGATAAAGCGGCACACTGTGGATGCTTTGATTTCTGTGAATGCTTCGGCTTCTGCCCACTTAGTGTAATACTCAGTCGCTGTTAGGATAAATGACTTTTGTTTGGTTTGAGCATTAGGGTCACCAAGAGGGCCAACAATATCGAAAGCCCACATGGAGAATGGCCAAGGTGTGGAGAGTGGATGTAGTGAGGAGGAAGGGGCATGGATTTTATCAGCATGGAGTTGACACTTGATGCACCTACGGACGTAGATGGTACAGTCTTCCTCTAGGGTTGGCCAGTAGTAGCCCTGCCTAATGATTTTCTTTGCGAGCATTTGACTGTTGATGTGCCCTCCGCACTCACTAGCGTGGGCTCCTTCCACCACTCTCCAAGCCTCGTCGTCACTTAGACACCTTAAAAGAACTCCATTAAGAGCCCGCCTATACAAGACTTCTCCAACGACTGTGTACCTTAAGGCAGCTCTTCGGGATGACATTTGCCCCTTCGGGATAGGTTCCATCCTTACAATACTGCTCGATCTCAAAATACCATGGCAGTTCTTCTTCATCCAGAATCTCCTCGAGCTCGGTTAGCATGACTTGCTGCGCTCCTCTCTTCCTAGCCCTCTCTTCTATGGTTGTCCTAAGGTTGTTGAACCAAGGATCCTGAATAGATGGAACATCGAGCCGTTGGACGACAATTGTCTCAGTTCAACGACTCAGAGGGAAGGATAGAGATGAGGCTAGCGACGCCAAAGCGTCGGCGAGGATATTCTGTGAGCGAGGAGTATAGATGTAGATGAGCTTTCTGAACTGCCTTGCCCGCAATGTGACTAGGTCTTGATATGGCTTGAGCTTCGGGTCACGAGTGCAGTAAGTTGAGAGCACCTGCCGCAGAACAAGCTGAGAGTCTCCTATGATTTTGAGGTGGGATGCCCCTAGGATGTAAGCATGCTTGAGGCCAGCGAGGAGAGCTTCGTACTCAGACATGTTGTTAGTAGCGGGGAAGGTGAGTTGATAGGCAAAGGGGATGGTAATGCCTTCCGGGGTAAGCAGAATGGCTCCAATGCCCCGTCCCTGAGAATTGAGTGCTCCATCGAAATGGAGGGACCAGAAGGGGTCTTTGATGATGACTGAGAGTTCCTCGTCGGGGAATTCCTCCCGAACGGAATCACTGTGAGGGAGTGGGAGATGGGCCAGATGCTCAGCGATGGCATAACCCTTGACGGCCTTTTGGACCACAAATGAGATGTCGAACTGCGAGAGGAAGCTTTTCCAGCGCGACAGTCGATCGGAGAGGACGGGCTTTTCTAGAAGGTATCTCAGTGGATCCATTCTCGAGATCAGCTTGACCTCATGGGCTAGGAAATAGTGCTTGAGCTTTTGGACTACCCACACGAGCGGGGCACAAGTTTTATCCGCGGTGGTGTACTTGGATTCTGAGGTGTCGAAGAGCCTAGAGAGATAGTACGCAGCCCTTTCTTTGCCAGATTCATCATTTTGCGCAAGGACAGCACCTAGGGAGTCCTCAATGACCGTGAGGTATAGGATAAGCGATTTCCCGGGTACAGGATGCTACAGAACTGAGGGATTCATGAGATAACTTTTCAACTCATCGAAGGCTGCTCGGCACTTATCATTCCATTCGAATTTTGCCCCTCCTTTCAAGAGATCATAGAATGGGTGGCACCTTTGTGAATGCTGGGATATGAATCTCCTGATGAACTGCAAACGCCCTATTAGCCCTCTTAATTGTGAGATGTTCTTCGGAGGCGGCATTTCTGCTATAGCCTTAGCCTTGTTCGGATCAATCTCAATACCCCGCTTGCTGACTATGAAGCCTAGCAATTTCCCTGATGATACCCGAACGCATTTCTTCGGATTCATTTTCAATTGGTACTCCCTCGACCTCTGCAATACCTTGGCAAGGATTTTGGGGTGCTCTCTCTTGGTTCTCGATTTCACCAAAATGTCATCCACGTATACCTCTACATAAACATGGATCATGTCGTGGAAGATGGCCATTATCGCCCTCTGATAAGTAGCGCCGGCATTCTTTAGCCCAAACGGCATGACTACATAACAGTATGTTCCCCAGAGCGTGGTGAAGGATGTTTTCTCTTGATCCTCAGGAGCTAGACGGATTTGGTTATACCCTGAATATCCATCCATGAATGAGAGGGTCTCATACCCAGCAGTGTTATCGATAAGCACATCAATGTGAGGAAGCGGGAAGTCGTCTTTCGGACATGCCCTGTTTAGGTCCCTAAAGTCGATGCGTATTCTGACTTTGCCATCCTTTTTTAGGACAGGGACGATGTTTGCCACCCAGTTCGGATAAAGCACTACCCTGATGAATCTAGCCTTATGGAGTTTGTCTACTTCATCCTTCATCTTCAGGGCCATAAGTGGGTGGAATCTTCTGATTCTTTGTTTTATGGCCTTTGCCCCTTCTTTCAATACCAGGCAGTGCTCCACTAGTGAGGGGTCTAGACCGGGCATGTCCTCATATGACCAGGTGAATGAATCCTTGTACTCCCTCAGGATTTGCACCAGTTCCTCTTCTTCATCGGAAGGGAGGTTTGCTGAGATTATCACGATCCTGGGATCTTCTTCTGTTCCAAGGTTGACTTCCTTAGTAGGTTCATCCACTGCTGTTGTGGGCTCATCAAATCTCCTTACGCCACTGGCGTACTTTTCGGCAGCATCATCTACTTCGCTATCCTCTTCATCGATTGGATCCTCATCATTCATGATCTCGTAGACTCCGAATCCGTCGTCTATGAACACCCCATCCTGCACGAATTCTTCTTCCAACACCAGCGCTTCTTTTGTGAACTCCTCTATCAGCAGTAATGCTTGACATTGCCGAGCTAGCTCCTGAAGGTATCTTTGGGGAACGACATTGCCCCTTTGCTTCCTAGGGCGACATTTGGACTTGGTGGGTGCTGGGTTGACCTGACTCTCTAACCTAGGCCTGTCTAAACTAAGACTAGACTCTTCTACCCTAGACGACTCTACAGGACTGGTGGAGGACATGGTGTCCTCGAAGAGGATGGCCCCTAGTGAGGGAGCAGGAGAGGAAGCCCCAGTCGAGGGGTGCCCCTGATCAGGAGGGTGAAGGAGGTATGCTGGCTCCTCGACCTCAACGTGCATTTGAAAGTCGGCATTTTTTTTGGAGTTCAGTAGAGAGCATGCAACAGGAGAGAGTGACCTCGTGGTCGCCCGGGTTGGTTTGCAGGGCAGAGAGGACTGCTGGTGGGAGGTCGGGAGTGAGGAGGCTATGTGCCGCCGTCAGGAGCTGGGGAGGCAGCTGTATGAGCAGGGGAGGAGAGGATGGGACAAGGCTGGGAAGGAGAGAGTCCAAGAGGGACGTGTGGATGGCTAAGCAGGTGCCCTCCAGAGTTCATCTACTGTCTTTCCCTCTTCATAGGGAAGGTCTGGCTCTCCTATATCTGTGGTGTCACTCATGAGCTATCTCTCAGATGTGATGGCAATGGGTGGATCTAACAGCTCTGCCGCAGCTGGCGGCCACGTCCTTTCTTCTTCCCAGAACAGACGGTTGAAGGCAATGGTGATGTCTTCTATGTCAAACCATCGGTACCATTCAGCTTCTGGGTCCCCTATCTTTCTCCTCTGGGTTGGACGGAGTGCTTCTAATGCTCTATAGGTTAGCAGAGGGGCCATGTGCCGAGAGAAGTTTCGGCCATGTACCTCGTGCTGCGACAGCTCCGCCTCAACTACCACGGTGTTATATCCAGGTTGGGTAGGCCCCCTAATGAAATGACACCAGAGTGTCCATGTGAGTGGTTAACAGTCGGCCTTGAGAGTGGATGTACTGGATGACCATGGTTTGGACTTCTCCCTGTAACCCAAGCCCCATCGGCTTTTCATGACAATATCCGGGATAGGCTTGACTATGCCCTACAGTTCTGTCCCTAGACCCTTGCCTTCCTCGTACCCGAGCTTCATCATGATCTGCCACCCCTTGGTGCTTAGCGGCTCCTTTCTTTTGATTGCATGGACTTGCGCCAGATTGACCTCTCGCTTGGACTAGAACGAGTAGCTCTAGGGGTAGTTGATGTCTAGCACTGAGACTACAGGCTTGTTAGCAGGCCATACGGCTGGGAGGTGGGTGTCATGGATGGCATCTACTAAGTGGGTGGTGGTTATGCTCTTGACTTTGATGATGCGCCCTTGAAAGGGGAACTTCAGACATTGATGTGCAGTGGACGGCACAGCTCCGAGTGCTTCCAACCATGGACGTCCCGGAATGGCTTTGAACATGGGATCAATATCAAGGACATAGAATCCACCATGACGGCGAGCGGTCCCAGTTTGGCTTGCACCGTCACCATGCTGTGGCAGGATCTTCTAGAGTTGTCGTAAGCGGCTATGGTGGTGGGTGTTGGCCTCAGCATACCTTCTGACAGGTCACAGGCTCTCAGGGTACTCAGCAGGCAGACATTTATTGATGCCCCCGTGTCGACCAGTGCCGCTCCCATTGCCACATGGTTGATGACTAGAGTCACGCAGAGAGGGAGCCACCTGGCTTCTGGGGGTGCTAATTCACTTTCTGCAAAGGTAATTGCTGGCCCGCGAGTCACCATGGCTAGTGCACTCGGTAGTTTGTCAGCCAGCATGTCCTCATTTACTACCACCTTCTGCAAGAAGCCCCTCAAGGCCTCCTGGTGCTCCTTGGATTTCTTTATTAGCTCCAATATGGAGATCTTGGCTGGCACGTGATCCAGGTGCTTGAGGATGTCATAGTGTGATGACCCAATCAGCAAACTGGCCCAACAACCGTACTAGTTGGTAGAATTCCCAGGAAGGTCACCCATCCTGAGACTACTCCCAACTGAGCACGCTTAACTTCAGAGTTCTTTTCCTGCTCGAGCTCTGAAAATGACTAGTCCGAGTTGTTGGTAGTTTGCTGACTTAGTCCAGCTAACATATTCTTATATGGGGTGTTACAATCTACCCCTCTTATATAAGAGACGTCCTCGTCGCTGCTTACATATAGCACACAATCAAACCCCAGACAAGCAGGATTCTAGAGGTGGCTCCCTCTATGTAGCACTTTGTGCCGTTATGGCCTCAAGAGGTGGCTCCCATAGTGTAGCACTTTGCCCTGTGTGGCACTTAGTTCCTGCACTTCCGGCTGGGTAAGGCTCTGATACCATTTGTGATGACCCAATCAGCAAATTGGCCCAACAACCGTACTAGTTGGTAGAATTCCCAGGAAGGTCACCCATCCTGAGACTACTCCCAACTGAGCACGCTTAACTTCAGAGTTCTTTTCCTGCTTGAGCTCTGAAAATGACTAGTCCGAGTTGTTGGTAGTTTGCTGACTTAGTCCATTTAACATATTCTTATATGGGGTGTTACACATAGTGGGTTCCTGGTAATGGCTCAATCACCCCCTCGTCTTGCGTCTGCTGCTGAGCTTGCTGTTGCTGAGGCGGTTGCAGGACCTGGGGGTTGTTTTGGCTAGTGGAGGTGGTGGAGATAGGTGGGTACAGACGGCGAAAGACCCTCCCGCTCCGCAGGGTGGTTGGATGGGTGACTGGTTGCCTGGCGGAGGATAGCGTAGCAACGAAAGGTTGGTCCGGCCCAGGTGGTGGTAGGATAATGGGGGAGGGAGCAGATATGATGGGCGGTAGAGGTACAGAGACATGCAGAGCGAAGGGTAAGATAATTGATGGACTAGAGACTGATGCGGATGTTGAACCGACGGGCAGTATGACGACGTTGGCCATGGAAACTAAAGGAGGGATTGACTGAAGAGCCGTGTTGGCTGGTTGTATTGTTTGAGACTGAAGGGGATACTGGTGGTTAATGGCCATCATCTGCTGAACGTTTAGTTCATCATCATACGTCTAGTTTGCTTGAGGAGGAGAGTGGTGGATGATGGGATTCACCTGGGCTGGTGGCTGCGGTGGGTTTGGAGCTAGGGGATGGTTTTGTAGGGGGTTGTGGACGATGCCGAGGTCCTGCAACGGCTGTTGTTGTTGCTAAAGGGCTGGTTGGCGCTGCTGCCTCTGCTGTTGTTGTTGCCTTTATCTCTCTTTGATGTCTCCAATTACTTGCCGGAGGGCTGTCCAATCTATTATGTTCTGCTCATGCAAGTCATACACCAGATCCTTGAATGTGAAGCATTGGTCGATGGTATGACCAGGCTGTCGATGGAAGACACATTACCGGGTTTGGTCCACACTTGGATTCAAAGGCCTCTCGGGAGGGAGTCTGATGGCTTCAGTGGAGAGCAAGGCCAAGAATATGTCAGAGAGTGTCTCCGACAGTGGCGGGTAGTGAGTTCTTCTGGGACCCAAGGGACGCCTTTGTTGAGAGCCATCGGGAGGTGGCACCTAATTGTATTGGCGCTGCTGCTGCCCTTGTGGAGGATTGGTGAGGTTCTAACCCTGGGCAGTGTAAGGCTGGCGATTTTGGCTCTGGCCGGCAGGGTTGAACGCTCTCACTTGCTCGTTCACTTGGACCCCCTCAGTGACTGGCCCTTGAGGCTTTCTTTGGAACTGGGACTTCTGGGGTTCGAACATAGAGTGGATGGGAGAATCTTTGAGCTGGGTTTGGATAAACCGGGCCCGGCTGTAGAGTTGATGCATGGTGGTGATGTCATTCATTGCCAGGATATTTCTGTAGGCAGGGGTTGCGTTGGCAATGATGATTTTCACCTTCTCTCCCTCCGGAAGGTACCCCGGAACCCGCGTGGCCATTTGTCTCCACCTATCGGCATATGCTGCGAAGTCCTCATCTGACTTCATCTTTTCGGCCATGAGATCTGTGAGAGAGTATTCAGGCCCAACCTTATCTTGGAACTGTTCGAGGAACTTGGCCTTCACAATAGCGAAGTCCTCTGCATCCTCAGGTAGCAGGGAGTAGAACCAGTCTAAGGCATGCCCGTCCAGCGACCGGCGGAACAGATAGGCCATTAGGCGGCGATCATGCTGGTAGGGGGCGGACTGATAGATGAAGTCTTTGATATGGATGTAGGGATTGCCTGAGCCATTGTATTTGCAGTACTTCGGCAGCTCGAATGGAGAAGGGACCCATAGGCCATTGAAATTAGGCATGTGCACGTCGTGGTGCTGCCTAGGGTCAACTTGCTTTCGGAGCTCTTAGAGCTCCTTCTTGATGGATGCCCACTCGGACATCATGTCCGGGACGGCGGATGGCTGAGCGTACATGGAAGAGGCACGGGAGGTTGGCCTGGCGCGTGGCTCAGGGTGATGAGGGGAATAGCAGGGCTGATATGGTGGAGACCGGGGCCTCGACTCGAATGACGTGAATCAGATGGCCCGCGGCCGAATAGGAGTGTTGTCGGCTTGTCCCATGACGACATGGGGGATGGAGGTAGCTGCTGCGGGGCGTGACGCGCCCGCTCTGGGTGAGGGTGAAGAAGCGGCCTTTCCTTTGAGGGCCTTCATGAGGGTTTGGATCTGGGCCTGATCAAGCTGGGGAATTAAGCGCAGGAGTTGAGTGGCTTGATCATCCGACTGGGGGGGGGGGGGGGGGGGTGGATGGTTTGAGATGGGCCACCATCGTCGGGATGGTGGTTCTCGGTAGCGCGGACTGTAGCGACCCAAGGGTGGGCCGACTCCCCAAAGAGATCATGAGGAAGAGAGTCCTCGTAGTCTTGGGAGGTGTAGAAGGCAGGGTCCTGATTCTCATCGTAGATCGGGTTCAGATATGACTCCATATTTGGCAGGTGGGTGTGCCAAAATGAGGAAAGCCTGTCCAGAGTTGAACGACTATCCTAACCTAGACGGACACCTAGTTTCCTAAACAGACAATCCTATGCAAACAAAAGGAAAGAGAAAACGTCTCACCCAAGACAAGCAGTTGGCAATGATGATGGTTTCTTTTAATCGGTTCAAGTTTGCCTTTCAGTGACTTGATTTTTAGCAAGTTCTCTCCAAATAAGGAAAGGTTTCCTAATGGGAGAAAGCTTCCAACTTCAGGCGTAACTAGGATTTCTCTACCTTGCCAACATGAATGAGACTGAAACCTAGGTGGCGACGGGTACAACCAGCCCGGCGACCGTGTGGGAATCTATGGTCAGCGGGGACTTATGGAGGCCCTCAAGGAGTGCTCTAGTCAGACACAAGGAATATGTGGCCGAGAGAGCGGGCGTCGCTGAGGAGGACAACCTATACTACGAATATGAGACGTGTATGCAGATCCTATGTGCACTGGAGTGCATGCAAAATTCTAACCTAAGACTAACAAGACAGAAATTAGGCTGATCTGCTCTCAGAAGCAGAAGGCGACGGGTTACCTGTCGCGACCAGGGTCACGACAAAGAGCCAGTCACGTTCCTCTTCGCAGTGGACAGAGAACAAACCAGACCTAATTATGCACCGAAATCAAAACAATCCTATAACCAAACAAGACTGACAGACTCTCAAGAACATGGAACAGGCATGGTATGACATGAAGTATAGATGGAGTATGTAAAGTGAACCTAAATTTCAAAGAAGAATCGAAACTAGAGTACTGACCTGGTCGCGACGACCTCCCTGTCGCCTCCTTTATCGCGATAGCCACAATGTCACGTTCTCAACAGACACGGGAATTTTAAAGAATTCTAAACCAATGTACGGGCAGAGGACGTACCTGGTCGCGACGTGCCTCCTGTCGTGTCCTTTATCGCGATGCTTCCTATGTCGCTTTCTCTCACAGCACCGCAGAACACAAGAAAAAGACTAGAAAGGCATTGTGTACTAACCTGATCGCGACACGCCGGACGTCGCTACTTTGATCGCGACTATTTGGTGGTCGCCTTCTCACCCAGAACCGCAGCACTCCAAGAAATTCAAAGAAAGGGAACCAAAAGGAAAACTAAAAGCACACCACACACATGACAGAATAAGAACGGCAGGGAAAGACAAGAGCAAGCATGATGGGCACTAGTTGTCCCACCGTGATCGCCAAAAGGTGTAATCACGGGATTGTGCTCCCCTTTGAAATTTAATGAATATGAAAGATTAGGAAAAGTACCGTGATCGCCACCAAGTAGTCGCCCTGGAGATGTGTAGATAGGACGGCTGACTACGTTGGAAAAGGAAAAGAAGGAAGAAGACATATCTGTGAACGCGACAGAAGGGTCGTCACTATGTTTGTACTTGAACGCGACGGGCGGAACGGCGCCTTCTTGGTCGCGACAGTCTAGTCGTCGCCTTCTTCATCAGTGGACAGAGATTGGGGTTCTGATCTTCTTGCTCCTCAGCCGGCCGAGGGGCAAGAGCCTCACGCCTTCCTTGTCTTCTGGTACCTGCTAAGACCACAAAAACACAAAAACACCCATTAGAACTTCGTGCATGTGAGATCTATTCAATGAAAAACATGTAAACATGCACCAAACAGGAGGTAACTCACGTGGGTGGGGTATTTTACCCCTGTGGGTGTTAAAGATGGGTGTGTGGTGTGTGTTCTAATGAGAATCTACGAAAAGAAACGAACTATGCATGCATGAATGAAGGGAAATAGTGAAGGAAAAAGGAGAGAGAAGGTGTAGCTGGTGGAAAAATGCCCTGGGGGGCTCTTCTTGGTCATCTGGAGAGAAAACTCTCTTCTTCGTAGTTGCTGCTCTCAGGGAGAGGACGAATCAGACTCCGGCCTTGCCCAAAAAGATGGAGTATTTAGGTAGTTATAGGTGATTATTCCTGGAAGGGCTGTGAGAGGAATAACGGGCAAGAGTCCGGGTTTGGGTAGGTATGGCCATGCGTGGGTGATTGGAACTCGGAAAGGAGGCTTTAAGGAAGGTTTTCTCAAAATTTGGAAGGATTTGGACGAGATTTGGACGATCAAAAGAGGGAACATCCATGCATGGCATGTGTCCAAGTTAGGCTCGGAAAGGATCTTCTGCATGAGGTCCAGAACGCGACAGCCTTATGGTCGCCTTCAAGAACGGGACGCCTCGATATGTCGCCTTCCTTATAAGGAAGGGGACTTTAAGTCATTTTTGGCGATTTTTTCAGGGAATTAAAATGCCTATTTATGAACGCGACGTATCGAGTGGTCGTCTTCTTTAAAGCGACGGGGGTGCTGTCGCCTTCGGGGCCTTTTCAACATGCGGCCATGCAAAGTGTCCGATCTCCATGCACGGGCATCAGAATGACGTACGGTTTGAAATGCCGGACTCTTGACTCAGAGAGCTACAAGATGATGATGATGAAGAGGATTGACTTTGACCAGGAAGAACCCACCAGGGCGATGAACTGATGAAAAGGATGTCATGATCGGAGAAAGCCAGCTTGACGACGATGATGAGCCAACGTGGGGCATCGATGATGTGACGAGGGATTTTGCTCGACTTATGGGTCAGAAATGGGTGTCTACAATGGTTACACTCCCAAAGTGTGAAATCAACTAATTAAATTGAATTGGGCCCAAACAACTCTAAATGGGTCAAAGATCAAAACCCAATAGCAATAAAGCCCAAAATTCATACCCATAATTATGCAGAAATTAGGAAAGGGCAAATTAGGGCTAAAACTAGGGTGATTAGCCATGGATGGCAATCCAAATCGTGCCTAGCCATGATGGGAAGGTTCCTAATGGTAATCCTACTCCAAATGGGTGAAGAATCCCCAAATCATGGAAGGGGCCAAGCCAAAACCACAGCCCTCCTTCCTAGTCTTGTTAGGACTTGAAATTAAACCCTAATCATATAAATAATCGTTCTAAAACTAGTTGGGAAGGTGTAACACCCCGAAAATTCAATAATTGAAAAATTAAAAATAATATGAAAATAATAAATTCAATATTAATGAAATAGCAAAAACGTACGTGCCATTATCGTACATATAAAAACCCATTAGAAAATTTCATAAAAACCATAGTTCAACTCTAAATAATACTCCCTAATGACCCATGGAGAAATTTGTGCAAAGAAAAATCTGATTGCCCAAGGTTAAGGTGTTTGCGATCGATTATCGTAATTAAGGAATAAGTTGGGAAATCATTATCACATGTACTTATCTGATTCCAAAATTATAATAAAATTTATGAGTGGACTCCAAACAATATGTGGGTATAGTCCATAAAAGAAATTGGACCAATGGACAACTTATGACCCATGAACAAATTCAAGTATGAAAATAGTAAATGAATAAAAATATTCAAATAAAAATAAAGATAAAATCATAGTTATACTCCCAAGAGTGGAATCAACCATTTGAGGTATATTGGGCCAAGACAACTCTATTTGGGCCAAAGAACCAAAACCCAATAGCAATAAACCCTAAAATTCGTGACCATAAATATGCAGAATTAAGGAAAGGGCAAATTAAGGATAAAACTCTTACGTACCACTATCGTACGTGAGAGAACACATTGGAAAATTCCGTAAAAATTATAAATCAACCCTAAACATTATTCCTAAGCGTTCCATAAAGAAATTCATGCAATAAAAAATCCAATTGGCCAAGTGTACATCACAATGTGACTAATTATTCAAATTAGGAAACTAAGTCAGAAAACTGTTAACACAGAAATATAACATGGTCATAAATTAAATAAACATGTTGGAGAGACTTCCAACATCATGTATTGATGACCCATTATTGGAATTGGGCCAATGGAACACCGTTGGCCCAAGAATAAAATGAAGCAAGAAAAATACATGGAAATTCGTAATCCTAATTGAGCTGAAATTAGAAAGAGACAATTAGGGTAAAACTTGAGGAAATTATCACACATAGCAACCAAATTTAGTGCCTAGCCATACTAGAGAGTTTCTTAAAGCCTCTCACACTCTAATGGGGTGAGAAATCATAAAAAAAAGGAAGGTGATAGACCAAAACTGCAACCCTTCTTTCCTACACCCAATGGGACTCCTAGAAACCCTAGATGCTTAAATACTTGTCATGTAACCCTAGGGGACGAGTTTACCTAGTGTTGGGGTCGTGGTTAGCAATTCTTGAGCACAAGAGGTGGAGGGAAATGCCCCAAGATGGAGCTTTTCTTCCCTGCTGCATCTGCATCGACCTGTGCAGAGTGCTCTCCTTGGAGTCGACCAAAGGTAAGCCAAACCTTAACCAAACCATGCAAAACTTATACCCCTGGAAAGAGGGTCGAGTCTAGCTCCTAATGGCACTGGTTTGCCTATTTTTCATTCAGTAGATCGGGTGTATTAAGTGTTCTCCTCCAAGCAGTCTAAAAGAGGGCTTTCTGGAAAAAACGTGACTTCAACCCAAAAGGTAGGTGATCTTGGGCCAAATCTAAATAAATCTTATACCAATGTGTAGAGCATCGAGTATACTTTCATATGCAAGTAATTTTGTCGAATTTCATTGAGTACATCTCGAGTATTAAGCATTTTCCCTAAGTCGTGCATGTCTAGGGCTTTGTGCATTCTTCATGCGTTTCATGCAAACTGATGTCGATTTGGGTAAAACCCAAAACATGAAACATCTTCTACTAGATGTCCTCATCGTTTTTCATGTTAAGAGTTTTGTCTAAAGATCACTGGTTCGCAAGTTATAGGTCAATCATGAAGGGTGTTACGTTTTTTCTGGGTTTCGGGCAAGATCCATAACTGCGACGACTCCAGACATCGCGATTCATGTTGCATGAACGCGACGTACTGTTATGCCGTGATTCAATAAAACGTGACTGGGTATCACGTCGTGATTTTATGTTGAGCAGTCAACCATAGTGCATAAAACTGTGTGCTGCATGGTTTTCAGCGCCGGCCATGAACGCGACGGTATAGGCCGTCGCGATTTGACCCGTTTTCCCGCCCGAAGATTTTCTGTAATTTTATATTTGATTTTTAAAACTATCTGTTGAACGCGACAGGTTGACCCGTCGTGATTCAGAGAGAGGTAGCATGAACGTGTTGGCTATTCCTGTCGCGATTTAAACGCGACGGGTAGGTACGTCGCGATTTACATGCTTGTTACCGAACTGTGTTTTGTCTATGTACGGCTTCTTTAAGTGCGTTGACTGGTTCCGACGCGATTTAAAGACCGACCTGAGACTGTTCTTTCCGGCTAGTCAGTCAGCATGTTTAGTCTCTTAGTTTGTAAGCATGTTACTTAGCGTGCATTGGCCTAAAAGTGATCAACTCATTTGAAAACTATAATGACATGAATATGATTCTAATGTATATTATGAAGTGAATGATCTTATGTCATTTAATTATTATCTTGTGATCTAGCTTGATAAGAAATTGTCATAATAAGAATGTTATATGAATCTGTGGAGAATACATGTTAGAATGGACTTGCGTAGTTTAAGCTTTCCTAATATGTTACTTGCTTGTTGCATGAGGACGTTCTTTATTTACATGTTTTCCAAGGTTCCATATTATGCTCATCCATTGCACGCATGATTAGGAAAGTTTCGTGACACGACACCACACGTTTGCATGATTAGGCACACCTCTCTTGGGGAATTGGGAGCTCTCTGCCGGTCATTTCGTATTGGCAGACTAGCGATGTTTTCCCTAAGACCTTCGTAAGTCTCCATACTCTATGGATTCCCTCATAGAGACTGAGCTGGTTGTACCATGAAGTACCCGGGAGATAGAGAGCACTTGTACCGCGTACGATATGTCATTAGTCATCCTCTTGTCAAGATATTAAAGAATTATGAAACATAAGATACGTCGTTATGCTGTCCAAATAATCTCTTGAGCTATTGTCATATCTTGACTCTATGAATGATCATGTCCTTATTACAATGAGCTTGTTATTGGAAATCCGTGTCCATAATATGTATATGTTTGATTGGCACAACGTGGGACTTCGGTCCATTTGACTAATGCCTGTGCAATAGGGGCCCTATCTGGTCCTAGGGAGGAGCGCCCCAACGTACTTATTAACCGCGAGAGTATGGACTTGTGGTGCGTGGCATGGCACTGGAATGTGTGCAAGATTTGTGTGAATGTGCCTTCGTTTGATATGATATGATAAGTTTGGTATGATACGTCTGATCACGTGAATATGTGACATCTGTGTGAATATGGCCAATTCTTGTTTATGTGAAACGAACTCATTCTTGAAATCCTTGTGATACGATTCTATTCTTGAATTACCTGTCCAGTACATATGAAAGTTAGTATTTATTTCGTTATGATATTCGTTCTATTCAGCCATTTTGACTTGTTAGAAATGCATGCACGTATAGCCATCATGTACTTGTTAAGATCATGCTTATTTAAAATGCTAATCACATATATTAGTGCCCGCACATTGAGATGTAAATCCTACTGGGCTAGTTTGCTCACCCTTATCTTCCTAAACATTTCAGGTTGTGAAGATGAGGTGCACGTTTTAATGGGGGACTTGTGCTCCGAGCGTGGAGTACGCTTTAGAGAGTCTTCCTTTATTCTAGATTAGAGAGAGATTAGTAATCATTGTAATTTTGTCTTCCTTTGAGAGTTAGATGAGACTAGTAGTGGTGAGTTGTTCTTATTTTGACCTTTAGAGATTGTAACATTCACTTACAATGAATAAAAGAGTTTCATTATTGAATTATGGGCCCTATTGATATGAGTCATTTGTTCTGGCTTCTGAATGCTTACTTGTTCGTCGCGTTCATGATTTAATTCTGCTGCTAAAAAAAATCGGTCCGTGACAGAAGGTTTACCAACGAGTTGGGGTCGTGGGAGAACGAGCTAGGGCACCAGAGGAGGAGGAGATCGGCCAGGAACTGGAGCTTCTTCCCCATCCATCCTCTGCTGCAACCTGTGCATCGACTTGTCTTAGATCTACACAAAGGTAGGTGATCTCGGGCTGAACATGAAAGTTGCACATACCAATGGATAGAGCATCGAGTCTAGTTTCATTTGCAAGTATTTACCCCAATTTTCATGGAGTTTGTGAGTCGTATTAACGTTTTCTATGTGTCGCGTAAGGTTAGGGCTTTTTGTGCTCTTCATGTGTTTTACGCAAATCGAGGCCAAATTGGGTCAAATCCAAAATAGTAGTTTTCTTCTACTAGTTGTCCTCGTTGTTTTGCATGTTAAGAGTTTTGTCTAAAGATCACTGGTTTTCAAGTTATAAGTCTATCATGAATAGTGTCACCTTTTTTTTTTCTGGGTTTCGGGCAAGATCCAAGAACGCGACGACTCCAGACGTCGCGATTCATGTTGCATGAACGCGACGTACAGGTACGTCGCGATTCAGTGAAAGGCGACAGATTGTTCCGTCACATTTTGATGTTTGACCGATCAACCATAGTGCATGAAATTGTGCGCTGCATGGTTTTCAGTGCCTGCCATGAACGTGACAACATAGGCCATCGCGATTTGATTTGTTTTCCCGCCCAAAGATTTCTTTTATTTTTATATTCGGTTTTTAAAACTATCTCCTAAACGCGACGGGTCAACCCGTCGCGATTCATAGAGTAGCAGTATGAACGTGTCGGTGGTGACCGTCGCGATTCGAAGATCGTTGCGACATGTCGGTCTATCATGTTGTGAACGCGACATACATGATCGTCGCGATTCTCACTGCATAATCGATCCAGCAATCGATTCCCATTTTAAAAGGCGATCATGTGTTCCGTCGTGATTTGAACGTGATGGGTAGGTACGTCACGATTTTGTTACTTGTTACAGAACCAAGATTTGACTATGTACGACTTCTTGAAGTGCGTCGACTGGTTCCGTCACGATTTCAAGGCCAACCTGAGACTGTTTTAATGAGCTGTTTAGTCTATCATATGCATGTTCTTATGTTACAACATGTCATATAGTTATGCAATGGCCTAAAAGTTATTAACCTACATGAAAATCTTAAGAATATGAACATCTATTCTAAGTGTAAATGATTGAATGAGTTCATCCATGTGATCATGTGATTGTTACATGCTATGTCTATACTCTATCTTGTCCATAAATTGGAAAGTGATTATATGCTAAAAGCACTGCAACCATGTGATAGATTAAATTGCATACATGTCATGTTGATTGTTATAAGCTTTCCGTCTTGTTTTAAACTGGTGGATTGTGGATTGAGACACGCTCTACATGTCATATTGCACATATAGGCAGCCCTCTCTTGGGGATTTGGAAACTCTCGACCGGTCATTCCGTATCAGCCGACTAGTGACCTTTTCTCTAAGACCTTCGTAAATCTCCGTACTTTGTGGATTCCCTCATGGAGACTGAGTTTGTTGTACCAATGAAGTACTCGGAAGATAGAATACACTTCTATTCTTATCTACTTCTTGTGAGAGTGATTTGATAACATTGAAAACAAGCCATTAAATGTAAAGATTGAACTAATGAGAATAAGTCATTATGCTGCCGAAATTAATCTGGATTATGTCCCCTTGCATTGTTCTCTATCATCATTGACATGATCATTAGTTCATCATTGCCCATTACTTGCAAATCATGTTGGCCATAAATGAATGAATGGAATTACCAGAAATTATTGGAACTTCGGTTCACAACTATGCCTATGCAAATAGGGCCCAGTCTGGTCCTGGGAGGAGCACCCGAAATACTTATAAATCGCGAGAGTATATGATCCATTGAGGTGTCTGGCAATCACCTAATAGAATGGAAGATCGATCTGGGTAATTTCCACACTGTTATTGAATGATTGATTAATTGACTGTTATACGTTACATGGCCAAATCTATTGTACATGTCATCGTTATTGGATCCTACATGTAATTGTCCATTAAAATTCTATGGAACTCACCTTGAGATATCTATTGTACATGCTACAAGCTATTGAATATCTCCTACATGTCAAGTGATCATATTGTCATCTATCTCATTGATAATCGTTCCGTCCTACATGACAATTGACATGAACTATTATTGAACCATCCTCGTACATGTTATAGTTTGGATTTGTCACTATCGTTGTTGTCATGAGCATTGCATGATAGTATTGCCCCTGTTAACATGTTAATTACGTAAAGCATTCCCACACCATGAGATGTAAATCCTACTGGGCGCTAGTACGCTCACACCTACTTTCCTTAATCTTTTCAAGTAATGATTATGAGGAACTGGAAAATGATGGGACCGGGGACGAGTGATGAGCTGCTCAACTGTACCCGTCCACATAGCTAGTCAGCCAAGGAGATTAGTATTGAAGGAGTCTGTACTAGTTAGTTTAGTTTCTTTTGATGTCAAATGTATTTGAGATACAATATTGGGCCTTGTTATTGGCTCTGATTATGTAAAGTTTTTAAACTAGTTTGATGGAAATGAAATAAAGATTATTTGGCTGGCAATCTTATTGTCTCATATCTTGTGTTATACTTAGTTGTTACTCTGAACTACTCGATTGTGATACGTACTCTTGTATCGCTCATGCTCTCGACGTTTATTTTCCGCTGTTAAATATCGAGGCGTAACAATTGAAGTTGGAGTCTTGTACTGCGACTCTCATGAAGTCGGAGTTGTGTACTACGACTCTCATGAGGTTGGAGTTGTGTACTACGACTCTCATAAAGTCGGAGTTGTACACTACGACTCTTATGAAGTCGGAGTCATTTTTAATTAAAAAAAGGGTTTATAAGTTTTTCATTTAAAGGGGAATTAATTATAATGGTTTATTCCTTTAATCCTAGCCGTTCATCTCCTCATCTACAGTCCGTTACATATCCTCCTTCTATATTAGGACCTTTCCCTTTCTCATTCCAAATCACCCATTTGAAACGTCTCTGACTCTCTTGTCTTCTTCCTAGTTCCCGCGCCTGTTCTTTACCCCGAAGGAACCACCTTTGAAGCAACTGCAGATTTTCTCCATTTCTCTGAAGAAAGGTAGATTTTTTAACCTCTATGGATCTATTCTACATTTCCTCTACCATCCTTCTTAGATTCTTTTCTTGTCTATGTCTAGATGGCTTCATCTACGGCTCTCTTCACCCTTGAGCAGTTCCAGCGTCTTTCTTCTGCCAAGGCTTCTATTTGCCCAGGAAAGGTTGTAGATTTCACCCAGTTGACTAGTAGGCTCGATTGGGTAGCAGAAACCCTAGAAGCTATGGGCTGGTCGAGGATCTGTCAAATTAGTGAACCCACCTTTGAGGGCACGCTGAAGGCTTTTTATCTCTCCCTCCAAGTCACAATAGATGGTTCAGTTACAAGCTCAGTGAAAGGTACAATAGTTACAAATTCTGAAGATTTGTTAGTTGAACTTTTAGATTGCCCTAACTCTGGACACAGAATCAGTGAGGTAGTGTCCATGGAGAAGCAGAAATTAGGGGTTATTGGTAGTCTGGGGTCTCTCTCCAAGAAAGGGCTCCCTGTCAACAAGCTCTCAACAGAAAAAAGGATCCTTTACGCCATAATCACAACAATCATCACCCCTAGGGCCGGAACCCATTCATCCATCACTGTCAGAGATGGTAGTTTGCTATTTTGGGCCATTCAGAGGCATAGGGTCAACCTGCCCTCTATTATATTGGAAAGGATGGCAGGGTCTAAGAATTTGCAGGAGTCTCTCCCTTATGGACCCCTGCTGACCCTAATCTTTAGAAGATTTTCAGTGGATTTGAGTGATGAAATTTTAGTTTCTGTGAAAGAAAAGATTGGGCTTTCCACTTTTGAGGAGAAGCCAATATATTTTAGAAGACAAGGCACATAATATTTAGTTACAGGACTCTGTACCCAGTTGCTCCCATGATATTTTTCAAGATGAGTTACAAAGTTCCTCCTCCATTCCTCAAGTTCAGTCTCAAATAATCAGAAGAGAGGAAGGTAGAGAAGTAGTTACAATGGTAGATGAAGAAGTTCATACTACTGCTCCCTCCCAAGAGCAAGACATTCCAGGTGGCACAATCAATCAAGTGCTTAGGGATTTAAGGGGAAAGGGAGTGGCTCAAGAAGAGGATATTCCCAGTTTCACCCCTGTTGAGTGTTCCTTTGGTGAAGAGTATCACCATGTCTCTCCACCACCTATTAAGACCCGGCCAAGGTCTCAGGGGGAGACTAGTAGAACAATGTATGATGTGATGGACCTGATAATGAAGCAACAATAGATGATGTCTGTACTTCAAATGCAGATACAACAAATCGATATCAAGTTTGACTTCATGTCAGAGGAGGTTCAACAGATGAAGGTTCTGCTCCTACAATTGGTGTGCCAACATGGCACAAGCAGCTCTCAAGTTCCCCCTCCTACTCAACCTGAACAGTAATAGCCTGAGGAATGTGTTCCACAACCAGAGAAGTCTGGAGATCAGCAAGTTGTGGACTCAGTAGCAGTGCTAGATTAGATTGTTGAGCAGCAACAAGAACAGCAGGAGCAAACATCTGAGCAGCCTTTGGAGCAACCAGATCAATCCATGGAGGAGGAAGCCAATCCTAAGGTCAAGACCTTTAAGAGAAAGGTTAGAAGGAAACTATGAAGTCTGGTAACCCTATCTTTCCCTCTCAACCCTTAACCATTTCTACCACTCCTACTGCTCCAACTCCTCCTCCTGCTACTGACCCAACACCTCCCCCAACTATTGAACAAACACCTCCAATTCCTACTCAACCTCTGATCCTCCTCCTTCCACTTCTCAACCAGAAGTACAGCCTCCAATTCCTATCAATACTTCAATTTTTTCATTTCCTTTGAAATATACTTTCACCTTACACTGTGAAAACTACCACTCTTCACACCCTAGCTCCTCATTTCTTCTCCTCTCTCCCTTTATCCTCAATTCCCTCTTCAGCCAGCTCTACTCCTTCACTTTCTCAAATAGTACCTAGTGTGGCACTATCATCTAGAGCAGGCTCTCAAATAAAAGACAACCCTAGCTCCCTTCTTCCACCATTCTGGTATGCTTCCATCTACCATTCTGAGCACCATATGAATCTCTTCAAAGAATTCCTTTCTATAAAAGCTTTTCTTGAAGTCCATGGGATGTCAGCCTATAAATTTGAAGACTAGCTCCCTACTTTGCTTAAAGCTTCAGAAGTCCTTTTGGCTGATGTGAATCTCATTACACAGAAAAGCCATAGTCTCTCCCCTAACGAATTCTTGAATCTATACCCTGGTGAAGCCAAAAAATTTGCTACAGCTAAGACTAGGAACCAGTTTCTGATTGTTCCACTTCACCTAAATTATAGGTTCTTTGATCTTTTTGGTAACCTCCTTAAAGAGCTTCAGACCAACTATGGCAGAATGAAGGTATTTAATGAAGAAAGATTCAAGATGGGTTTGCCGGATGTGAATAAGGGGTAGTGGGGCATGCTTATTAAAGGGCAAAGAGAAATGACTCCTTCAATGACTATTGGATTACCCTCTAGATTGCACCCAAGACTGGTAGGTGCTATTTCATCCAGGAATCAGTTTGCCCAAGTAGTATTCAACAGGCATATTAGGATAACAACAAGATTCAAGATCAAATACAACATCAAGCTATCCTTCCACCATTTTTCTATGATGCATGCCCCCAAGAACTCTCAATACATGAAAGATTTCCATCTCAGCTTTGTAGAATCTGAGAGATTGAATGAAGATTAGTGGGCAGCAGCTTATCTAGAAGAAAATGCTAAATGTAGAAAGCTCAAGCTATCTCCCTCGGTCTATCTCTGTATGGGATATGAGATACTTTGGAAGTCTGTCTCTCACAAATGGACACATAGATATCTTGTGTATTACCAAGGCAAGGAAGCTGCTCACTCCCAGGGTCTCCATTGGAACATCACCATTCATGAGTTCCTGCACAAGGCAGCCAGTAAGAAGTTCATTCCTCTTAGGAGAACCTTACACAATGATAACTATCATAGGAAAGTCAACTGGTATCATCTCCGTCACATCAAATCCTATAGGAAAATTCCCTCTATAGGACCCTCTTATGACATAGATGATTCCAAGTTTCTTTACATTTTTCCTAGCAATGAGAAGAAGCTATGGGACTTACTTCAGCCCTTCTTTGCTCAAATCCCTCCTTCCCTCTATCTTCCTAGTTCCTCTTCTACTTCATGAATGTAAAATGTTCTTTACAGATATCAATATAGATTTATTTCTACAAATCTTGGTGTACCTTTTATTCTATATCTCTCCGTGTGCACCTTTCTATTAATGCCATAAAGGGGGAGAAGAGAGAAAAAAAACAAAAAATTTTAAAAGTATTGTTCTACTCTTGTACACTGGGGAGAAGTGAGAACAGAAACAAATCAAAAAAAAATTCACTATTTATTTAAAAGTTTTTGTCATTAACAAAAATGGAGAGAATTGTTGAGCAACTATCCTTAAAAATATTGCTAAACATTTAATCATTATGTTTTTGCTATGACAAAATCCTTTAATTTCCCCCAAATCAATTTATTGTTTTATACTACATTTATGGAAATCCATATGACAATATAAAAGCACACATATATAATACTGAATAATATTTTTAGCCAAAATTTATGCACACAAAAATCAAAGTATCAACACTGTCACACTTTTGTAAAGATTTTTTCTTTAAGTCCACAGCGTACACTGTATATCATACTGACTCCGACTCTAGAAAAGTTGAAGACTCTGACTTTAGAAAAGTTGAAGTATTGTACCAATTGATGAACAAACAGGTCGTACTCCGACTTTGGAGAAGTCGAAGGATAGCATAACTCCGACTCTCAAAAAGTCAAAGTCCTGATACTGATTGCTTATCAACTGGCCCTTACTTTGACTCTTTAAAATTCGAAGTCTGACTTTACTCTGACTCCTATAAAGTCGAAGTCTAACATCTATCAGTACTTCACTCCGACTCCTCAAAGTCGAAGTCTATTGCTTGCACTCGACTTCCGTAGAAGTCGAAGTATGACATCAATTGATGAACAAACTTATATCACTCCGACTCTCAAAAAGTCAAAGTCTGTTATCAATCTGTCTCACTGCAACTTCTATATAGTCGAAGATCTGTAAGCATCTATCTTTGACTCCGATTCCTTGAAAGTCAAAGTATCATATATCAACTTCTGTGTACTTAAATAATTTTTGTGTAATCTGTCATTCCACATAATCCATGAAATCATGATCTTGGTTATTTCAATGTCTTTCATTATCCCTATGGGATCCTTGACAAAATGAATGACACTTATATGTCTTACAGAATAATATTTTTCTTGCTATTAAATCTAAATATTCTATTAGGTAGAAAAAAAAATTCAAAATAACCATATAAAAACATCTTTTTTAAGATTTGAAATAATTATATAATGTGGTCTCTTGCTAGCTGTCAAAAGTTTAGTTCTTTTCCATTTGACATTACTATGCAGTAAATGCGATGGTAGTTATAAGCAACATGGGCTATCTGTCAGAACTCACCTACCATATCTCCTTTTTTGTCAGAACTCCCTTAGTTTCAAGATACAACTGTCTATCTATTCTTTAATGCTTTGAACATCTGACCATCCGAGGTTCTTATACTTTACATATATTTCTATGTCACCTACCTCCAAAAGGACAAAGGTGCTTGTGCTTCCTTACCTTGTAGATATTTAGCTGCCTACTGAAGCTTGCTTGCGTTCAGTCATGGATATGAAGCTTGCAGACATTTTGATAAGCTATTTATAGAGCCATGAAGCTACCTATATATCCTAAAGATGTTGGGACTCTAAGAGCTGAAGAACCGATGGTTATAACAGAAGTCTCAGAGTTTCAACATCCAAGGATCAACGGCTATCCTTCAATCGACTAGTTTCTAACGATTAGTTTCAAACGGGAAGATCAAGTCTCTGAAGCTCATATATAGAAGCTAAAGTTTGAATCAGAAGCAACCACCTAGTTAGACTGAACTCCAATTAGAAATTGCAAGCAACAAGAGTCACCACAAGCTCTCTACTGAAAAGAGAAAGAGAGCTTCTACTTCAATCCTCGACTTCTAAGCTCTCTTGTTTTTTTTAGAAGTCTTTTCTTCTTTGGTGGCATTCTGTAACTGTAGATCTTCTCAGTCCACCCTCTTAGATTCAGAAATATTTAGAGCTCCAATTCTTCTTGTATCTCTTTCTGATTCTCTTTGTTTGCTCATTCTTCAGAGCAGACACACTAGTGTTTTACTTCTGTGTTAGATAACCCATAGGGGGTTTCTTCCCTATAGTGCCCCTCTTGTGAAGGGAAGACCTACTGGTGTAGGTAGTCTTTGTACCTCTTGGTAAAGGGAAGACTTGCTTGGGTGCATGTGGGTTTGTAATACCTCTCAGGTTGAGAGAAGGCCAAATTCTCTTGGCAGTTAGTGAAATTCCAAGAGGTTACTTTGAGACTGGACGTAGGACTTCCATGTGGGAAGGGCCGAACCATGATAAAATCTCTTGTGCTATTGTGTGATTGTTTTCGCCAAGTTTTCACTTGTTTCACACACACCACACTAAATACTAACAACTTTATTTAATGTCATCTATTTTTATATAAATTTTAAAAGCGCAAGATGTCCTATTCACCCCCTCTAGGACATCTATAGTGCCATCTTGATCCAACAATTTGCAACTCCTGCCATATAAGGCTTCAAACGGTGCCATCTTGATGCTTGCCTAGTAGCTGTTGTTATATGCAAACTCAATTAAAAATAACTGCTCATTCCAGTGTCCCCTAAAATCAATCACATAAGCCCGGAGCATGTCTTCCACTATCTGATTGGTTCTTTCAGTTTGTCCATCTGTTTGTGGTTGAAAGGCAATGCTAAAGTTTAATTTGGTACCAGTGCTACTTGTAACCCTTTCCAGAAGTATGAAGTGAATCTAGGATCCCGATCAGATATTATAGTGGATGGAACCTCATGCAATCTAACCACTTCTTTGACATAGAGTGCCGCCAACACATGTACTGTCCACGTGCTCTTAATTGGCAAGAAATGAGCTGACTTAGTCAATCTGTCAACTATCACCCATATTGCATCTAACCCTCCTCTAGACTTGGGTAGTCCCATGAAAAAATCCATACCAATACTATCCCACTTCCATTCTGGGATTTCCAGTGGTAGTAATCCACTAGCAAGTTTGAAATGCTCAACTTTCACTTTCTAGCATGTTAAACAATGTGCCACATAGTCGGCCACATCCCTCTTCATATTCGGCCACCAATAAGACCTTTTCAAGTCCTGGTACATTTTTGTCGATCCGGGGTGAATTGTTTACTTTGACTGATGGGCTTCATGTAGCAACTTCGTCTTGAGTTCCTCATGATCAGGTACACATGTTCTGCCTTGGAATAACATTCTTCCATCATGTGCCAGAGAAAAATCCGGTCTTTGCTCTAGCTTCTCCTTAATATCAACTAAGAAGGGATCTACTCCTTACATATCTTTGATTTCAGATAGTAAATCGAACTGTACCTTGATATTAGAAACCATCACTTGTTCCTCCTTCTCTTCCATATCTAAATTTAAACTTGCAAGTTGTTCTAGCAACCTCCACTCACCCAGCATCATACTAGCTAGCACGGCTCCAGGCTACCTACTTAGAGCGTCTGCCACCACATTGGCTTTTCCTGGGTCATATTGAATGGAAAATTCAAAGTCTTTGAGATACTCCAACCACCTTCTTTGCCTCATGTTGAGTTCCTTTTGTGAGAAGAGATATTTCAGGCTCTTGTGGTAAGAAAAGACTTTAAATTGTTCGCCATAAATGTAGTGCCTCCATATTCTTAAAGAAAACACTACGGCTACCAATTCCAGATCATGTACTGGATAATTCGCCTCGTGGACCTTTAACTGTCTCAAGGCATATGCTATTACCCTTCCTTGTTGCATTAGGACACATCCTAGACCTGTTCCAAAAGCATATGAATATATTTCGAATCCTCCCTTTTTAGTGGGTAGGGTGAGGACAAGAGCAGAGGTCAGACACTTCTTTAAGCTATTAAAGATCTTCTCGCACTTATCAGTCCACAAGTATGGGTTTTCCTTTCTGGTCAGCTTGGTTAATGGCACTGCGATCTTGGAGAAGTCCTTTATGATTCTTCTATAATATCTTGCTAATCCCAAAAAACTTCTGATCTCTGTGACATTTATTGGTCTTTCCCACTTCAATGTAGCCTCCACCTTTGACTGGTCCACAGCGATAAAATCCTTAGTTACTACATTGACCAAAAAGGATACTCTCCAAGCCAAAACTCACACTTACTTAATTTGGCATATAGTTTATTGCCGCTCAGAATTTGTAGTGCTATCCTCAAATGTTCTTCATGTTCCTCCTTTGTCTTGGAATAGATCAGTATATCATTAATAAACACCACAACAAATTTATCGAGGTATGGGCGGTATACACTATTTATTAGCTGCATGAAAACTTCAGCAGCATTTGTTAGTCCAAAAGTCATAACAATAAATTCATAGTGCCTGTACCTGATTCGAAAGATTGTCTTGTGTATATCTTCTCCTTTGATCATCAATTGATGATAGCCAAATCTGAGATCTTTTTTAGAGAAGTATTGAGCTCCAGACTGTAAGGCCCCCAAATTTTTGTGCATATTATATTGTTTAATTGTGCATGTAATATATTTAATTCTGTGTATATATATACATACGTTATTTCTATGCATATTGTATTTAAATAATGCAGCACATGTTGTATGTATTTATATTGTGTATGTGTGTTTATTTAATTATTTCTGTGTTTCTGCCGAAATTCTTCTTAACGTCAACATATCTTGACGTTAAGAGTGAGTCAACGACAACAAAGTTTGACGTTAACATCATGTTGACGGCAACCAGTGTGCCGTTGACTTCATATTGCCGTCCAGATCGATGGACGTCTACTTCCTGTAAACGACAGTAATATGGACGTTTACTTCTCCAGTTAAGTTGCATTTCCAGATCTGAAAACGGTAGCATTTTCCCCGGTTCTTGATTAAGAAACTATCCCCAACGGTAGGATGACTTAACCCTAAGTGCAACCCGGCCCATTAACCTATAAAACCTAGTGTTTTTAGCAAGATTAGGTCTTTGGCTCATGAGGAAAAACCTAGGGCTTCTGTGGGAAAACCTGATCTTTGGCGAGTTTGATCCGGTGATTGGAGGGGTCTTCTGGCGATTTGCTTCGACTGGGAGATGCTCTTGTGATTGAGGAGGCTTCCCCTACTTCGGAGGATCATCTACATCAGCAGGAAGACCGGATCTGGGAGGAGAACCTCACCTTCTTGGCTTGGCCGAGGAGGGCTTATTCGATCTAATAATCCCATTATAGATTTAATTGCAGGCAAGTGACTTAGGGTTTCACTCCATATACTTGTCCTTTAGGGTTAATATATTTTTACGGATTTTTATTTCATGCCTGGACCCCCAAAATTATGTGTTTTCTGTGTTTCGGTCTGCACTGTGTGCAGACAGGAGGTTGACAGCCACTTTGTTGCCGCCAAGATCCTGGGTAAACGACAGTCGATCATGCCGTTAACCCCTATTGGCGTCCAACCTCTGGACGTTAAGTTTATCTGTTTTTAAAATAACAGTGTTTGACTATATGTGATGTGATTTTTCGGGTAAAAGTGAATACATGCATGTGTTTAGAATATGTTGTCCTGTCTAATATGATCATGAGATCATACCATGAAATCCTGATAATTTCCTGGTTATATTTGCTATTTATAGAAATTCTGTTATGGAGAAAATATGCATGTTTTGTTAAATTTAAATCCAAAATAAATATGCATGATGAATGTTAGTGTCTTAGAAATTTTCCATGGAATTAGGACCACTGTGTGCATGTTTTAGGACTATTAGAATAGATTGTTCACTGTCCCTCATGTTTAATTGAAATACCATGTTAAATTGCATGAAATCTCTATTAAATATTAAAAATAGATGTACTATTCAGAAAATTATGAAAAATTATTGATATACTCTGTTATGTGAAATCATCCCGTGGTTAAAATTTGTTCATGTTCTGATTACTGTGAAGTTAGTTATGGATTTCTGAAGCTTTATGTACCATGCGTTACGAATAGATTTCAATTATGTTGTACAACATGATTAGCACCATAGTCAGGTCTGTTTCTTACTGTTTGATTGAGTTGAGTATCCAGAAGTGATCAGTATATATATATTTCATGTTGTATATGTGCATGTGTATGGAAAGTGAGAGAACATGTGGCATATGTGTGTGAAATGTGTTAACGTGAAAAGATAAAAATTTGTGCCAATAAGACACTACCACTATAGATTGCGTGGAGCTGTACTGTAGTAGTGCCCCTACAAGAAAGCTCAAACGTGTTACGTGATACCCGGGGCAACTGGTCGTGTGAAATCTTGGAGGTGGACAAGTTCCACTGGTAATGCTGGGGAGGGCTTCCCTCGGTTCTGCAGTAACCAAGACTTGGTCACTTTGCCTGGTGATTAAGTACGTGTACGTGTTATGTGATCTTTCTAGTGGTGGTTTGGGCTGTGTCTTGGCAATGTGTCAAAGTGAACATGTGTATAATGTGTAAAGTGATATGTGAACGTGGCACGTGATAAGTGCAAGTGATGTGACATGTGATACGTGAATGTGTAAAGTGAAAACCATGTGAAATCGTGTGTAAGTGAAAGTGAATGATAATGTGAAAGCCAAGGTAAAAGTGCATGTGTGCATGTCATGAGAAAATAATGCACGTGTTAATGTGAATTTTGTTAGTTATGACATCATGTATAGTACCATGTGTAGGTGTATGTTATCATATCCATGAGCTAGTAATTACTTGATGAGCATGTGTTTAGTATCATGTTATAAATTTGAATATAAGCCATGTGTTAGTGATATGTGAAAGTAAAATATGAAAGCATGTGATTGTATGATTGCTCTCATGTTAATGATACCACGTTATTAGTATCCATGTTTAGAAGTATTGTTTTACATGTGTTAGTATAGTTTTGCTTAATAGATTCCATGTTTATTATCCATGTTTTAAAATGAGCATGTGTTAGTTTAAATTGTTAGAAAGCATGTGTGATAAGTACATGGGTTGAAGTTTTAAGTTGCTTACTGAGTCTATTGTGCAGACTCACCCTTGCTAAACATTTCAGGAAACTTAGCAGCCGAGGACTTAGCAAGATCCGACGCGGAACGTGAAGAATAGATTGAAGAATTGTAATTCATTTCCTATATGTAATGCATTTGTAATTTGAACTTTGGTTTATGTAATTGGAACTGGCTACATGTTAGTGGATATTATGTTATGTTTTTCTTTTCTTGAACTATATAGACTGTGGAATGTGGTTGATAAAGTTGATGAAATAAGAATTATTTAATTTCTGTGGCTATATTCCTGTCTATTTGTGTATATCTCAGCCCATATGTCTATCGTTGGGGTTTTCTCCCTTGTAGCGACTTACTCTCATCCGATGTGGGTTAGTACAACCGTACCGGGTGGAAGTGGGGCGTTACATATAGTTTATCAAATAATTCATCAATCCTTGGCAAGGTATATTTGTTCTTTATTGTTATTTAGTTCAACTGTCTATAGTCTTTGCATAACCTCATCGACCCATCCTTCTTTTTGACGAAAAGAACAGGTGCTCCTTATGGTGATGTGCTTGGTCAGATAAATCCTTTCTCTAGCAGTTCCATCAGTTGTTTCTTTAATTCCTTCAGTTCTGTGGGGGACATTCTATAAGATGCCCTAGATACTGGTGCTGCTCTAGGGATCAACTCAATAGTAAAGTTGACCTCTCACTCAAGAGGAATACCTGGCAAGTCTTCAAGGAATACATCAGCGTACTCACTGACAATAGGGATGCTTTCGATCCTGATTTCTTCCTTCTTGGTGACAACAACAACTAGAAAGGCTATAAAACCTTTCCTTATCATTCTCTTGGCTTGTAATGCAGATATGAGGGACAGTCTCCTGTGATTTCTATCTCCCGAAAACACTAACTTTGGATGCAGACTAAATGTTACCCTACTTTTCTTACAGTTGACACTAGCCCCATATTCAGACAACCAGTCTTCTCCCAGTATCACATCATAACCTTCCATGTCTATGCATATTAAATTAGCAGGTAAATTTTGAGATCTAATTAACACTTCACTAGATGGAAAGTGATTTCTAAGTTTGGTGTCAGGACTAATAGCGGTGCATAATGAGATAGTTTGGAGAATTGGGCTTTGTATTCAACTACCGAGAGCCCTCTCTATCTCAAACTAGAGAATTTTGCCGCTTTCCTTTCCTGCACTCTATTAGAGAAGTACTTATTATTGAAGTACTCTATGAATTGTTCCCAAGTGACCTGTGCATCACCTAGAGTTGCCTCAACGGATTCCCACCAAGCGCGGGCTTCCCTTTCAAGTTGATATGTTGCTAGTGTGACCTTGTCCTCATTCGTGCATCTCATGACACGGAACGCACGTTCCATCTCCTCAACCCAATGTTCAGCTTCATCGAGATTAGTGCTGCCACCAAATCATGGTGGATTCATGCTGTGAAAGTTCTGACGAAGGTCCCCATGGTTTTCACCCCTACCTTGGGTGGCCTGCAGTAGGGCTTGGGTCAGGGTGTTGATTGTCTTCTACATGTCTCTTTCACATGTAGCAGCCATTGAAATCTTTCAAGACAACAACATCATGATTTTTAGGTATTAACCTTAATTTAGAATAATCCTAATTAGGTGAACATAGCTTGTGTTTTTACCCTAGTCTCACAGTCAATTTTTAACAAGTTGACACGTGGGGGGTTTGGTCTTGGCTAAGCCTAACAATTTCCTATTTTCCTAAGACTTAAGGGAAGGCCTAGGCTCTGATACCAACTGTCACGCCCCAAAATTTAGCAGCGAAAATAAATATCGAGAGCGTGAGTGATACAAGTATGAGTATCATAGTCGAGTAATTCAAAGACATCTAAGTATAACAAAAGATTTAAGACAATAATAATGCCAGCCAAATAACTCATTATTCCATTTCCAACAAAGCTAACTTAAAACCTTAAATAATCAGAGCCAATAACATAGGGCCCATTGTTGTATTTCAAAGTACATACTCCTCATGCAAAATAGAACTAACTATTACAGACTCTAAACATAATAGCTGACGAGCTACATCGACGGGTACACTAAGAGAAGTTCTTCACTCTTCTCCAGCCCCATCATTCTCAATGTCTTCGTAGTCCTTACCTGAAAAGGTTAAGGAAAGTAGATGTGAGCGCACTAACGCCCAGTAGGATTTACATCTCATGGTGCGGGCATACTTTACATGAATTAACAATTTAATAGGTAAGGTACTAACATGCAATACTCATGACAAGATGATGACAATAATGATATGGACAATTCCAAGATATAACATGTATGAGAACGGTTCAATAAACAAATCCAATGACAACTCTCATGTGAGAAGGAATGATTAACAATAAGATGGATGACAATACGATCATTTATCAAATAGAAAAGATTCAATAGTCTATAAAATGTACAGTGGATATCACAAGTTGAATTCCATAGAATTCCAATGGTCAATGATGTATTGGATTCAATAGAGTAGCAAAGGGTTGGGAGTCTCTCTCTCTAGTTTTCTAGAGAGAGAAGCTCTGGGAGTTCTGCGCAGGTAGTCCTCTGGGTGTTCCCTCCTCATCTGCCGACGGCCTTTGGGTTGCTGGCAGTCCGTGTTCCTGATGGATGTTGAGGACTCCTCCGGGCCGGAGGTCCTCACCTTCGCGCGTGCTCTGGTTTCATCTCTGCGCCCTTCGAAAGTTGATCTGGCCTTGAAGGCTCCCACTTTCACCGATGATGGATTCCCTGCGGTATTCTTCACTAAAGAAGAAGCTAGGAAGTCGGAAGAGCCTCTCAAGCTGGCTATTGTAGCAAAGTGTTCCTATGGAAGGCCCTCAATTCCAGATATCAAGAGTTACCTGTCTCAAAGGCTTGCGCTTAAGGGAGACTGCATAGTTAGCGTGTTGAATCCAAGGCATCTCCTATTTCGTTTTTTCAAAGAGGATGACTTTCTGAAGGTGCTGGTTCGTAAGAATTTATATCTCAAAGGTTTTCTCTTCTGGTTCTTCCGTTGGGCGACTGACATTGATTTCTCAACAGATCCCACCCTTATTCCCATCTGGGTGGGCTTCCCTAACCTGCTAGTTAACCTATACAATGAGGACTACCTTAAATGTATTGCTGGAAACTTTGGGGAGATAATTCGGATCCATGACTCCACCCTTGCTTGGACGAAAACTGCAGAAGCTCTCGTTTGTGTTGATGTAGACATTGCTAAGCCCTTGCCTGATCGAATTTGGATTGGTCAGGGTGAGAAAGGCTTTTGGCAACCAGTCAGTTTCATAGGGTGCCGCCTATATGTAATCTCTATCGGAAGCTGGGTCATACATAGGATGTGTGTAAGAGGAAGATCAAGGAAAATGCTCAGTCTCATGTTCTTCAACAGCCAACGGTTGCTCCTTTTCCTGCTAAAGGTAAAAACATTGATCATGAGTGGCGTGTGGTGCAAAGAAAGGATGCTGCTCCAAAGCATGACAGCCCCAAGCATCTGAACCTCCCCATCCCGGTAAGTAATGTCTTTGAGCGGTTAGCTAGTAATTTTTGTTTAAATGATGAGCCAGATGTGGGTCTTAACAAAACTGTGCGAGAACCTTCTCCTCTTCTTATCGATACCTCCAGTGTTGGCACGATGGTTCCTGTTCCTGTTGGTCCTACAACACCTATGCATGGCCCATTATCATCTGATAACCCTGTTGTTTTTTAGCCTGGTGTTCGTGAGAATCTGCTTCAGGTGCTGGCGGAGGACGTGCATGGCACTTGTAACGTGCATGCATGTTCTCCTGTCCTTATTTCGTCTAAGTCTCCTGGAGGTATTGTCGTTCTACCGGAGGCGTCGCCGATAGACAACATGCCGGTGACGACCACGACAGTTTATGGTAGGGAATCTACTTTTCTGGTGAATAATATTACGCAGGAGTTTCAAGGAAGTTCCCATAGTTCTGAGTGCAACTCTATCAAAGTGGTTTCTACGTCGGATCCTAGATTGGATCCCATGAAGATTCCTACTACGATCCTTGCTTCCTCAGAAAACATTCTTATGGCAAGTGTTCAAATTACTAAGGAAGGTATCGTTGCTCCTAAAGCGGGTGCTCTTACCAGATCCAAAGCTAAAGCGGTGGAGTCCCCCCCCCCATGATATCTTTCCTCATGAACATTTCAGCATTATTCTGGAATATTAGGGGCCTTTCTAATTTGGCATCTAAGAGAACTCTGAAGCATCATATAAAGAAGTATAAATTGCAGGTTGTTGCCGTTTTTTAGCCTAAAATTCCTTTTTCCAGGGCTGCTAGAATCTGTCGCTGTCTAAATATGGATGCTCATGCCGGTAATGCGGGTGAAAATTCAAAAATCTAGCTTTTCTGGTCTAGTTCCGTTTCCTTGCATGTAACTAACAGTTCTGATCAATCTATCTCAATATGTATTTTCAATGGTGACAAGCAGGTGTGTATGATGCGTGTGATGTGGGGCTTCGTCGTGTCCTTTTTGATAATCTTCTGGATTTGAGTACTAACTTTTCCCTGCCCTGGCTAGTGGGGGTGACTTTAATTGTGTTTGTAACCCTTCGGAGAAGGAAGGTGGAGCTATTATTTTCAACTCCTTCTGTTCGGCAGCTGGTCTCCTGGACGCTGGTTTCAGTGGGCAGCGGTTCACTTGGTCGAACAATAGAACTGGCCATGCAGCTATCAAGGTGAGATTGGATCGTGTATTAATCAATCCTCAGTGGAGCTTGTCCTTTCCGGGGTTCAGTGTAAAGCATCTATCTAGAGGGCCATCTGATCATGCTCCATTACTTATGAATGTTGTTGAATAGTCTTCTTTTGCTTCCCGTTTTGTATTCCAGAAGATGTGGGTTACCCATGCCATGTTTTCTCAAACTGTGGCGGACGTGTGGAATAATGTCAGTGCTACATCTCATAACCCTTTTGTTACTTTGCAAATAAAGCTAAAGGCGATTAAAAAAACCTTGAGGATTTGGAACTTTAGTGTTGTTGGCAACTTGGAGGATTCCATCCGACAGGCAGAAGCTAAGGTGGAGGTGATGCAAAACCTTTTTGATGCTAACCCTTCTGCTATGAACAGAGCTGACCTGAATAATGCCAATGCCACTCTAAGGCGTGCTCTTCACTGTAAAGAGATTTTCTGGGCTCAGAAGGCCAGAATTTAATGGTTGAATGATGGGGATAAGAACACAGCATTTTACCATGTTGTGGTTCTTGGTAATAGAAGGAAAAATTTTATCCATCACCTGAAAATAAATGATGTTTGGTGTAATGATCAAAACATCCTTTCCTCTGAGGCTGTAAGGTTCTTTCAATCCTTGCTTACTTCTGAAAGGCACGATGTGGATCCGTCTTTGCTTCACAATATTCCTTTCTTGATTAATGATGAGCAAAATACCATTTTAACCAAGGTTCCTTCAGATGATGAAGTTAAGCAGGCTGTGTGGAATATGAATGAGAATGGCGCGCCTGGGCCGGATGCTTTCACTGGTTCTTTTTTCAAGGCCTGCTGGGATATTGTTTCTAAGGATGTCATTGCAGCTGTTAAAGGATTTTTTATGGGGTAGTTTGTTCTTCTTTGATTGCAATTATTCTGAAGGGCCCACACCCATCCTCTTTTGGTGACTTCAGGCCGATTAGCTTATGTAACTTCTCCTATAAAGTTGTCTCCAAGATTATGTGTGACCACCTCGCCAACATTTTACCTCTTATTATTTCGGAGGAGCAGGGGGCCTTTGTGAGAGGAAGAAATATTGTGGACAATATCTCTCTTTCGAACCAACTTATTCAGGATCTTAGCAGGAAGGTTCAGGGTCATAATGTCATTTTTAAGCTTGACATGATGAAGGCCTATGATAGAGTTGAATGGGATTTCTTGTTTGATGTCCTCCGCAAGTTTGGTTTCTCAAATCGGTTTATCTCTTATATTGGCATGATGGTATCAAACTATTGGTTCTCTGTTCTTTATAATGGTTCCACTTTGGGTTATTTTAAATCCACCAGAGGCCTTCGTCAAGGGGACCCGCTCGCTTCAACTCTGTTCATAATCATGGAAGAGGCGCTTAGTAGAGGACTACGACATCTCTTTTCCGCCAATTACCTCCAACCTTTTTCTGGTCCCAGAAGATGTCCGCTTGTTTCACATTTACTTTTTGCAGATGATACTTTAGTGTTTCTAAATGGTCAAAGATCAAATATCCTCAAACTACTAAAGTTTATCAGGAAATATGAGCTTGGTTTTGGGCAGAAAATAAATGAAAAAAAGAGTACTTTCATCTTATCTTGCAAGGCGCCTCCTTCCCTGGCTCGAAAAATTTCTTTCATCACTGGCTTTAAGCATCATGTTGGTGTTGTTCGATATCTGGGGGTGCCCCTTAGGCCAGGTAGGCCTAGAGTTGCTGATTTCAAGTACCTTATTGATAAGATAAATCTAAAGCTGAACTCTTGGAAATCTAAGTTTCTTTCCCAGGCAGGCAGGGCTACTCTTATTAATGCTATTCTCAATTCTATTCCTATATACACTGCTGCTGCTATGTTCATCCCCAAAACCGTAGTCACCTATGTTGAAAGACCTATGCTAATTTCTTTTGGAGTGGGACGGATGGAATTCGTCATAGGTACTGGATTTCTTGGGATACTGTCCATCGCCCAATTGTTGAAGGTGGTCTTTACATTAAATCCTTATGGCATACCCAGTTAGCATTGGCTTCTAAACAAATATGGAACATCTACCATGGGTCTTCTATGTGGGCTACATACGCCAGGGCCAGGTTTAAGGTGGATGAGGGCAAGGCTTTCAAGACTTCCATTCCTCATTGTATGTCTAGAGTGGTGTTTTAGACTGCTCATCGTACAATTACAAACAACTCTAGATGGATTATTGGCGATGGCCGGTCTGTTGATTTCTTTAAAGATGTTTGGCTTGGCCAGTCCTGTCTTAATGAAATTCTGACCGCCCCCTACGATGGGCCTACTGTTACTGTTCGTGAAGTTCTTCTAAATGCTCATTATCCTGTACGTAGGCTTCTCCCTACTCCTTCTCTCCTCAAAGATCTTCAGCTGCTTGACCAGGATGATCGTTGTGTCTGGACTGCTTCGTGTGATGGCATGTTTACCACCTCATCTGCCTATGGTTTGTTATCTGTGCATGGTGTGAAGAGAACGCCCTTGATGCGTCTGTGGCACCCAGCTTTCTATAAACGTGCAGCAATTTTCTGCTGGAAGCTGCTATATAGAGCGATCCCAGTAGACTCGCATTTCTGATCATGGAGTCGCTATGGTGTCCCGGTGCTCTTTCTGTCCTATGCCTTCCCTTGAAGACCTGAATCACCTATTTATTTCCAGTGACCTTGCATCTAAGCTTTGGCAGTGGGCTGCTTCTACTCTTAATACTCAGTTGAGTTATCAGGCTAATATCACTAGCCGGATTTGGCATATTATGTGCCAGTGTAATCCTAATACCCCTCAAGGTTTCATTTGTCTTTACTCCACAATGCTCATTCTGTGGGAGATCTGGAAGTCTAGATGCTTATTGCGGTTTGAGGGTAAGAAGTTTTCACTTGGAAGGATAACTCACAACATTCGCTATATACTCTCACTGTCCTTTGAAGCTACCACTTTTAAAGTGAGTTCCTCTGATCAGTTTCTGCATCATATTTATTCCCTTGGCTTCTCTCCAAAAATTAAACATATTACTTTCAAGCTTATTAGGTGGATCCCGCCAATATAGGGATTGGTCCTTAATGTTGATGGAGCTAGTAAGGGAAATCCAGAGACTTGTGGGGGAGAAGGCTGTGTAAGGGATAGTAATGGTAACCTATTGCTATCTTTTGCCCACTTCTATGGGTATGGTTCCAGTCTGGTTGCAGAGACCTATTCCCTGTGTGATGGTATTCGTTTGGCTCTTGAACATGGCTTCCATTTGTCTGAAGTTTGATCTGATTCTGTTACTTTGGTCGATTCTTTGAGTAGCTGCAAAGTGCCCTCCTGGGAATGCTTGCATTGGTGGCAGGAAGCATTGTCCCTTATTCAGAACCATAATATCAACATTCGCCATATCTATAGGCAAGCGAATCAGCTGGCAATGAGTTGGCTAATGTTGGTTGCATATCTCACTCAAATGTACTTTATTTCTCAGCTAGTTCTTTACCTCGGTCTTGTAAAGGTCCTCTTACTCTGGACCGGTCTGGGGTTCCATCTCTTAGACCCGCTTACTAGGGGCTCGCCCCATGCTTATGTATGTTGATTATTTTTTATAATAATCTAGGCCCAGGTGATCGCACTGGTGGGGTGGTTTCGCTCTATACTCTCGGGAGTAGGGTGCACCCTCCTGGTCCCTGACCCTGAGGACCTCCTTATATATATAAAAAAAAATGTACAATAGATTTGGCCATTTCACATGTAGCAATTTAATCAATCAATCAATCAATTATTCAATCATTCAATAACAAATTTGGAAATTACCCAGATCAATCTTCCATTCAATTAGGTGATTGCCAGACACCTCAATGGATCATATACTCTCGCGATTATAAATATTTTGGGTGCTCCTCCCAGGACCAGACTAGGCCCTTATAGGCACAGGCATGGTTATGAACTGAAGTTCCAATAATTTCTGGTAATTCCAATCATTCATTTATGACCAATATGATTTCCAAGCAATAGACAATTATGTACTAAAGATCATGTCAATTATTATAAGGAACAAGGCAAGTGGACATGATCCAGAGTAATTTTGGCAGCATAATGGCTTAATTACTTTAGTTCAATCCTTACATTTAATGGCTTGGTTTCAATGTAACAAAATCACTCTCACGAGAAGTAGCTAATAACATAAGTGCTTTCTATCTTCTGGACCTTCAATGGTACAATCAACTCGGTCTCCATGAGGGAATCCACGGAGTATGGAGATTTACGGAGGTCTTAGAGAAAAGGTCACTAGTTTGCCGATATGGAATGACCAGCCGATATTTGGCCCATCCCCACACGGTCTATGGCCCATTAAGACCTGTTTGATTGCTTGTTGACACACCTCAGATCCCATGTTAACGTCAACATCGATGGCCGTTTACCCCAGGTTGATAACACACCCCCTTGACGTCAACTCAGGTTGACGTCCACATAGGTTGACGTCTGCATAGGGTTGGCAGCAACATCGATTGACGTCAACTTGGGTTTACCTGTTCTACGGAACTGCCCAAGAATTTCGCCCACTTGCGCCCCTACCTCAACCATGCAACGCATGGGGCCATTCCCAATAGGAAAATGGGCCACCTTGGCACCCCCTTAACCCAGTAAAAGTCCTATGTGGCTCCCTCCTATTGGCCTACCCTTTCTACTTGGATTGCCAAATGTTCAAGTGTGTTTCCTCACACTTGAGCATCCTATGCTCACTAGATCCTCCCCCACTGCCTATATATGAAGCTCCTCAGCCTTCTAGAGAAGGGGGAGATGCTGGACGAGCCCATGCTTTGATGCCTTGAGAGAAGAGAGAGAAAAGCCACTTAGAGCCTTGAGAGCTTCCACCCTTGCTTCCTCTCTGCCTCTCATCACTTGGAGCGTCCAAGAGGCTTCACCAAGAGCTGGAGGAGTCCACCAAGCAGCCACAAACGCCACCAAACAAGGATCATCTCCCTCTTCTTCTTCTCTTTCCCCTTTTCCTTCTTTAGTTTTGCATGCTAGTCACACACACACACACACAAAGCATGTAGTGCACACTCCCACACACCTAAAGGGGTTTTCCAAATCAAAAATGGACGGAAGAAGGGTGGTCATAACACTTAGCCACCCCTCTTCTCAAGCCCGCAACTGATACGGGGCTCACCTTTTGGGGTCACTTCTCTTTACTCTAGAACGTTTACTTCACTTCATTAGAGTCTTCTTTGTCGCAGGAACACCTTCAGCAACGTTGCGGAGCTTCTTCCTTTTGGTCGGCCGAAGGGGAGAAAGTCGGTGTCCCGCCATCAAACACTTGCGAGGCTACATCACCGGCATGATTTGCACACTTTCTTGGGCACAGGTAAGGCCCTGGCGATCACATCCTGCTTATTTGCTTGCTGGTGTCCTTGTCTTTCTTCCCCTTCTCCCTCGGTCAACTCGGTCAAATGGGAGTCAACGTAAAACAAGGACGGGGTCAACCAACCAGTGCAACACACACACGCAGCGCCATGAGGGAGCCAACATTCAGGGGATCCGGAGACTCCGGAGAAACGGAACGTCACAGCTCTCCTTTGGCGATCACAGTGAGACCGGCACTGCTGCTGCGGTTTTGGAGTTTTCAGCCAGCGCACAGGTAGACGTCAATCGTTATTGATGTCTACCCAGGTAAACATCAACCTTCTTTGTCATTTATTTATCCTTAACGTCAACATCCTATGCCGTCTACTCCTGCTTAGCGTCCATCGATCTTGCCGTCTACCTGTTTTTGAGGAACTTGACGTCGCTTGTGTTGCCATTTACTTTCACAGAAGCTATTTTTTGCTTGATTTTTCTTTCTATTTCCCTTTTGTTTGCTACCTCTTTGATCACTGTGAGTCCTGAGTCACGAGGTGGGCCTTTTTCTCATCTGTTCTAGCATCCCCACACATTTTAGAATAACCCCTTCTTGATTTACAATCTTTTACTCGGGGATTCCCTCTCGGGTAAATCAGATTGGTTTCAAGAAGAACTCCTTAAGTCCCTAAATTCCATGGATTCCCTCACGGTACGGGGTAGGAGGACCTTTACCCTCCCAGCTAGCTAGCCCATTCACCCGCTTTAAGTGAGAGGTGAGAGAATTGGCCTTCATAAATTGAGTTAACACACAACTTTAACATTTAAAAGATTTTGGGACGTTGTTTGACAACATTGTTTGTGTAGAAATCCATATTTCTCCTAATAACAATGTAGTTAATTAGTCTAATCATCTTAAAATCAGTAGGCTGTGCGCTAATGGACTCTTGGTTGAATTCTGTCAGCATGTCTAACAATCCGGCTTTTGAGTATGATGATAATGTGAATGATCAATTTGTCGGAATGGTTAATTCTAACATGCAACCCGAAGAGTCAGTTCAATCATCCTCTCAAGCTGATAATGAATAGGTGAGTTCGAGGGTCAATCCCACCTATGCCCAGGAAACCCAAGATGACCCTGAATTCTCCCAACTCTTATCCCGCTATTCGCCCGAGGACATCATTTCCATGCTTTCCAAGCATACCATTCGGGCAATGCCTTCAACCTCTTCACCTTCTCCTTTCAAGGCCTGCTCATCTAGGTCCACTCCGAGGCCTGTCACCCCATCCCGGATCCCCATCTCCACTCCCACCCCTTCTGCACCAACTCCCATTCGAACTCCTACTTCTATCTATCCACCTTATGTCCAAACCACATCCCCCTCTCAATCCGAATCCATCTCCAAGTCCGAGATGGATGGTTTTGTTAGGAAACTCCTGGATGAATCTCTGTCCCTGTCCAAGCCTCACTCCCTTCAAAATTACCGCAAGCTCTTGAATGCCTACTTTCTTCCGGGTTTCAAGGCCATGAAATACCGCAAGTATGATGGGACCTTCGATCCCCAATTCCATCTCGTCGGCTTTCTCATGGATTCTCACCAGTGGCTATATGAAAGGGTCCTCATGGTTCACCTCTTCCAACAATCGTTAGAAGGGGAGGCTTTGAGGTGGTTCACCTCCTTACCTGCATCCGATCTTCTTAACTTTAACATTGTCTCCGAACGCTTCATCTCCCACTTTTTTTACATGGCCACCCAAGTCCCCACACTTCCCGACTTGGTGGCAGAAAAGATGAGGCCGGATGAAGACTTTGTCACTTTTGCTAACCACTAGAGATCCATGGCTTCGAGGGCTGACCTCCCCATCCCGGAGTCCCATGCCATCACCATGATAGTGACTAACACCACTCCCTTGCTCAAGTCCATATTGATGCTTAGTGAGTTTCCCTCCTTTGCAAATCTTTAAAATCGAGCTGGGGTGGTTTACAACCAAATCAAGGACTCCTCCCTCCCGCCATTCTTTGAAGGGAAGCCTAAGGGACGTAAGGCTCCTGTAGCACCTACCACCGAGGGGGTGACTGTCAATGAGTCCATCAGTGCCCACAGTCAGCCACTAAGGCTCCTTAACAAACCCTCCACCTTTACTCCCACCTCCAATCCTCACCAATTCCCATCACATCCCTCTAGGCCCTATTCAGTTGTTCCTCCATCTTCTGGCTACACCCGTCCCAGTCCCAAGAGATCTCACTATCCTACCCTCCTTGAATCCCTCGGGGACATTTTCTTTGCTCTCATGTATTGCAATGCCATCCAACTTCCACCACAGAAGGAGGGTGTGCATCCTAGGGCCGACACGTCAAAGTATTGTCCTTATCACAGGGCCCCCGGTCATGAAATCCACAATTGTTTCACCTTCCATGACTGGTTGTATGACATGAATGATCAGGGTAGGATTAATTGGGATGATGTCAAGGTAGCCATCACCAAATCCAGGTTCACAAGAAGGGACCTAGGCATAGTGTAGAACTCCCTCCCTAACCACCAAAACAACAAAAACCCATCCACCTCCAAGTCCCAGGAAAAGGTCAACACCATGACACATATAGGACCTCAGGTTGTTAGAAGGGAACAACATCAGGGGGTAGAAGGCTTTGAGGAGTGGTACTCGTGCCCCTCAGTAGAGTCCCAGGAACCCTCCACCACTATTGATGCTATCATGGAAGAGCGGCCCTTAGTACTCCCACCCGCTCGCCAGGATACCCAGTCCATTCCCAGTCCCTCCACCTATGTGTCGCCCCCCTATGGCTCCCAACCCCTCCAACTCATTCTCCCTAGGTCTCAGGAGAACATCCATGTCACCCTCTGGAACCGCATCGTTCCTCCACTCCCACGACCATCACAAGATGAGGAAGATAGTGGACCCCCGCCACCTGCCTGCATCAAATATGATATTCTTCAGCACCTAGACAAGACTCCCGCAAGGGTTTCTATCTTAGAATTGATTCGGAAATCACCATCCCATCAGTCTACTCTCCTCCAATTCCTCCAAAAGATCATGGTCAATGATGATCTTCCTGCTAGTGGAGTGACCAATGCTATCCTTTCCCTCACCCAAGGGCCCTCCATTTCTTTCTTGGATAAAGATCTAGCAGCCCCCGAATGTCACTCACTTCCTCTCTGTCTAACCGTCACCCTCAACGGGGTTTCGGTGGACTCCACTCTCATCGACACGGGGGCATCCATTAATGTTTGTCCGATGAAGACCCTCAAACAGTTGGGGTTAGGGGAAGACAATCTAGAAAAGAACTACTCCACCATTGCTGCCTATGACAATTCTAAGAGGGTTGCCAAAGGAAAGATTGCTCTTCAGATGGAAATAGGACCTGTTACCATGTCTTCCGAGTTCTTAGTTTTGGACGTCGATCCGACCTATAAGGCCATTCTTGGCCGTCCTTGGTTAGAGAAGACTCTAGGGGTCCCTTCCACCGCCCATCAATGCTTCAAGTTTCCATTCAATGGGCTAATCATCAAAATGAAGAGCATCCCTACTGTGGAAACCCTCAACTCCATCACATCAGAGCAGATGCCACACCTTTTCATTACAGACAAGGGGAAGAAACCTATCATGTCAATCATTCATCTTTCATCTCCCCTTGAGTTGAACCAACCTTCCTTCATCGACGAAGAGTTTGAGACCGCCACATGTCCTCAAGGGAAAGGTTGGGAGGTGCTGGTGAAGATCAGCTATGTCCATGGCCGAGGGTTGGGTAGAGACAGGCAGGGTCCTATTAGTAGTGTTCAGGTGAAGAGATTGTTAGCTAGGGCTGGTCTAGGATTTCATCCCGACCCTATTCATCTAGATCCTTTCATACCCTACACACCTCTCACCAGGACCCTAAAAGATCATTTCATTCAGAAACCCATCCAATTGGGAACAAGGGAGCCTATCATGGAAGAATTGTCCAATTCAGGGAGTGAGGAAGAAGAGGAAGATTCTGAAATTGAGGAGGTCCGTGAAAACTTTGGTCTTCTCGCTCTTTGGTTCTGACTCTGATCCCTCATCTCCTTCATCTTCTCCCTCAATTGGAGTCTGCTCGGCACCCGACTGCCCTACTCCAGCCACTTCCCTCCCCCTTCTTTTCCAACCTATCCTTCTTCCATTACTCATCTGGCTAGTCAGGGCAACATCCAGTCAACAGCTCATGGTTCTAAGCCTTGACTCCAAAAAAAAACAACGCCAATTCTCAAAGATGGGAATGTGAGGTCTCCATCGAGCATCCTTCCTCTATGGAGTCTCCTCCGATCGGCCAGGGGCCAACCCTCTCTAGCTTGAGCACCCACACTCGCCCATCTAGGGGCACTTGTCCTATACATAGTAGCTTAGGGTTAGGTTTAGGATCAAGTGTCCCTCTTAGCTACACATTCAAAAGGGTAGGTAAGTCCCTGCCCGATATGTTCTTGCTTTGGCTGAGAAGTGTGCTAAGTTAAGTCAAGTACCAGAGTTTCTTGAGGAACTTGCTCTTGTAGAAATGGATTTTGTAAAAGGTGATTCAGTAGATGATGGTTTAGGAGTATATCTGCTTGATTTTGATGAAAAAGATGAGCCAGGAGATTTTGGGTCAGAAGAAGAGGACCCAGTGAGCTCCTATGTGGATGGCACAAAGAGGTTTGATGAGCCAACCATGGCTGCAGACATGCCAACCAAAGAGATCAACCTTGGCACCGAAGAATCTCCAAAGGTAGTTCTGATTAGTGCCAACTTGAGCATAGAAGAAGAAGAAGCTATTTTAGGTATCCTTAAAGAATTTTCCGATGGCTTTGCCTGGTCCTACAAGGACATGCCGGGGCTTGACACCTCTTTGGTCGAGCACTGTTTAGTCTTAAAAGCCAATGCAAAAGCCGCCAAACAAAAGCTAAGGAGGCTACACCCCAAGCTTGCGCTCAAGATCAAAGAGGAGGTTGATAAGTTGCACAAACCCAAATTCATTGGGGTTGTGCTTTATCCGCAGTAGGTAGCTAACATCGTCCCTATGATGAAGAAGGATGGTAAGGTTAGAATCTGCATAGATTTCTGTGACCTTAATCGTGCTTGCCCTAAGGACGATTTTCCTATCCCCCACATAGATGTCCTAGTGGACAATACTGCCAGTTTTGAGATGTTGTCTTTCATGAATGGTTTCTCTGGGTATAACTAGATCCGTCTGGCGGAGGAAGACCAGGAGAAAACGTTTTTCACCACGCCATGGGGGACCTATTGTTATGTTGTGATGCCCTTCGGATTGAAGAACGCAGAAGCAACCTATCAAAGGGCAATGATGGAAATCTTTCACGACATGATGCATGTGCACATGGAGGTCGACGTTGAAGATGTCTTGGTTAAATCTAGAACTCGACATGGCCATGCTGAAGTCCTCCGGGCAATTCTCCAACGGTCGAGAGAACATAAGCTTAAGATGAACCCCAAGAAGTGTGTTTTCGGAGTATCCTTAGGGAAGTTGCTTGGGTTCATTGTTAGCAAGAGGGGAATTGAGATTGATCCCAACAAGGCCAAAGAAATAATCAACATGTCTCCTCCTAGGAATATCAAGGAACTTAGAGGGCTGATTGGTAGACTTTAGTTCATTAGGAAATTCATTTCTCAACATTCGATCTGTTGTAAGCCCTTCTATGAGATGCTTAAAGGAGAGGCTAAATTTGATTGGAATGATAAGTGTCAAAAGGCCTTTGAAGAATTGAAGAGTTATCTTTTCAATCCCCCTGTTCTCGCTCCTCCAGTCCCGGGTCGGCCTTTATTGCTCTACGTGTCAACCATTGAAGATTCCACTGGAGCAATCTTGGCCCAATATGATGACGAGAAGGAGAGAGCGGTGTATTACCTATCCAAGTTGTTCAACAAAGCTGAGAAAAGGTATACCTGTAACGGCCCTAGATATTTATGCCCAATAAGGCTCCATGTAAGGCCCTCGAATTTTGTCCTATTGTGCTTATTTTATTTTGTGCATATTATAATTATTTATTTACTAATGTGCATATGTATGTATATATATATAATTATTTCTATACATATTGTCTTTATTTAATTGTGTGCATATTTTATTTAAATAATACTATACATATTGTATGTATCTTTATTGTGTATGTTGTTTATTGGATGCTTCTGTTTCTGCCGAAATTCCTGTTAACATCAACATCCCTTGACGTTAAGGGTAGGTTGACGACAACCAGTGTGTCGTTGACTTCATATTGACGTCCAGATCGATGGACGCTGACTTCTTGTTAACGACAGCAAAGTGGCCGTTTACTTCTCCAGTTATGTTGCGATTCCAGATCTGAAAACGGCTACGTTTTCTCTGGTTCTTGATTAGGAAACCCACCCCAATGGTAGGAAAACCTAATGCTAGTCATACCCTGACCATTAGCCTTATAAAACTAGCAGTTTTCGGCTAGATTAGGTCTTTTGGCTAAAAGGGAAAACTAGGGTTTTTGTTGTGCGAAAATTGATCTTTTGCAATCTTGATCTGACGATTGAAGAGCTTCTTCCGGAGATCTACTTCGATTGGGAGGTGCTCCAACCATTGAGGAATCTTCCCCGACTCCAAGAGATCCATCTACATCAGCAAAAAGACAGGAGTTAAGGAAGAAACCTCATCTTCTTGGCTTGGCCGAGGAGGGCTTCTTCGACAAGATTTGATCTTCTTAGATTTATTTACAGGCAAGTAATCGAGGGGTTTCGTCCCTAGACATGTCCCCTGGGTCCTAGCAATTTTTACAGATTTTTAATCGTGTCCTGGAACCCCCAATTCTCTTCTTTTTGTGATTTCAGTCTGCACTTTTTGCAGATAGGAGGTTGACGACAACCTTGTTGCGGCCAAGTTCCTGAGTTGGCGGCAGCATCGTGTGCCGTTAACCCATGTTGGCGGCAAGACCCTTGCCGCCAAGTTCTTTAGGTTTTTCAAAATAGTTGTTTTGATCACTGTGCTATGATTTCAAACTTCTGGTTGTTTATACATGCTGTAAAAATTAGGGTTTGTCAGGTATGGTCTGTAGGTCATATCATGAGGTTCTGTCAATTTTCTGAGCATGATATTATTGAATTTAATTTCTATATTGATGAAATGAGCATGTTATGACTGTGTTTAATCCTGAATAAATATATTCGTTGCATGTTAGTGTTTTAGAAATTTTCCATGATTGTATGGTTACTGTTTTCAGGTTTTAGAACTGTTGGAATCGACTGTTTTGCTATGGACCATGTTAATGTGAAATTCTTGTTAAAATTGCATAAATCTGTTTAAATTGTTAAAATTAGTTTTTCTGTTACGAAAAAATCTGAAAAAATAGACATGTGACATTTTACCTGTATGAAGTCTGTGATAAAAAATTTATACTGTTTTGACAATTGTGAGTACTGTTTGTATTTTAACAAGGGAAATTGACCATGATAAGTATGTTTAACTTAAATCATGTGAATTTTAGTGTTTAGCAGCATGTTAGGGCTCTGTTGTGACTTATTTATCACTGTGAAATAGTAATGTAAGGTTCTGTAACCTGAGATATGAACATTTATTTAAAGTGCATGTGAAAGGGATTAAATTGTGCATATAAGTGAATGAAACCATGTGATTAAGTGTTAATGTGTAATATGTGCCGAGATTGACACTGCTACCATAGAAGGCTGTGGAGCCGTACTGTAGTGAAGTCCCTATGGGAAGGCTCATTGTGTATGTGATATCCTATGGGCATTAGGATGAAATCCTGGAGGTGGACAAGTACCACAAGTTAGGGTGGAGAGGGCTTCTCCCGGTTCTGCGCAGTTACCAAGATTCGTCACTGTGTTGCCTAGGTGATGGGTATGTGTTATGTGAATGTGTGTCCTTCATTATGGTGGTTCGGACTATGTGTCATGGCAATTAAGTGTAAAAGTGTGAAAGATGTGAATATGTGAAATGTGAACATGTGATAGTGTTACGTGAATGTGATAGCATGTGAAAAGATGTGAAACCATGTGAATGTGAATTAATTATGTTAAAACAGCAAGCTAAACATGTGGAAATGTGTTATAAAATCATGTGAAAATGATTAGATATCATGCTAGGATTGTTAGCTATCTTGTGCTAATTTTCATGATCTATTTGTTTAGAAATATGAATGATGTGAATTGAGTTTAGCAATATGAATCATGTTACATGTTATGTGTAGAAAGCATGTGTAGATTATTTATACTTAATTGTCATGAAACATGTACCATGTATTTCCCTTATTGTTTGAAAGACTAGCATGTGTGTATGATATGTGTAAGGATGTACCTTTAGGTTGCTTGCTGGGTCTTGTTGAAAGACTCATATTTGCTTTAACATATAGGTGAGATAGGTGTCCCCATACTTGAGGAGGACATAGTGAGGAGTGACTCCGAACGCGAGGAGTAGCTACTTGTGGAAGATTGCTTCATAGTTACACTTTTCTTTTCATAGTATGTGAACAATGACAATGTATTTCATTTGGACTTGTAATAATGTGGACATTTGTTATTTCTTTTATTGTTATATAGACTGTGGAATTATGTGAATGATGATGGAATAAGACTTCTCTTTTATTTTTGCTGTACTCATTTGTTATTCATGTACATTTCAACTATTGTGTAGTGTTGGGTAAATGTCCCACTGTAATGACGCCCTTTATATCGATGTGGATTGGTATAATCGTACCAGTATAAGGAGGGTCGTTACAGAGATTGGTATCAGAGAAACAAGGTTGAGATAATATATGGATATGCCATCATCTTCACAATATTGCAAGGTCTTTATAGAATTAGTCCATATATATATGGAAAATATCTAATAATGAATGAAAGATAGTTAAGAAAGTGGTTAGGACTAAGTAACTTAGATTCTAACTAGATTAAATTGTTTTACAGGCTATGGAGAACCGTGGTAGGCGTGGTGCTCAGGCTAGGGAGGATGAGCATAGGCGTGAGGAGAGGGGTGAGTAGCAGGCCCCAGCACCCCAGGGTCCCACGGTACTTCCTCCACCACCACCTGTGGACTACAGCGTGTTCATGCAAGGCCTGGTTCTGGCAATGCAGACTCAGGGGGCACTACAGGCTCAGCTCCAGGCTCAGGTTAGAATTGTTAAATAGGAGTAGCCTGTTTTGTTAAATGCATAATTGTTATGTATTGCTTATATGTTGCTTATGTCTCAGCTCAGGCTCCAGCTCCAGTTCCCCAGGAGCATGGCCATGGTGGTCCGTCCATTATGGAGAGGTTTAAGAGGATGGCTCCGCCTTCTTTTAAGGGGGAGAGTCAGCCACACTTGACAGAGAGCTGGATGAGGGAAGTGGAGAAGATTTTCCGAGCCATCAGATGTGCTGAGGAAGACAAAGTTAGCTTGACTACCTACATGCTATAGATACTTAAAATAAGTATATGTACTTGTGTAGATTAAGGTTTTATTTAGAATGGTGCTTATGGTTTGTGTTTTGTTAGAGAGAGTTGATGTTTGGTGGGCCTCCGTACTTCACACCAGGTATGAGGATGGTGCCATTGAGGTGACTTGGGCTGAGTTCACGAGACTTTTTCGGGCCAAGTTCATCCCCGAGCACATCCAGGACAAGATGGAGCAAGAGTTTCTTTCTCTTACTCAGGGCTCCATAATGGTTCTGGAGTATGAGGTTAGGTTTGCCAAGCTATCTAAATATGCTCCCCATATAGTTGCTGATGAGCGCAGGAAAGCTAAGAAGTTTGTGATGGGGCTCAAACCATCACTGAGGTCGAGGCTTGTTGCTTTTGACAACCGCACTCTAGATGAGGCTCTCAGCGCAGCGTGTAGGCAGGAGAGCGAGATGGATCAGTACCTGGAGGAGAAGAAGGCAGTGCAGAAGAGGTCCGCGCCACCTTTCCAGAGGTAGGACAGGAAGAAGGCAGTGCATCAGTCACCCCAGTGACTAGTGGTGACTACGAGTCAGCAGGCAGTTACACCTCAGTCCCCCGGCTTCAGGCCCAGCGACAAGAAGGCGTGTCCTCATTGTGGAAGGGCACACGACGGCACCGAGTGTTGGAAGTTGGCAGGGAAGTGTCTCAAGTATGGCAGCACCGAGCACCAGATCCGGGACTGCCCTAGACTTCAGTAGGGTGTTCAACGTGGAGCGCCAGACCCAGTAGCGACAGAGGCAGCAGTGCCAATGACAGGGAGACCAGGAAGACCTGGAGCCCAAGCTCGAGTGTTTGCGCTAGCATGAGAGGATACAGATCAAACTGAGAACGTCATGGAAGGTACAGTTTTAGTCCTAGGCGTGCATGCTCGGGTATTGTTTGATACGGGTGCCACACACTCGTTCGTTTACGAGCGGTTTGCCAAGCAGTTAGCAGTAGAGTCTAGAGGTTGAGGCAGAGGAGTTAGAAGTCCCTTTATCTGTGCACACACCGGTAGGTACGGTATCGACTAGGAAGTGTATTCCATCTTTATCTGTGTGCATTGAGGATCGAGGCTTGTTTGGGTGCTTCTACTTTCTCAAGATGAAGGACTATGATGCCATTCTTGGTCTGGATTGGCTTGAGGAGCACTATGCTTTGGTGGATTGTAGAGGGAAGAAGATTACTTTCCGTATTCCTGGTGAGGATGAGTTCTCACATCCGTTGCCAAGGAACTTAGTGGGAAGGTTTGTGATCTTCGCCATGAAGGCGATGAGGATGGTGAGCAAGGGTTGTGATGCATTTCTTGCCAGTGTGGTCTTAGTCCCTAAGGTCGATCAGTCACCGACCCTTGAGGAGATTGAGGTAGTGCAGGAGTTTCCAGACGTGTTTCCTGATGATTTGTCTGGATTGCCACCGGCTAGGGAGATAGAATTCACTATAGAGTTGTTTCCAGGCACCTCTCCTATCTCTAATGCTCTATATCGGATGGCACCTGCGGAGTTGGCCGAGCTAAGGAAGCAGTTGCAGGATTTGTTGGATAAGGGAATCATTTGCCCTAGTGTGTCACCATGGGGCGCACCTGTATTGTTCATGAAGAAGAAGGATGGTTCCCTCAGGCTGTGCATTGATTATAGAAAGCTCAACCAGGTGACAGTGAAGAACAGGTATCCCGGGCCGTAGATTGATGATTTGTTCGATTAGCTGCAGAATGCATCGGTGTTTTCTAAGATTCATCTGCAGTCTGGTTATCATCAGTTGAGGATCAAGAATGAAGATGTGTCCAAGACTGCTTTCAAGACTCGTTATGGACACTATGAGTTTCTTGTGCTTCCATTTGGTCTGACCAACGCCCCTGCAACGTTCATGGATCTCATGAACAAGGTGTTTAGGCCATACTTGGATAGCTTTGTGGTGGTGTTCATTGATGATGTGTTAGTCTATTCTCCTGATGAGGCTACACACCGTGAGCATTTGAGGGTTGTTCTGGAGGTTCTCCGAGAGCACAAGCTGTATGCTAAGTTTAGCAAGTGCGATTTCTAGATGCGTGAGGTTCATTTCCTTGGGCACGTTATCTCAGGCGCTGGAGTTGCAGTTGATCCGGCAAAGGTCCAGGCAGTGTTAGATTGAGAGATTCCAAGGACCCGATCGGAGATTCAGAGTTTTCTTGGCTTAGCAGGCTATTATAGGCGATTCATTGAGGGCTTTCCATCTATCGCCGCACCTTTGACTAAGCTAACCAGGAAGGGTGTGAAGTTTGTGTGGCTTGCTGATTGCGAGAGTAGTTTTCAGTTGCTGAAGACGAGGCTTACATCTGCACCCGTGTTGATCTTGCCTAGTGGTGTAGAGGGTTTTTCCATCTACTCTGATGCTTCTCAGATAGGTCTTAGTTGTGTGTTGATGCAGCATGGTAAGGTAGTTGCATATGCTTCTCGTCAGTTAAAGGAGCATGAGCGTAACTATCCGACCCATGATTTGAAGTTAGCAACTGTGGTTCATGAACTGAAGATCTGAAGACACTATCTTTATGGTGTCAAGTTCGAGGTGTTCACTGACCACAAGAGTCTGAGGTATCTTTTCTCACAGAAGGAGTTGAACTTGTGGCAGAGAAGGTGGATTGAGTTTCTCAAGGACTACGACTTCGAGCTTTAGTATCATCCAAGGAAGGTGAATGTCGTGGCGGATGCGCTCAACAGGAAGAGGTCTTTACTTCGGCAGGATTGGAAGATGCTTGAGGATGTAGCGTGTGCGATGATTGAGTTAGAGCCACATTTGTGTCAGGCTTTCGTGGCTCAGTTGTCTATACGATCTACAGTTTTGGATGAGGTAATCGAGCAACAGAGAGCAGATCCTAGACTTCAGAAGTTAGTTGGCAAGGCAGGCATTGCTCGAGATGAGGATGGTGGTATTAGATTCCAGCACCGAGTTTGTGTTCCCGATGTGGTGGATGTTCATGAGCATGTACTAGCAAAAGCTCACAGGTCGAGGTTTTCTATTCATCCAGGCAACACCAAGATGTATCAGGATTTGAAGAGATCTTTCTGGTGGTCTGGTATGAAGAAGGATGTGGCCGAGTTCGTGTCCAGGTGTTTAGTGTGTCAGCAGGTGAAGGTCGAGCGTCAGCGACCATCGGGCCTTATGCAGAAGATGGAGATACCAGTATGGAAGTGGGAAGCAATCACCAAGGATTTTGTGACGGGTTTGCCCATATCAGCTAAGGGCAATGAATCGATTTGGGTGATTGTAGATCGTTTCTCCAAGACGGCGCATTTCTTGCCTATGAAGAAGAAGCAGTCTGTGGAGAGTTTGGCTAGGCTTTATGTTGGCAGCATTGTGAGGTTGCATGGTGTGCTGAAGTCTATTATTTCTGATCGAGACCCTAGGTTTACATCAAGGTTGTGGCAGGGTCTTCAGGATGCTTTGGGTTCTCAGCTGAAGCTTAGTTCGGCGTTCCATCCGTAGACAGATGGCCAGTCCGAGATGACGATCCAGACGCTCGAGGATATGTTGAGAGTATGCGTGCTTGACTGGAAGGGTGATTGGGAGTGTCATCTACCTCTTGTGGAGTTCGCTTACAACAACAGTTTTCATGCAAGCATTGGCAATGCTCCGTTTGAGGCTTTGTATGGGCGACCCTATAGATCTCCATTATGCTGGGAGGAGACAGGTGATAGGCAGTTAGTTGGTCCAGAGTTGGTGCAGGAGACTTCAGATAAGATTCAGCTTATCAGGCAGAGGTTGGTTGCGGCGCAGGATAGGCAGAAGAGCTATGCCGACAACATAAGGAAGGATTTGGAGTTTGAGGTTGGCGAGCATGTATTTCTTAAGGTTTCGCCTACCCGAGGCATTGTCAGGTTTGGCAGGCACAACAAGTTGAGTTCGAGATTCATAGGCCCGTTTGAGATTCTCTGGGGGATGAGCAGCGTGGCATATGAGCTAGCTTTACCCCCAGCGCTAGCGAGTGTGCACCCAGTCTTCCACGTGTCTATACTTAGGAGATACGTGAGAGATCCGTCGCATGTTATTAGTCACAAGCCAGTGGACATTCAGCCATACTTGTCGTATGTAGAGCAACCAGTAGCTATCCTAGACCGGAAGGTTCAGCACCTCAGGAACAAGAGTATTGCATCTGTGAAGGTGTTATGGAGGAATTTCTCGCGAAAGGAGGCTACATGGGATCTTGAGGATGCCATGAAGAAGAAGTATCCCCATTTGTTGGTTAGTATTTTCGTTCTAACTTCGAGGATGAAGTTTTCTTTAAGGGGAGAGGGTGTAAGGCCCTCGAATTTTATCCTATTGTGCTTATTTGATTTTGTGCATATTATAATTATTTATTTACTAATGTGCATATGTATTATATATATATAATTATTTCTTTACATATTGTCTTTATTTAATTCTGTGCATATTGTATTTAAATAATACTATACATATTGTATGTATCTATATTGTGTATGCTGTTTATTGGATGCTTCTGTTTCTGCCGAAATCCCTGTTAATGTCAACATCCCTTGATGTTAAGGGCAGGTTGATGGCAACCAGTGTGTCGTTGACTTCATATTGACGTCTAGATCGATGGACGCTGACTTCTTGTTAACGGCAGCAAAGTGGCCGTTTACTTCTCCAGTTATGTTGCGATTCCAGATCTAAAAATGGTTGCGTTTTCTCTGGTTCTTGATTAGGAAACCCACCCCAACGGTAGGAAAATCTAATGCTAGTCATACCCCGACCATTAGCCTTATAAAACTTGCAGTTTTCGGCCAAATTAGGTCTTTTGGCTATAAGGGAAAACTAGGGTTTTTGTTGTGCGAAAACTGATCTTTTGCAACCTTGATCCGAAAATTGAAGAGCTTCTTCCGGTGATCTACTTAGACTGGGAGGTGCTCCAACCATTGAGGAATTTTCCCCGACTCCAAGAGATCCATCTGCATCCTCAAAAAGACCAGAGTTTAGGAAGAAACCTCACCTTCTTGGCTTGGCCGAGGAGGGCTTCTTCGACAAGAATTGATCTTCTTAGATTTATTTATAGGTAAGTAATCGAGGGGTTTCGTCCCTAGACATGTCCCCTAAGTCCTAGCAATTTTTAAAGATTTTAATCGTGTCCTGGAACCCCCAATTCTCTTCTTTTTGTGATTTTGGTTTGCACTTTCTGCAGACAGGAGGTTGACGGCAACCTTGTTGCCGCCAAGTTCCTGAGTTGATGGTAGCATCGTGTGCCGTTAACCCATGTTGGTGTTGCCCAGATAGCAAGCCCAGATGGGGGGTGTAACGACCCTCTTCATACCGGTACTATTATACCAATCCACGTTGGTACAAAGAACGCCGTCACAGTGGAATATTAACCCAACACTAAACAATAGGTTGATATGTACATGAATAACTAATGAGTACAGTGGAAAATAAAAGAGATAACTCATTCTCATTCCATCATCGTCACACATTCCATAGTCTATATAGCAATGAAAGAAATGATAAAGTCTACATTATTACATTTCCCAAATGAAAAACATAGTCCATAACATTGTCCATATGATTAACTTTATTACATACTATGAAATAAAAGAACTATTTAGAATTCTCTACTAGCAGCTATTCCTCTCGCTCGATGTCGCTCCTTGCTATGTCCTCCTCAAGTGCAGGAATACCTACCTCACATGTACGCCAAAGCAAGTATGAGTCTAGAAGACCCAGCAAGCAATCTAAAAACAGCATCCTTACTCATATCACACACATACTAAGCTATTAAACATTAAGGAAACATATACTATCTTTTAAACAATAATTTCATTACATGGCACATGCTTTATACACTTAACTGTTGAACCACTCCTATATTTTACCATTATAATTTGGTGATAACAAAACTTATGATTAATTAAATATTATTACAAAAATATTTAATATCATGTTTTCCTAATAAATATAAATTTATGGTATTTTGGTGATAATAAAACTTATGATTAATTAAATATTACTAAATATATTTAAATATTATATTTTCCTAATAAATATAAATTTATGGAATTATTGTTGTGTGATTTGCACTAAAAAGCTAAATTAATGTCCATTCAATATACAACGATTTCAGTTCATAAAGTGCCACATCGATTTGCTTGAAAACATGGATTTGCTTCGCACATCGATTTGGTAAGTGAAACATCGATTTGTTTCAAACATCGATTTGATAAGTGAAACATTGATTTGCCTCTCACATCGATTTGGTAAGGGAAACATCGATTTGCTTCAAACATTGATTTGATAAGTGAAATATCGATTTGCCTCTCACATCGATTTGATAAGTGAAACATCGATTTGCCTCTCACATCGATTTGATAAGTGAAACATCGATTTGCTTCAAACATCGATTTGATAAGTGAAACATCGATTTTCCTCTCACATCGATTTGATAAGTGAAACATCGATTTGCACTCACAAGGATTTGATAAGTGAAACATGGATTTGCTCACACATCGATTTTCTTTCATAAGGATTTGATTACGACACATCGATTTGCCTCTCACATAGATTCGCTTGTAAAAACATAGATTTGGTCACTCAAACATAGATTCGCTTGTAAAAACATGGATTTGGTCACTCAAACATGGATTCGCTTGTAAAAACATGGATTTGGTCACTCAAACATGGATTCGCTTGTAGAAACATGGATTTGGTAACTCAAACATGGATTCGATGATTTAAACATAGATTTCCTTTATATTTCAAAGTGTCTTTTGGCATCTAGTGAAAAAGTCATATATTATTGATTTGCATAATCTTTTATCTTTCTGACAGGAGATCTTTTTGCTTATCTTTCAAGATCTCTTCTTTCCTGCCAACAAAAAAGGGGGTTACTTACTACTTCTAGGTGACAACAGGAAACATAGAGGTATGAACCTTTTTGACAGAAACACTCTTTTAACTAAACACTTTCTTCTATGCTTGTAGACCTCAAAGACCACAAAATATCAAAAGAAAGAGTAGATGAGCAACGGCTAGAACTCCAACGGATCTCCTCAACAGATTTGTTCAAAGCTGTTCATATAAAAGATGAAGAAAGGCTGAAGAACAAGATAAGAGAGCTTTCCTGAAGATTTTTTAAGAGTGTACATCATGTGAGGAACCTCAACTCCATATACACTCAAAGGAAAAGAGAGAAAGAGCTCGAGCATAAGAAGAAGTGTTCAAGCATCTGAATCCCTCAAGCTTCAAGCTCCTTCTACTCTCTTCACTCTCTCTGTGTGCATCTTTGTAATCTGGGGGAGAGAGTCTTTTCACTGAGAGTTCTTTTAGTTGGTTTTCATTTGTTCCAACTCTCAACTTTCTTCTTTCTTTTCTAAGAAAGACTTCTGTCCAGCTGTAGGACTGTATAAAGTATAGAACCTAGCTAGGGGTTTGTGTCTAGTAGAACCGCACTGGGGTTTGTACCAGGAGGTTGGCTTCTCGACCTGTAAAAGAAGTGGGTTGCCTTCTTGCCTGGGAAAGAGAAGAAGACCAGCTGGGGTACTGGGTGTTGTATTGTCCTTGAGGGGGACTATACCCTTGGTTAGTAAAATCCCAAGAGGTTGCTTGGGGAATGGACGTAGGACTTCCATGTGGGAAGGGCCGAACCAGGATAAATTCCTTGTGTCCTTTGTGTGATTGTTTATTTGCTTCCGCACCGCTACTCTTTATCACACTCAACTAACCAAACAAGTGATAATTTTCTGTGTTCAAGGATCATCCAAGAGACAACATCATTAGAGATCCATCTGTTGTGGTAAGAACAAGAGGGAATGTTATTCCTTGTGACTATTTAGCATTTGTTTCTCAAATTGAGCCGAAGACAGTCAATGAAGCACTGTCTGATGAATCTTGGATCTTAGCCATGCAAGATGAACTCAATCAGTTCAAGAGAAACCAAGTTTGGTCTCTTGTTCCGAGACCATCAGATCATCCTGTGATTGGCACCAAATGGGTGTTCAGGAACAAATTGGATGAAGCTGGTGTTATCACTAGAAACAAGGCTAGACTGGTTGCTCAAGGCTATTCCCAAGAGGAAGACATAGATTTCGATGAAACCTATACACCAGTGGCTAGACTAGAGGCAATTCGGATTTTACTTGCATATGCATCTGCATTGGATTTGAAGCTTTTTCAAATGGATGTCAAATCTGCATTTTTAAATGGCTATATAAAGGAGGAAGTTTATGTAGAACAACCTCCTGGTTTTGATGATGTAGATTGTCCAAATCATGTTTTCAAATTGCATAAAACTTTATATGGTTTAAAGCAAACACCTAGAGCATGGTATGAAAGGCTTAGTGCATTTTTATTAAACCATGGTTTTATCAGAGGACAGGTAGATAGCACTTTATTTATTAAATCAAAAGTCAAGAATATATTGCTTGTGTAAATCTATGTAGATGACATAATATTCGGATCTACTGATGAATCTCTGTGCAAGTACTTTCAAAAGCTTATGCAGAGAGAATTTGAAATGAGCATGATGGGGGAGCTAAATTATTTCCTTGGACTTCAAATCAAACAAGGCAAAGAAGGTACACACATCTGCTAAGCCAAGTACACCAAGGAGTTACTAAAGAAATTTGGATTTGAAAACACAAAGTCAACACCAATGAGCACATCTACAAGACTAGATAGTGATAAAAATGGTAAGAATGTAGATCAAAAGCTCTACAGAGGTATGGTAGGTTCATTACTTTATTTGACAGCTAGTAGACCTGATATATTATTTAGTGTATGCATGTGTTCATGGTATCAGGCTGATCCTAAGGAATCTCACTTATCATCTGTTAAAAGGATCTTTAGATATTTAGTAAGAACTCATGATCTAGGTTTATGGTATCCAAAATCATGTGAATTAATCTAGTAGGATATTCTGATGCTGACTATGCTGGATGCAAAGTAGATAGAAAAAGCACCAGTGGAAGTTGTCAATTTCTTGCAGGATGCTTGATTTCATGGTCCTCAAAGAAACAAAATTCAGTAGCACTATCAACAGCTGAAGCTGAGTACGTGGCTGCTGGAAGCTGTTGCACTCAACTACTATGGATAAAACAACAGTTTGAGGATTATGGACTACACATCAAGACAATTCCTTTACTGTGCGACAACACCAGCGCAATAAATCTCACTAAAAATCCATTTCAGCACTCCAGGACAAAGCATATAGAGGTTAGATATCATTTTATTAGAGATCATGTAGCTAATGGAAATATAGGTATTTCGTTTATAGATACATTAAATCAATTAGCAGATATCTTTACAAAGGCCTTACCTGAAGAGAGATTCACGTCTCTTAGAAAGGAATTAGGCATGTGTAATTTGTAATAGACTTTTCTGCATACAACTGAAATAATAAATCTTTCAGAATAATGCCTATTATCTCCCCTAACATTAAGAAAATCCCCTTATTGCTTATGTCATAAATTGCTTTGACGGTTAGCTATTTTAAAAAAGCTTTTATCTCTTGCGAAATCATATCCTTTTGTCATTTTCCGAAATTACTGCAACGTCCCTTAAAAAACAACTTTACCTTTCTCTTTTAATCCCGTAATCTATGCCATAACGATTCACCTCTCTCTCTCATCTCATTCGACTCGCCTGGAACGATAAACCCTATCGTCTCCAGCATCGACTCTGTGAAGTTTTCAAAGAATCCCTCTCTTCCCGCAAAAATTTCTTGAGGGCTTCTGCTCCAACCTTCCTCTCGATCCTCCAGAACCTCCCCTCATTCAATTCCATGGTAGTTTCTGGGGTTTTCGGCACCGTTGGGGGTTACAACGCTGCTTTCCTTACAGCTGAGCAACAGGAGCGGTTCACTGCAGTGAAGAAGAAGCTGTGCGGCAACAAAGCAGTGGATGTAGCAGACTTGGAGAAGAATGGCATGCATAGCATAGCAGCAGCTATGTAGAGGATGAAGTGGTCGCAGATGGCAACTTTTTTTTAGGCAAGTTATCCAAACTTGGTGAAAGCATTTTATGTTTGTTTGAGATCAGAGGCAGACGGGTCCTTGACCTCCACAGTCAAAGGAACCTAGATTCATATCACTTATGATCTTCTGGAATCCCTCTTTAGAGTTTCTACCACCAGTCACAGCGGGGTAGATAGTGTGGATATTCAGGCCAAGGGCTTGGGGATTATCAGATCTGAATATAAGTTGAAGGATGGAAAATTAGATATCAACCAGTTGAGCGCCATTAATTGGATTTTGCACTTCATAGTATGTCAGATTCTTGTGCCCAGGAGCGCTACCTTCTCCACTTGTACCAAGGCAGATTCGGATGTGATGTTCTGGGCCATCCAGAACCAAGATATTAACATGGCAGAAGTTATGATCGAAAGGATGAAGTTTGCATCAGCTATGATTTGGGATAGGAAGAATAGATTGAACGTGTCCCTTCCTTATGTTCACCTGTTGACAAAGATTTTTCAGCATTACAACATCAGTTTGAATGGTGAGGTTTCTGAGAAAATGGGCCAAGCTATTAGGTCCAGAAATTTAAAGAAAAGTGGTTTTTCACTTGTTGCTGGTGTGTGGACCAAGACCTCAGTTGCTGAAGGTGAGGTTATCATTGGAGATGGTCCAGATGATCCTCATGTTCAAGAATCAGAGGTAGAAGCAGAGGTCCAAGTAAGGATTGAGGCTCCTGTGGCAGAAACTCCTAAAGTTCCAGCATCTCAGGCAGTGGCAGCAGCAATAATTTCAGATGTCCAAGATCAGCAAGAGGAAGTCAGGATAGAGATGCCAGTGGTCCAAGAAGAGCAAGAAGTAGCAACAGTAGATGTCGGAATTGAAGATTCAGTGGTCAGTGAGAGCAGAATAGAGGATATACCTCCTGAGCATATTGAGCCCGTTGGGTGATTATCAGAGGTTGTCACCCCCACATCAATTATAGCATCTGTGCTTAGAAATGTGTTGGAAACTATCACCAGCACTAAGGGGGAGCAAGAGGAATCAAATGCTGAAGTTGTGGCACCAGACCACAGTGGAGATGTTCCAGTGGAAGATGTTCCTATTTAGGGGGAGCATGCATTTGAGAAGGATGCAGAGATTCAGGGGGAGCCTGCAGTTAGCCCCCAAATTTCTGTTGATAATACATTCCAAGAAGGCATTACAACCAGCTCCTCGGAATCTAATGATGATGTGTCAGTAGAGCCAGATAAAAAGTCAGCAGACAAGGGCAAGGATGTAGTCCCTGAGATTCCCTTGCTTACTAGAAGGGCACATCGTAGCTCCAAGAAGAAGAAGCTGAGGCTCAACATGAAGCCAATGATAGATAGATTAGATGCTCATGGAGAGATCCTGTGCTCACTTTAAAGTGAAGTATCATCCATATTTGTGAGCCAAAGTATTGGAGCCAAGCAAGTTGGAGCATCGACAGCTGAGCTCCAAGGTTTGAAGGGTGAGCTGGGAATGGTAAAGACAGCTTTGTAGTGGATGAAAGGTGATCTGGGAAGCATGGAAGAACTAATGTCAGATGTTTTAGATTTGGTGAGAGCACAATCTACTCCTGCTCCACCTGCTCCCACTCCCCTAGCTCCAGAGGAAATCCGGCCATCAGGGCCAGTTGTTGATGAGGATTCAGGGCCAAAGGTTGCTGAAAATGTGATGCAGTCTGAGTCTGCACAGGTTATTGGGCCATCAGGGCCAATTTGTATGGAGGCATCAGGGCCATCAGATGAGCAGTCAAAGTCACCAAGGCTAGTAGTGGATGAGTCTGGGCCACCAGGGCCGGTGGAATCAGAAGCTGAGCCTACAAGAGCTGAAGAACAGGCTGTAGCCCCAGAGCCTCTTTCTTCCCCTGTTCAAACTCCAGCCCCTCCTTCCCCACCTTCATCCACCACTACTCCTCTAGCACCTGCTGCTAGTCCCTTAGCAATAAAAATTATTTCAAATGTAGGACAAGAAGATGTAATGTCTCATGCTAGACAACCATCATGTATAAGATTAATGTAGAGATATGTCTTTCCTAATTGTAAGGGCTTATGGCGAGAAATTAGTGCACAAATGATAGCTCACTTAAGAGTTCACATCAGCCCTCATAGAGCTTCTCTGCCTCAGCTAGTAATTGAGATTAGATTAGTTCGAGGGAGAAGAAAAGAGTTGTGAATAAGCTCATTGCACAGTCAGATTGGGTTGTTTCTCTTAGTTCCATCCTGCCCATCTTCCTTGAGGATTATTTTGTTCTGAGTTGAGGACTTTGCCTCTTTATTTACACTTTGTGCACTCAGAATTTCTTTATTTCTTTTTCACCCACAATGCTGCACAACCCATCACTTTTCAAGAGTAGCGAGTCCAACTTTACTCAGATCCGGGGCATTTTTCATGGATAATTTTTTCTTTTGCTTTTGCCTTTTGCCTTTTTCTTTTCTTTTCCTCTTTACGGTGAAGGGTTGCGGAATTCTCTATATGGTAATCTAGAAGGGGGGTTGAATAGATTACTACCGATTAAAAACGTTTATCACCTTCTTTTCTTTGAAACACGGATTATCAAAATAATGTTAAACTTTAAACTATGTGTGGATGTGTGTGACTTGAAGACAGATAGAAAACAGATTATCAAACGTGCATAGTGATGCCGTGCCTACCAAACATCTATCGTAAATTCGTGCGAACCACAAGACACGAAGATTTATGTGGTTCGGAATACATAACTCGTGTATCCTACATCCACGGGCCACACACACATGCAGAACAATCTGCTTATGAGCTAGTTCACAAACTACAACTCACACACACATGTGTTATCTGATGTTCAACCACGATCAGATCAACACCCACACGTGAATCAAGAATAAGGACTGCTTGAGACACCACAACACACACACAGATTTGTAAAAAACAAAACAGAGAAGAGTTTTAGAGTTGAAGAACAAATCCAGATTGTAAACTCCTCTTGTGAACGTCTGGCTGGACTTCAAGCTTCATCTTGATGAGCACAAGTTGATGGAGACACTTGAATCCACGACGTTCAGGCTTCACCTTCCGCTGGAGAGACTTCTCTTCTTGGTTCTGGGCGGCAGGTTGAAGTAGAGCAGCAGAACAAGACTTCTCTTGAGAACTCTTTAGGGTTTTTACTTGGAGGCTGCTTGTGTTCGTGATTTGCTTCAAAAAGATGTTTATATAGTGGTGTTTACATATGGAGAGACGTGTTTGTTGGAAACACCAACTTTGGTAACTTTCAAACTTTCCATTTCTGAAGACTCTGTACGTCTGTCGATAGGTCATACACCTGCTATCGACAGGGATCAACAATATGCCAAGTTCCAGAAGTCTGGAGGTTCTGTCGAAGCTCTTGCTGTGTGCGTCTGTCGACAGGCGACTTTGTGCTTTCGACATGCACATGTTTTCCAGAACTATGAGTTTCTGACTGTATGCTTCTGTCGATAGGGACAGATTTGCTATCGACAGGCAGTTCTTTCCAGAACATTATATGTTGCTGACTCGCTTATCTGTCGACAGGGGTTTGCTGGCTGTCGACAGGTACATTGTCTTTTGGCTTTGTTTGATCTTTCAACCTTGTTGTTGGCACATGTCTTGCATAGTATATCTCCTACATTAGTAAACATAGTTAGTGAGATATTATGAACATATATAACCAAGCATTGTACCAAGTTATTGTGACAAGTCATTTGTATGAAGATCTCATCCATTAAACTCAATTTACATTGTTCATCATCTAAACTCAATTCACATTGTTCATCATCTAAACTCAATTCACATTGTTCATCATTGTTCATCATAAAAAACATGTTGTATTTATTATTTAGAATGTTAACCCAACATTCTCCCCCTTTTTTATGATGACAAAATTAATCAATTAAGTAAGTGCACAGTTGAGTTTTCTCCCCCTTTTGACAACATCCAAAAGCATACACCATATACACATGTATTAGACAAAGAGCAAGGATTTGCATTGATATTTCATGAGTCATACACAGTACATGATATGCTAATAAAAAAGGAAAGGAAAGACCTTGCTTGACAATCATCTAACAACAACATGACTGAAGGCATAACAAGACACAGGTGAACTAGATAACAGAACTTGACGCTATCCTAGACACCTAAGCTAACTATGCATCATCATCAGCTGGCGGTGTAGGTCTGCCGTCGGCTGTCGACAGGGCCGTATAATGAGTGGTTTTAGAAAAGGAACTTTGAGCATTGGTTCCTAAATGTTTATTTAGGGTGTATAATAGGTGAACACATACTTTAACCAACCATATTCAAAGATATAAAAAGCCATATCATTTTCCTTAATGGTTTAAGCATAATACCCAAGGGATTTTAAGTTAGAGCATTAGGAAAACACTTACGTAAGGTAAGAAAAACACACACTCACCCTTCTTTAAATATATGACAGTGTAGGACAACACAATTCCCATTCTGTTGATAGTCAAAAGATGTAGGAAAAGAATATCTATATGTTTTAGACAATCATAAACAACACGGACCCTGGGATTTATTACTCAGTGGAGGCTTCACACTATTTCATTTTTATTCTCTATTTGCAATTCTGAAAGGCAATGGGAAAAAGTGGTAATGAAGAGAACTTCACACCTTTTGACGTGAGGATAGACATTACACGTGCCAATACCCCCAGTTACTCAGCGGAAGTGTCTAGCATACCGTTGTACAGAGTTGATGAGTGAGCCTTTTGACGCGAGGGCAGACATTTGGGATGCCCATCTCCCCGGTTACTCAGCAAATCTCATCATTGCTCTATATTTATCCCAATAGTTTAATTGACTTTTGACTATTGAATTGTATTGTACAGAAAAGGTAGCTTTTCTCCAAGTATTGTTCTAAAAACTCAAGATCAATGAATGTATGACTAGCTATCATATGAGACATAACGTTCCATAATCAAAAGACTACGCAAGTTGAGTGAGAACTATGTTGGCCTACTTATAAAATCTTTAGAGGAGTGAGGTGGGTATCCTACACCATAGTTAAATGTTTTCAGAATGATATAACCTAAACCCATACAAGAGTACTATGCCCAAATCATAATGGTATAAAGAATAGCTTGAATATCATATGAGTATGATGGGGTGAGACATGTATTAACACCCAATATACACCTTACATGTCAAGTTGGAACCTGCTCAAGTAGTGGGATATGAAATAGGCAAAAAGTTCCTGGAGTAAGTGTGTCTGTCGACAGCCAGAAATGGTCTGTCGACAGATGTACATTGACAGAAGAGGGATTGTTCTGGCACAGCAGAGACTGTGCATATCTGTCGACAGAGGGAACTTCACCTGTCGACAGATGTACACAATGTGCAGAATAAGTGTTCTGTGTGGCCTGCTCTGTCGACAGGATGCTTGTTGGCTGTCGACAGAGACCTGTTTAGAGCCAGTATAAGGTCAGAATGAAGTATAGAATGGGCAAAGCATGTGAGGGAATTATAGAAGCACAAAAGGTGAGTGATTTCCTTCACAGTGACATCCATCTAACCTTAATTTACTCCCCCATAGTATGTGCTATTGTGTACACATACATTCAAGTACAACAAGACACATTTGCACAATTTGACCAAGCAACTAAAAACACCAAAGCAAGTATGAAGTGATTTCATGAAGATGTTCAACCTTTGACAAGGAATAGTGAGTGGGCAAAATATAAAGAAACTTAATCCTCATAGAAAGTCAATGACGCGTTCATGCAACATAACTATGGATACTTGGCGGAGAATGTTTTCTCACGCATAATGAAAGTTTCCAAACAAGCATGACTTGTTCTTCCACAAATCACCATTTGATATACCTCATAGTTAGTTCACACAAGGAACATATACTTACTATTTGGGTGAATTTTCATTGTAATTTGCACAAACCCAATTCTCGTCTCAATGTTGTGAATCTATCTTCAGCCAGAGGTTTGGTAAAGATGTCTGCCAGTTGATTTTCAGTGGGTATGAAACTTATCTCCAATGTTTTATTGGCTACCTCATCTCTCAAGAAATGATGACGAATTTCTATGTGTTTTGTCCTAGAATGTTGAATGGGATTCTTTGATAGATTGATTGCACTAGTGTTGTCACATATGATAGGTGTGCATCCAATGTCAATGTTGTAGTCACACAATTGACTTTTTATCCACAATACTTGTGCCGCACAACTCCCTGCAGCAACATATTCTACCTCTGCAGTGGAGAGTGCAACCGAGTGTTGCTTCTTGGATGCCCACGAAACCATGCAACCACCAAGAATTTAACAATAGCCACTAGTGCTTTTCCTGTCAATTTTACATCCAGCATAGTCAGCATCAGAATATGAAACCAAGTTAAAGCTACTACCTGCTGGATACCAAAGACCCAAGTCATGTGTACCTGAGAGATATCTGAATATTCTCTTAGCTACAATTAAATGGCTTTCCTTTGGACTAGATTGGTATTTAGCACAAAGGCAAACGCTGAACTGGATGTCAGGTCTACTTGCAGTAAGATAAAGGAGTGAGCCAATCATACCTCGAAATTGTTTGGCATCTACCGATTTACCTTTCGCATCACTTTATAGCTTAATGCTTGTGCTCATGGGTGTTGAGGCATGTTTAGCTTGTTCAAACTGAAACTTTTTCAGTAGCTCTTTAACATATTTTTCTTGGTTGATGAAGAATCCATCTTCAAATTGTTTGACCTGCAAACCAAGAAAAAATTGAAGCTCCCCCATAAGACTCATCTCAAATTCACTATGCATATGTTTAGAGAATTCTTCACACAGTGAAGGATTAGTAGAACCAAAGATAATGTCGTCCACATAGACTTGAACAACAATTATATGATTGCGAACTTTCTTTGTAAAGAGAGTTTGGTCTACCTTACCTCTTGAGTAGTTTTTGCTTACCAGAAATGTGCTTAGCCTGTCGTACCAAGCACAGGGTGCATGTTTCAAACCATAAAGAGCTTTGTGCAATTTAAATACATGGCTTGGTTTATCATGATCCTCAAATCCAGGTGGTTGAGAGACATAGACTTCCTCTTTTATGTAGCCATTCAGGAAGGCAGTTTTGACATCCATTTGAAACAATTTAAACTTGTTTGAGCATGCATATGCTAACAAGATTCTAACTGCTTCTAGCCTAGCTACAGGTGCAAAGGATTCTTCAAAGTCCACACCAAACTCCTGATTATATCCCTTTGCAACTAGTCTAGCCTTGTTTCTCACCACTTTACCCTCTTCATTGAGTTTGTTTCTAAAGACCCATCTTGTACCTATGACAGACATTTCAGGGGTTTGAGGAACTAAACTCCAGACATTGTTCCTTTGAAATTGTCCTAGCTCCTCATGCATAGCATCAATCCATGAATCTTCTTTTAAGGCTTCTTCAACATTCTTTAGTTCCACTTGAGAGACAAAAGCTAAATGGTCCTGTTCAACTATTTGATTAACCTTAGATCTAGTTTGAACTGACTCATTTAAGTCTCCTATCACATTCTCAAGGGGGTGATCTTTAGTGTACCTCACATTGGTGACTGTTGAAGGCCCGGGTAGATCTTGCAATTGAGGAGATTCAATTTGAGGTTCTTCCTCTTGTGGATCTTGGTCAGGTACTTCTTCTTGTTCTTTGAACAGTATTCCATCATCCTCCGCATCATACCTGTGAAGAGATCCACTTTTTGTTTTGAGAGTTGTTTTAGAGATTGCATTTGGTTTACTTTGTAGTTCTCCAGGTGTTGTATCTTTAGTTTCATCTGCAAACCTGTAAAGATTAGAACTGTTAGGCTTGGTTTGAGATTCATCAAATACAACATGTGGAGTTTCTTCCACTTTTCTAGTTTTCAGATTAAACACCCTATAGGCTCTAGAGTGTTCTGAGTATCCAAGAAAAATACCTTGATCGCTTTTGGCTTCAAACTTGTCCAAATCATTTTTATCATTGTTATGTATGAACACTTTTGAGCCAAAAACTCTGAAATACCCAATAGTGGGTTTCTTACCTTTCAGTAGTTCGTAGGAGGTTTTCTTGAATACCGGTCTTACCATGGCTCTGTTAAGAATGTAGCATGACGTGTTTACCGCTTCTGCCCAAAAGGTTCTTGCTAGTTGATTCTCGACCAAAAGCGTGCGAGCCATCTCCACCAATGTTCTGTTCATTCTCTCCACCACTCCATTTTGTTCCGGAGTTCTTGAAGAGGAGAACAAGTGCTCTATCCCGTGGAGCCTGCAGAATTCAGTAAAGGAGTTGTTATCAAATTCTCCCTCGTGATCAGTGCGAATGGAGCATATTTTGTTGACATTTCCATGCTCAATCTTATTAAAAAAATCTTCAAAAACTTTCAGTGCTTCATTCTTGTGAGCAAAAAATTTCACCCATGTGAACCTAGAAAAATCATCTACAATAACAAAACCAAATCGTTTGCCATTGAGACTCAGCGTTCTTGTAGGTCCAAATAGGTTCATGTGCAACAATTCATAAGCTTTAGAAGTACTCACCGGTGCTTTTGATTTGAAGGATTTCCGGGTTTGTTTTCCCTGTGCACATGCATCACAGAAACTTTCATTCTTGTTAAAGGAGATTTCAGGAAGACCACTTACCAATTTAAGCCTCATGATCTTGTGCAATACATTATAGCTAGCGTGACCGAGCCTACGATGCCACAATGTAAGCTCATCCTGTTTGTTTGCTACAAGACATAGATCATTATTTTCTGGATCATCTAAGTCAACCATGTAGATGTTGTTTATTCTTTTTCCAGAAAATTTCAGACTTCCTGTTTCCTTATCAAGAATTTGACATGAATTGGATTCAAAGACAATTTTATGACCCTTATCACACAATTGACTTATGCTAAGCAAGTTGTGATGAAGACCATCAACAAGTAAAACATTGTCTATGGAGTTAGAGGCAAACTTACCAACCTTACCTGAGCCGATGATCTGGCCTTTGTTGTTACCTCCAAAAATCACTTGACCTCCGTCTCTTTCCGCGAGCAAACTGAATTTTTCTTTATCGCCCGTCATGTGCCTCGAGCAGCCACTATCCAAGTACCATTTGTTTTGATTGTGGGCTGCTAGGCATTCCTGCACATGTGGATCAAACAAGAGGTTTTGGTACCCAAATTACTTTGGGTGCCGTTGTATCATTCATGCCAAACAGTAAATGCTTAGGGATCCAAATCTGTTTGAGTTTCAATTTATTTGGATTGTTCCAGCATTGTTTTTCAGTATGCCCGACCTTTTTGCAGATTTTGCATGATGAAGGTTTATGAACAACCATGGACATGATATTCTTGGAAGCATGCATTGTCATCTTACCCTTTTGTTGCCTTGTTAATTTGGGTTTAGGAGCATGCTTTTTGTCCTGTCTTGGGCTTGTTGCAAATTCCTTAGATTGACTAGGAACAAACTTGATCAATTTAGGTTCTTGTTTCTTACCCTTTGAAGGATTTTTCTTATTCTTTGAAGGAGTTTGTTTACTTGAACTTGGGCTGGAATCAATGAAATCTGTTAGCAGATTTTTGCCAATTTCCTTTGGCTTTGCATTTTGAAACCCAATCCCATGTTTTGCAACAAACACATTTGAACCTAGAATTGCATCCAGATTCTGTTTACTTTTGACAAAGCTAGATAAATCTTTAGACTTACCTTTTATTTCTTTTTCAGCTTGTTCCAATTTTTCTTTTAGATTAGCATGCTCACTTTTAAGAGTTTCAAGAGAGTTCATTAGATCATCTCTTTCCTTTTGAACTTCTTGAAACTTAAGTTTCATGCTATCCAATTCATCACTGTGTGTTTGTTCATCAATCTTCATCATTTCAATTACCTTATTCAAGGATTCAATTTCTTCATTATTGTTTAATTCATGAACAAGGGAATTGACTTTCTTCTTGAGTGCTTTATTTTCAGACTTGAATTCACAAAATTTTTCAAATAGAACAGTATAAGCTTCTTCCCATTCAGTAATAGAATATGTTTCAAAGGAAGAACTTACCTCGTTGGAGTCATCACTCCTTGCCATGAGACACTGAATCTCATCATCTCCTGAGGTAGCTTGACTGTCCTCGTCTTCATCTTCATCGCTCCAAGTGGCCACCATTGCCTTGGCCTTCTTGAAGGTGAACTTGTCCTTCTTCAGCTTCTTTTTGAGCTCGGGGCACTCTCCTCTCATGTGCCCTTGCTTCTTGCACTCATAACAGACAATCTCAGACTTTTTGTTAGTATCGAATTTATTAGCAAAGTCTTTCATTTGGAAAGGTTTAGAGTTACCTGTACCTCTCCTCTTGTATTTCAGGAATTTTTGAATTGTCTAGTGAGCATAGCCATTTCGTCATTCTCACTTTCACTAGACGATTCAGTCACATCACTTTCCTGAATTATCTCCTTTTTGGAAGCTGAAGAACTCTTCCTGGAAGCCTTCAAAGCAAGTGACTTCCTAGGATTTTCTTCAGTTTCCTTTCTTTTGACATTCAGTTCATAAGTCATCAGAGAACCAATCAATTCATCTACTTTCATTTTTGAGAGGTCTTTGGAATCCTCAATGACAGTGGCTTTGGTGTTCCATGAGGATGGAAGAGACCGAAGTATCTTCCTCACCAAGTCACTCTCTGAGTATTCCTTTTTGAGACCTTTCAATCCATTTATAATAATCATGAATCTAGCAAACATGTCAGAGATGGTTTCATTATTATTCATTTTGAACATTTCATATTCTGAAACCAACATGCTTACCTTTGATTCTCTTACCTCAGACGTACCTTCATAGATCAGCTCAAGCTTGTCCCACATCTCCTTTGCTGAGGTGCATGGGGAGACTCTTGAGTACTCCTTTGGGTGGACTGCGTACTGCATCATGTTGAGGGCGCTCCAGTTGAGTGTCCCCTTGGCGATCTGGTCCTTAGTCCAGGGATCCTCGTCCTGAGGCAATTCGTATGCTCCTTTTCTGACTATTTTCCATAGTTCGAAATTCTGTGCTCGTAGAAACACCTGCATTCGATTTTTCCAATACGGATAGTCAGTGCCATCAAAGAAGGGTGGCCTGGTCTCTGAGTGTCCCTCGGCCATATACCCCTTGTTAGATTCCATTTGACCGTGAATCTCCTGATCGTAAGATCAACTAGATAAAGCAGTAAATCGGAGAAACTCGGCTCTAATACCAATTGAAGGGTTGCGGAATTCCCTATATGGTAATCTAGAAGGGGGGTTGAATAGATTACTACCGATTAAAAATGTTTATCACCTTCTTTTCTTTGAAACACGGATTATCAAAACAATGTTAAACTTTAAACTATGTGTGGATGTGCGTGACTTGAAGATAGATAGAAAACAGATTATCAAACGTGTGTAGCGATGCCGTGCCTACCAAACATCTATCGTAAATTCGTGCAAACCACAGGACACGAAGATTTACGTGGTTCGGAATACACAACTCGTGTATCCTACATCCACGGGCCACACACACACGCAGAACAATCTGCTTATGAGCTAGTTCACAAACTACAACTCACACACACACGTGTTATCTGATGTGCAACCACGATCAGATCAACACCCACACGTGAATCAAGCACAAGGACTGCTTGAGACACCAAACCACACACAAAGATTTGTAAAAAACAAAACAGAGAAGTGTTTTAGAGTTGAAGAATAAATCCAGATTGTAAACTCCTCTTGTGAACGTCTGGGGGTCAACATGAAGCCAGTGATAGATAGATTAGATGCTCATGGAGAGATCCTGTGCTCACTTCAAAGTGAAGTATCATCCATATTTGTGAGCCAAAGTATTGGAGCCAAGCAAGTTGGAGCATCGACAGCTGAGCTCCAAGGTTTGAAGGGTGAGCTGGGAATGGTAAAGATAGCTTTGTAGTGGATGAAAGGTGATCTGGGAAGCATGGAAGAACTAATGTCAAATGTTTTAGATTTGTTGAGAGCACAATCTACTCCTGCTCCACCTGCTCCCACTCCCCCAGCTCTAGAGGAAATCCGGCCATCAGGGCCAGTTGTTGATGAGGATTCAGGGCCAAAGGTTGCTGAAAATGTGATGCAGTCTGAGTCTGCACAGGTTATTGAGCCATCAGGGCCAATTTGTATGGAGGCATCAGGGCCATCAGATGAGCAGTCAAAGTCACCAAGGCTAGTAGTGGATGAGTCTGGGCCACCAGGGCCGGTGGAATCAGAAGCTGAGCCTACAAGAGCTGAAAAACAGGCTGTAGCCACAAGCCTCTTTCTTCCCCTCTTCAAACTCCAGCCCCTCCTTCTCCACCTTCATCCACCACTGCTCCTCTAGCACCTGCTGCTAGTCCCTTAGCAATAAAAATTATTTCAAATGTAGGACAAGAAGATGTAATGTCTCATGCTAGACAACCATCATGTATAAGATTAATGTAGAGATATGTTTTTCCTAATTGTAAGGGCTTATGGCGAGAAATTAGTGCACAAATGATAGCTCACTTAAGAGTTCACATCAGCCCTCATGGAGCTTCTCTGCCTCAGCTAGTAATTGAGATTAGATTAGTTCGAGGGAGAAGAAAAGAGTTGTGAATAAGCTCATTGCACAGTCAGATTGGGTTGTTTCTCTTAGTTCCATCCTGCCCATCTTCCTTGAGGATTATTTTGTTCTGAGTTGAGGACTTTGCCTCTTTATTTGCACTTTGTGCACTCAGAATTTCTTTATTTCTTTTTCATCCACAATGCTGCACAACCCATCACTTTTCAAGAGTAGCGAGTCCAACTTTACTCAGATCCGGGGCATTTTTCATGGATAACTTTTTCTTTTACTTTTGCCTTTTGCTTTTTTCTTTTCTTTTCCTCTTTACGGTGAAGGGTTGCGGAATTCCCTATATGGTAATCTAGAAGGGGGGTTGAATAGATTACTGTCGATTAAAAATGTTTATCACCTTCTTTTCTTTGAAACACGGATTATCAAAATAATGTTAAACTTTAAACTATGTGTAGATGTGTGTGACTTGAAGACAGATAGAAAACAGATTATCAAACGTGTGTAGTGATGTCGTGCCTCCCAAACATCTATCGTAAATTCGTACGAACCACAAGACACGAAGATTTACGTGGTTCGGAATACACAACTCGTGTATCCTACATCCACGGGCCACACACACATACAGAACAATCTGCTTATGAGCTAGTTAACAAACTACAACTCACATACACACGTGTTATCTGATGTGCAACCACGATCAGATCAACACCCACACGTGAATCAAGCACAAGGACTGCTTGAGACACCACAACACACACAGAGATTTGTAAAAAACAAAACAGAGAAGAGTTTTAGAGTTGAAGAACAAATCCAGATTGTAAACTCCTCTTGTGAACGTCTGGCTGGACTTCAAGCTTCGTCTTGATGATCACAAGTTGATGGAGACACTTGAATCCACGACGTTCAGGCTTCACCTTCCGCTGGAGAGACTTCTCTTCTTGGTTCTGGGCGGTAGGTTGAAGCAGAGCAGCAGAACAAGACTTCTCTTGAGAACTCTTTAGGGTTTTTGCTTGGAGGCTGCTTGTGTTCGTGATTTGCTTCAAAAAGATGTTTATATAGTGGTGTTTACATATGGAGAGACGTGGTTGTTGGAAACACCAACTTTGGTAACTTTCAAACTTTCCGTTTCTGAAGACTCTGTACGTCTGTCGACAGGTCATACACCTGCTGTCGACAGGGATCAACAATATGCCAAGTTCCAGAAGTCTGGAGGTTCTGTCGAAGCTCTTGTTGTGTGCGTCTGTCGACAGGCGACTTTGTGCTGTCGACAGGCACATGTTTTCCAGAACTATGAGTTTCTGACTGTATGCTTCTGTCGACAGGGACAGATTTGCTGTCGACAGGTAGTTCTTTCCAGAACATTGTATGTTGCAGACTCGCTTATCTGTCGACAGGGGTTTGCTGGTTGTCGACAGGTACATTGTCTTTTGGCTTTGTTTGATCTTTCAACCTTGTTGTTGGCACATGTCTTGCATAGTATATCTCCTACATTAGTAAACATAGTTAGTGAGATATTATGAACATATATAACCAAGCATTGTACCAAGTTATTGTGACAAGCCATTTGTATGAAGATCTCATCCATTAAACTCAATTTACATTGTTCATCATCTAAACTCAATTCACATTGTTCATCATCTAAACTCAATTCACATTGTTCATCATTGTTCATCATCAAAAACATGTTGTATTTATTATTTAGAATGTGAACCCAACATACGGAAGGATGAACAGTCAAGTTCCTTGATCACATGCCTTCACTTCCTTCGTAATTCACTTAAGGGGAGGGGAGAAAACCAATCACCTCTCTCCTACTAACCTTGACAAATTTGCTACATTCGGGTTCAGCTAGTCTCAGTGGCTGTGTAGTGTGTGTATGAAAACTTCTTGCCATAAATCCTTACATAAGGTAGATAAGAAGTACATGTAATCCTTTACTGGAGGCTACCTAGCATGGATGTTTGCAAAGGAGTGTGATAACCACAAAATTTTAATGGTTAAAGATCATACACCTAGTCTGGGATGCGCAAAGCCACGCATTTTTATTCAAAGATGAAACATTGTGAAATTTTTATTTACATATGTACAAGCTCAAGAAAAAGAAATGAAGCAATGGTTGGGATGATGACTATGAATGCATGCTTATTCTACCTCTCCCCCTACTTATTTACAGGAAAAGAAAGTAAGACAAAGAATTACCTGATGAAGGAAATCTGTACACTTGGGTTGCCTCCCAAGAAGTGCTAAGTTTACCGTCTTCAGCCGAACGCAATTAGGCTTCATTTGGCTCAGCTAGCTTGGTAGAATCCGTTTTTAGTAAAAGTGGGCTTTCAAAGAAATGCTTTAACCTTTGCCCATTGCTAGTGAATGATTGTCCAGTTTTAGGATTAAGAATAATGATAGCACCATTGTCAAAAACTTTGACAACAGTGTAAGGACCATCCCATCGGGACCTCAATTTTCCACGGAGCCTAGAATTGAATAGCCAGACCTTATCATGCACTTGAAAAAATTTTCTATGAATGTGCTTGTCATTGGATGCTTTGTCTTTGGCTTTATAGATTTTTTGTTTTGGATTTGGATTATTCACTCCCTTAAACCCTAGAGCACAGGGTTGGTCTATTGCTTTTTTCACACAAGATTCATCCAAGGAGTCTACCACTAGACAACTCTCTCCTTGATCATGGTGCCCAGATGCCTTAAAAATATTGATACTAACCGCTCATCCCCAAATGATATATCCATCATCCCGGTAGCACAATTAATGTTGGCTCTAGCTGTAGCCAAAAAGGGTCTACCAAGGATGATGGTGGACTGAGTTAAATCCTGAGGAGTGTTCATGTCCAAAATGATGAAATCGGCAGGAAAGTAACAATCATTGATTTTTATAATAACGTCCTCAACTAAGCCTTTAGGAGTGGTAACAGAACGATCAGCTAGTTGAAGGACGACAGAAGTGGGTTTCAATTCTCCTAACTTGAATTTCTAAAAAATAGCATAAGGTAGGAGATTGACACTGGCTCCCAAATCCAAAAGACCACTTTCAAGAGTGACTCCACCGATGGTGCAAGGAATTAGTGGAGTGCCTGGATCTTTAAGCTTCTTAGGGAGTTGGTTCAAGATAACGGCACTCACAGTTTCTGGAAGAATGATTGTTTCAATTTTATTCCTCATTTCACGTTTTGGAGTGCACATTTCTTTTAAGAATTTGGCATAAGCAGGCACATGCTTAATGGCATCAAGGACATGAACTTGCTTAAAGAGTTCCAAAAGTTCTTCATTACCAATTGGTTTGCTTTTGGATTTTGGTTTTAAAGATTCAGGAAAAGGGACTCTTGGAATGTAGCAGCTTGGATCTTCATTCATTTTGACTTTGTCTAAGGATTCTTCTGTCATTTTCTCTTTTCCCTTAGATTTTTCTTTTTCAACATTCTCTTCAATTCCTCTTCAATTTCATTTTCTTTATCCTCATTCAATGTTGACATGTGTGGGTGAGGATTTATCAAGATTTTTCCACTTCTTAAAGTTGACACAGTTTTGACATCTTCCACTTGGGGGCCCCTAGCTTGGGCAGGAGGATGGTCCTGTTGTATCGGTTGATTTTGATTTTGTGATGCAGGAATGTTCTGGACAAAAGCTTGTTGTTGGTTTTGTGGTGGAGGGGCATTTGGTCTTGCAGGTGGTCTATACCCCTGAGCTTGATGGTATTGCTGGTTCTGATAAAATCCGGGAGGGTTGTTCCTTGGGTTTGCTACACCTTGGCTTGGCAACTGACCTAATTCCCTCCTATGACACACATCAGCAATCTGAGACTCTATCCTTTCCAAATTTTGTTGAAAATTTTGGTTTTGAGTTTGATATTGAGTTTGTTGTTCTTGCACAGTTTGGCATAGAGTCGCCATCATATTTTGGAGTTGATTCATTTTACCATCCCAATTAGGCTGAGGAGGTGGTGGTTGATATGAAGGTTGGTGGAAATTTGTGTGAGCAAATTGATTTGAATTTTGTTTTCTTGGACTTGTGGAGGTTTAGAGTAAGAAGATTGGCCAAATCCCGAATTCTGATTGGGATAGGCTTGACCATACATGGATTGCTTAAAGGCAGGTTGAGAAACTTGTTCAAATTGATTTTTCCAAGAAAAGTTCGGATGGTTCCTCCAACCATGGTTGTATGTAGAGTATGGATCATAGGAGGGTTTGTAGAAGCCTTGAGCAGCTTGAACTTGTTCTTGAATAAAAGGGGGCAATTGGGCAGTAGTGGGACAAGCATTGGTAGGATGGGCTAGACTAGCACACATAGAACAAGTTTCAGGTGTTTGAGAAAATTTGGGTGTGGCTTGCCCAGTTAAAGACAGTAATTGATCGAATTTTTGTTCCCACTTCTGCTCCAATCTTTGGTCAAGTCTAGCTAACAGGTCTTCTACCCTAGAGTCTGATTCTCCTCTCTCTCTTAATTCATACATCCCTGCCTTCTTTATAGGTCTTAGTGTTCTCTCATAAGAGTGGAGTGAGGCATGATTGATAGAGTTCTCACTCAATGTTTCAAACAGATTATATGCCTCATCCTCGCTCTTAGTCATGAATGCTCCTCCACATGAGGCATCAACCATCTGCCTATTTGATTCAGTCAGTCCTTCATAAAAAGCTTGGACTATTTGCCACCTCGACAGACCATGATGGGGACATTTTCTAAGCAACTCCTTCAATCTCTCCCACGATTCATGCATTAACTCTCCCGGGTGTTGGGAGAATCCAGTTATTGCTCTTCTCATTGTGTTGGTCCGACCAATGGGGTAAAACTTCTTTAAAAATTCCTGCTGCATTTCTGGCCATGTTGTAATTGTTCTCCCTATCGTTCCTAACCAATCTTTTGGCCTTGTCTTTCAAAGAGAATGGAAATAGGGTCAATGTTAAGGCATTTTCTGTGAAATTTTGGATTCTGACTGTAGAACAAATCTCTAGGAACTCATCTATATGCCTATAAGGGTCTTCATTGGGATAGCCATAAAAAGATGGCAACATCTGAATGGTTCCTGGCTTGATCTCAAAATGATTTGCAGGAATTTCTGGCCTAATGCAAGTAGCAGGTTGATAGTTAGAAGGAGCAAAATACTCCTTCATCTGTTTGGGTGCAACCTCCTCCATATTTCTAGGAATTTGGTTCTGGTCTTGGTTGACCATACTATGAAAGAGTCTTTCAATCTCGTCTATAGGTTGAGCCAAATCTAAGTTCTGGGAGCGTCTACCAAGCATGCAAAGTTTTCTATTTATGATTTTTGAAATTTTTTTTTAGATTTTTATTGATTTTTGAATTTTTATGGCAAACACAAACAATCAAACACTTTCAAAACAAATTATCCTAAACTCTAAGTGTTCCTTGGACTTATGTTATTTTTCTCAAAATCAGATTTATGCTTGCTTAAGTCCAATCCTAACTCTTCTTGTACCGGCCAGGTAAGAGGTGGAGTAGAGGGAGGCCCCCCTTGCTTTCATAAGGACCCAATTAAATAACCTCTGACTCACTTAAGCGTAAACTTTTTAACCTCTAATCCTAGACACCAGACTTAAAGAGAAGTTTTGAATTCAAGAAAGGATAAATCTAATTATGAACCCTAGGGCCAAGTCTACTGATTTTTATTGAAAGTTTAGGACAATGCAAAAATGTGAAACTTTTTGTGATTTTTGGGCAAAGGAAAGGGTGATGAAATCCCTCACCTTATCTTTTTATTTTCTAATGGGTGGTGCCCTTAAGCAGTCCCATTTTCAAATGTGAAGTGCACAGATCAAGTTTCAAACAAGAGGTTATCTAATGCTAAGTCTAATGCATGAATCGAGCGATGGAAGTCTTACCTTTCTCCCGCACTCTTCAATGCAAGAAAGAAATGGAATTCAAATGACAATTAAGATGATGAATGTCCTAAAACATGAGATTCTAATCTTGAGAAATGAAATTTTTATTTACAAACAAATGGCTAACATGAAAGAGCGATTTAGAATTTTTAGAATTTTTTAATTTTTATTTGGTTTTTGAATTAAATTAAATAAAACTAAGAAAATATAAAGTGATATTATAGACTACTTCCAAACCAGTCAAACCACCAAAAGTCCAATTATTACATGCCAACAAGAAGGAAATCTCTGTACATGCACAGAGAGTACATGAAAACCTCACTACAAGCTTCTCTCACACTCCTCTATCTAGAATTCTGAATTAAAAGAAAAATGCAAAAACAAATCAGCAAGCTTCTCTCCAACGGGCTTCAAAGGTCAAGCCCAATCTCCATGTTCCACTCCTTGTGCAAATCTGAAATAAGAAGCCCAATAATAAGTCAATAGAAAGCCCAAAGCAAATGAAATCAAATCAAAACAGAATTAAATCAAACTCTAACGCCTCCCCGGCAACGGCGCCAAGATGAACGCGCGACATTGTTGACTGTGCATTTTCGTTGTCCAGAGTTCCTCGCACAAGTCAACATGTGCACTTCCTCTAAACTATCTCACAAATATAAAATAATAAAAATGAACTCATACAGTGGTGAGAACAGGTCATATCCACGGAGAGGCTGTATAAAATTTGACTTAAAAATTTGCAATCCTAGTGAAACTATGCACTGCAAAATTCCTCTCAACTCAAGGATCAGACAGAAAATAAGAAACAGAGATGTAAAGTTGCAAACTCAAATTTCTACTGTTATTACTGAAGAACAAAGATCAAAAGGAGACAGTGCAGAAATTAAAGAACTCTGTAAAACATTCACATGAAAACAATATGAATTCTGAAATTCCATATCTCCGTACCCTCACAGCTCGAGGGATGAAGAACAAATGGAAAATAAGATGCAATAAACTGCAGAACAGCAAGGAGAGACACAATGGATCACGTCTCCCTCACAGTCTGATGAATTAGTAAGAAAATAGCAAAAGAAATATGAATTGCAACGTCCAACTCTTGATCTGTCCAGAGAGATGAAGAAGAACACTGACGAAGTAGAAATCTCAAAGAAAAGAAAATAGCAGCATGAGCCAAGCTATCTGATCGCTCAAATTCTGGTTACTCTCTGCTACCTCCGGAAGTTACGCAACACACAGACCTCTGATTGTCCTCCCAAATGCCAGCCATACGGAAGTCAGAAGCAGTCGAACTTGGATCACCCTCCCAGCAGCCTCCAACAACAAAGAAATAGAACTCCCAGATGTCGAGCCTCCCAGAAATTCTGATAGAAGAATGGAAAACACTCTATCTCTCACACAGCAGCCATCCCCAATACACAAGAAATGGAACAATTCCCCCAACCAATGAAGAAGAAAATCCAAAAATACTCAACTTTGAATCATGACAACAGCAACAATCAGAAGAAGGAAAGAACAAAATCTCACAAATCGCAATCGCTCTCCCAGCAGCAAGAACAACACAGCAGCACAAACCAACTCAAATGCGATGCATAAGAAAAATTACAGTAATGTAGAAGAAAATGAACAAAGCAATTTAGACGAAATGGGCAAAACAAGTGCCCCTGGATCACTTAACAGTAGCCGAAATATCACAACTCAATACTGAATAAGAACAGATGCTAAACTCCGGAAGAACAGAACCCAGAACAACCCTCCCCTGCTCTTTACAGAAGAAACAAATAAAACTAGAAATCCTCCACAGCTCGAACCAGCAACAGAAGAAACCCCCAAAACTCTCCAACTTGCTTCCTCTGCTGAAAGAAAAGAACATACAGAAATAAACTTGCAGAAAGAAAAATCTCTAAGAACTCTCATTCCCCGAACCAAAGAAAAAGCTAAAAAAAAACTAAGAACATCGAACCCCCCTTGAGATGAGGACCTTGGGGCCCTTATATGGGCCTCTGCATCAGCTCCTCTTCCCGCCTACAAATTGCCAGCCTCTGCACCGAATGGCGCCAACTCACAACCTCCGCCAGCACTGCACGAGCCAATCCACATACGCCTTGCACACCTGCGTCGCCCAGCCGTCCACCTCAGCCATCGCACATAACACACACCCGCCAGCCTATGCTGCTTCACACACATCGTACTGCCTCTAAGGCTCAGGTCTGCACTGCCTGGAGCACGCCACACACAAACCAGGGCCAACCCACCGCTTCCCAGCTTCGATCGCCAGCGCACAGCAGCCGGCTTCTGCATGCGCTTTGCACCGCCGCTCACAGGTTCAGTAGCTTCCTGCACAGCCCAGCTGGCCGGCCACCTCAGCTCGCCGTGCAAACTCCAGCAAACCGCCATCGCACCAACATCAACCTCCAGCCCGCACCCTGGCCACTTCACACCGCTCCCAGCACCACACATGCTCCAGCGCCGCGCCCCCTTCCTGCTTCGCACGGGCGCAAGCCCTGGCCGCTCCCAGGTTCAGCAGCCCGCCATCTCCAGCCTTGAGCGCACTGTAGCACCCAGCCAACCGCCAGAGCTTCACAAAGCAAGCCCCCAAATCTGCTTCCAGATGCTTTTGCTGCCTCTGCCTTCGTCCACCTGGTGGAAGGAATAAAATTTGTTTAAATGGGATGTGTGGGTGGAGTGAGATAATTAAAAATAATTTTTATTTGTTTAATGGGATGGGGTGGGGGTATGTGCAATGATTTGGTGAGATGTGTGAAATGGTAAAATGGATTTTAGGGAGGGTATGTGTCATGATTATATTGGGTGAATGTTATTTATTTAAAATCAAATTTATTTACAAATTTATAAGAATGAAAAGATGTTTAAAGTGATAATAAAACTAAAAATTATTTATATACAATGTATTTGCAAAAAAAAACTGAGAACATGTTTATTAGTCAAAATTATTCAAGAAGTATTCATTTTATTAAATGAAAATCTAGCTATGTGTTGTACCCGAAAATTTAACTAATATGTTCAAAAACTTATTTATGGATGAAATGACAATTAAAATTAAATGCACATTATTTATAGATAAAGAATATCTAAAATTCACTATATGCATGAAGTTTAACACACAAAAATTCTGTATTTATCACCTGCCACCTTCAAACATGCCCTTCCCAAACATATTTTCCCACCTACTCCATTTCCGGCTACCTCCTCATCATCTCATGTTTCCTCCACACCTATCCCTCCTCCTCCTCCTCCTTCTGAGGCACCTCCAGCCTCATCCTCCTCAGCTAGAGCCTCCTCTTCTGGTCCTTCATCTTCTGGACCATCCATACCACCTCTATCTACCTCTCATTCTTTTCTTCATCGTCCTACTCCTCCCTCTTTTGTCACCATAATTCCTGAGGGTGCCCAACTTGAAGGTCATGAAATCCAGGACATTAAAGATGAGTTTGAAGTAGCAATACTTTGCTCAGTCCTATTAGTTGGCACTCACATTCATAGGACAGGCTCTTCTAGCCATGTTCCTAAAAAGAGAAAAGTATCTTCCACCCTTGCCACCTCTTCTGAGTCTCATTTTCCACCTCTTTGGTTTTCTCTCACTGTTGAAAATCGAAGAAGGTCCATTTATTGTGAATTCCTCCAGAAATGCTCATTTGCCACCCTTTTTGGTTTCCCCATCTCCCTCTCAAGGACCACTTAAACATTGTTCTCCCTCTCTCCTCTCTTTCAAATCTGAACAATCCAAAATCTTTTCTATAACTGAAGCCAAAACTGAAGATCAGTGGGCTCGGGGGCATCAGTCCTTATACAGACAATTCCTATCGACCCGCTCTGCCAGATTCCCACCCAGGGATCACCCACTCACTCTCTCTGAGTGGTTTGTGGTTCATCACAAAAATACCTGGGGTCCATTTATTCAAAAGGAAATCAAGCTCATCCGCCACTTCCAGATGTTCACTGATTACTGCTATCTCAATAATCTACCTGAAGTTCAGCTTGGCCAATTCTGGCAAGCTATTTCTGCTCTTGGTTCGGATGATGCTCATACCACATCCATCCAGGTAGATTTTACCACTTTGGAAATTCCAAATGTTGTGTTTCTGCCTCCACTCCACTCCCTAGTCATGGAATCTGTCGTAGGCACTATGCTTTTTGAAAGATTTGCAAGGGTAATGGGTAGAATTTCATGCAGAAAGGTCGTTCCCTCTCCTTTCACATATTTGTTTTCAGAGAATATCATCAGGGCCACATGAAGTCTGATGTTCTTGCCCCTCTGTTGTCTGAATGTGAGCGCTTATCTCCATCAGAATGGGAACAACTTTACCCCCTCACTACTTAGCAGCTCACTACTCTCAATGTCTCTCAGGCCAGATCAGGTCAACCTCCTCTGTCTGCTACAGAATTTTTAGACCTGAACTCTATTCATCTTGTTCGAGACCCTTATGAAACATGGGTTAAGAGATACAAGGTGTATGTGGCTATGAAAAAGGAACTGAAGCAGCAACAGATATTCTACCCCTTAACCATAGATAAGTTCCTCCAGCATGCCAGCTTTGGCACCTCTACCTTCTACAAATCTTCTCTTGGCAGAAATAAATATGGCACTTTCATAGAAGCTCAGAGGCAATTGCACATCCAGAGGATGGCTCCTGTTATGGGACCCTCCTACTCCATAGTTTATGGTGCATTTCAAAGTTATTTTGAAGAGCAGGAGTGCAAGGCTTGGCCAATCATTACTCACCATGTCTCTCTTTTGTCCCCTGCTTTCTACATTCTTGTACCTCCTCATTAATTTAATGAAAAACTATCTCTTCCTAGCTCCCATTTATCTTTCTTATGTTCTTTCCTTGTGTCTTTTTTCTTAATGACAAAAAGGGGGAGAAAATAAAACATTCTGAAATACATATCAACATCCTTTCTTTCTTATTTTAGAAAATTTACTCTAGTTTATTTCAGCAAATTACATGTTATGTCCTGTTATGTTTTGTCATCACCAAAAAAGGGGAGATTGATGATCAGTCTATCCCCATATAATTTTATTTTATTATATACAATTTTGGTGATTAACAAAACTCTAACAATTAGTTTCTAACAAGTTTTTATGAAGTTCATCCACAGGAAATAATTCAAGCAAAATCTGTAAGTAATCCTTGCACATTGTCGTTTAAAAGTTCAGAGCATAGAATTCTTCTAAGTCCATATCGATTTGCTTTATAGCATAACGATTTCATAAGCATCACATATCGATTTGCTTTATAGCATAACGATTTCATAAGCATCACATAACGATTTCCTTATAGCATAACGATTTCCTTAGAGCATAACGATTTCATAAGTATCGATTTCTTTATAAGCACAACGATTTGTTAAGTGAGAACAACGATTTGGTCTCACAGCGATTTCAGTTCCACAATGACTTGGTCGCCGTAACGATTCGATAAGTTACATAACGACTTGGTCGCTGTAACGATTCGATAAGTTACATAACGACTTGGTTGCCGTAACGATTTGATCATCGTATCGATTTGATAGCTATAACGATTTGCTCTCACTTAAAAGAACGATTCGATCGTTGTAACGATTTGATAAGTTACATAACGATTTGGTCGCTGTAATGATTCGATAAGTTGCAACAACGATTTGCTCAAACAACGATTTGCTTATGATCAAACAACGATTCGCTCTCACAACGATTTGTTTATGTTTGAACAATGATTTGCTCAAACAACGATTTGCTTATGATCAAACAACGATTCACTCTCACAACGACTTGTTTATGTTTGAACAACGATTTGCTCAAACAACGATTTGCTTAGGATCAAACAACGATTCTCTCTCACAACGATTTGTTTATATTTACAATGATTTGTTTGTATATGTACAACGATTTGCTTATATGTGTACAACGATTTGTATTCACAACGATTTGCTTCTACTATAAGAACGATTCGCTTGCTCTTGCGACGATTTCATTAGTGGAACAGTGTCTTATGGACACATCGATTTCTCTATCATAGATTTAATGAATATATCTATTATTCTCATGATATTCAAATATATTTTCAAATACTGTGAAAGTCAAAGTCTTCCCGCGCACATCTCTAGCATCCTTGCATTTATTATGACTATTCACATCATCTGCATGTTGCCTTCTATTCTTATGCTTCTATAAGAAACGCTTTTCAAATAGTAGAATGGCATTTCTATTTTGATGTATATTCTTTCTAACGATTGACTGACAAGCATGGAGACAGTCTAGCTGTCTATGCTTTAGCATTCAATGTGTGTAGGTCTCTACCAGTACCATGTCATACAATGTTGGACAAAATAGAAGCTGAAGGATATCAAGATGGATATTTTCCTTGCGTGCATGGGTTGTAAAGCATTAAATGACTGCAAGCACACCTGTCATACTTGATGAACCATGCAGTCTAACGAGCATCCAACCTAGAGACAACGGACACTTCAACGGATACATTTTTCAAAGAGAAGGATATATATAGAAGGCTGATGACTCCGTAAAGAAGAACTTTTTGAGCTTTCATCTTACAACCTACGAGCATCAGAAAGAAGAGCCCTGAGCTTCACTCCCTAGTTTATTGTAGCTCTTGCTCTCCGTTTTTTATTGTCTTTAGCCTTTGGAGAGCTTGTGTGATTTGAGAGATTTTTCTTAGTGTAAATCTTTGTCTCTCTTAGTCACTGCCTCAGATCGAGCATTTGTTGTAAGCTTGGTCTAGGGGCATTTTGCCTTCATTCACTTTATTGTGAAATTCCTCTTCAGACTGTGAAGAGAAGACCTGTTGGAAACAGGTGGTGTTTATTCCCTTTCAGTAAGGAAGGAAGACCTGTGTATCAGGGTGTTTGTATTCCTCTTCGGGGTTAGAAGGGAAGGCCAACTGCGGTTGGATGTGTAAGGGTCCTTAAGGGGGACAGTACTCTTGGTAGTGAAAGCCCAAGTTGTTGCTTGGGGACTGGACGTAGGAATATTCCTTGGTATAGGAGGGCCGAACCAGGATAAAAATCTCATGTTGCATGTGCGATTACTTTTGTGCGTTTGTTTGTCTTCATTCATCTAACACTAACTATTCTGTTTAGTATTTTCTGTTAAGCGTTTTTGTTAACAAGTTTTAATCTAAAAATTTTAGAATCCCATTCACCCCCCCTCTGGGCTTGCTAGCTGGGAAACATTGTTCAGCTACAAATTTTGGCGTTGGATAGATTTTAGGATGTTTGATGGTTTCTTCATTATCTGGTGGAATATATCCTAACCCATGCTTTTTATTACCCGATCTTCTAGCTCCTTTTAGTATTAGAGATGATTTACCATTTGTGAATTTTTCAATTGTATTAGATAGATATTCATTGTCTTTTGTTAGTGTGTCAACTTTCTTTTTAAGTTTGGTTATTGTTACTTGGTTTTTCAGATTAGTTATTTGTTCATTTTTAACTTTTAGATCTTCACATAACAATTCATTTCTTCGTTTTAATTCAGAGATTTGTTTTTCTAATTGCTCAGTTTCAGATTTTAAATATGAGTTGGTGATTTCTAAGCATGCATAATTTTTCTTGGTGTTTTTTAGTAGTTTGCATACATCTTTATATTTACTGTAAAGTTCGTTAATGGCATCCTCTAAGCTATCAGAATTTGATTCATTACAAGAGGTAAATGAGGAATCATAAGTTACCTTTTCATCGATGTTTGCCATGAAGGCCAGGTAGACCTTTTCTTCTTCTTCATCACTGGAGTTTGACTCACTGTCTGAGTCACTCTCGTTGTCCCATGTAGCTGCCATGGCTTTCTTTTTATACCTTCTGAACTTCTTTGAGTTGTCCTTCATCTTAACCTCAGTCTTCTTCAGCTTTGGATAGTCTGCCTTGATGTGTCCAGGCTTCTTACATTCGTAGCATATAGGTTCTGACTTCTTAACATCTTTTCCTTCAGGTTTCTTGAAGTCTTTCCCTTTCTTGAAGTACCTTCTTCTTGATTGATACTTCTTCTTAGCAAGTATTCTTTGCAGTCTTCTAGAAGGAAAGGCCTCTTCATCTTCGCTGCTTCCATTGCTTTTATCACTGTCTGATTCATCACCAGATGTATCTTCTGTAGCTTTGAGAGTGTTGTTATGCTTCTTTTTGCTAGACGATTCTCCAAGCCTTTCCATGTTTATCTCATGGGCCATTAGTGACCCAATGAGCTTCTCAAGTGACATTTTTCATAGATCATTGGCTTCTTCTATGGCTATCACCTTCGGAGTCCAAGAGACTGGTAGGGATCTCAATATCTTTCTTACCATATCTCCCATGATATAAGTCTTTCCAAGTCCAGCCAAACCATTGGTGATATATGTGAATCTGCTGTACATTTGTGTGATGGATTCTCCTGATTGCATTTGGAATCTTTCATACTCAGCTACCAAGATATCTATTCTTGTTTCTCTTACCTTGTCAGTTCCTTCATAAGTAATCCTGAGTTTTTCCCACATTTCCATTACTGATTTGCACGCTGAGATCCTATTGAACTCTTTCTTGCTCAGCGCACATCACAGTATACTCTTTGCTTTGCTGTTTAGAGATATCTTCTTTTTGTCTTCTTCTGTCCAATTTTCTCTGCTGTTGAGAACAACCAGGTCTCCTTCTTCTATGATAGACCAAAGTTGGAAATTGAGACCTTGAAGAAAAAACTCCATTCGAGTCTTCCAATAGTTGTAGTCTTCGCCATCAAATAGAGGGGGTTTGTTGACTGGCTGACCTTTTGTATACCCTTGAGCTGCCATTTATCTTTGCTCTTCAGACTGTGAGATCTTCTTTCTTGAAGAGACTTGGCTCTAATACCATTTGTTGCCCAGATAGCAAGCCCAGAGGGGGGTGGTGGTGAATGAATTTCTAAACGCTCTTTATAAATTAAAACCTGTCAATAAAAACACTTAACAGAAAAACATTAAGATTGATAGTTATTGTTAGAGAGAATAAAGGCAAACAGTCAAACACACAACACAGGAGAATTTTATCCTAGTTCGGACCCCCTATCCCAAGGAGTCCTACGTCCAGTCCCTAAGCAACAACTTGGGATACTAACTAAGGGTACTGTCCCCCTTAAGGACCCTTACACATCCAGCCACAGTTGGCCTTCTCTTCAAAACCCGAAGACATACAAACTACCACCTGATACACAGGTCTTCCTTCCTCAATGAAGGGAATAACAACCACCTGTTTCCAACAGGTCTTCTCTTTACACATGAAGAGGAATACACACAAAGAATGTGAGTAAAGGCGAAAGGCCCCTAGACCAAACTTTCAACATATTGCTTGATCTGAGGCAATGTTTGAGAGACAAAGATTTTCAACAAGAAAATCTCTTAGAACTACAAAATCTCTCCAAAGGCTGAGCAAGAAAGGCTGAGAGCTAAGAGCTTAAGAATAGTGGACTGAAGCGAATGAACTCTTCTATCTGATGCTTGCAAGATCTTTTTCAGTTAAATGTGAAGCTCAATCTCTTGAAAAACTTCGTTATCTTCATTGAGTCATCAGTCTTCTATATATCTTCTGCAACATAGTTTGACCGTTGAAGTAGCCATTCAGATGCCCGTTATCTCACAGCTTTATGTCCATTAGAGAGACTAGTCGTAGGCATGCAGAGATGAGCTTGCAGCTACAAACGCTTGGATTGGTCTTTGCATCTTCAGGAAAGATCTTCTGAATCTTTTATCCTTTCGACATGTTGACGGATCTATACTTTACGTGCTTTACTACACGAAGCTTGCATGCATTAAACACAGATACCTAGACAAACTTTTATCTACGTTGTTAGTCAACCCTGGTAGACGTGCAGTAATGATATGCTTAAACTGGAAAGGATATCCTATCATCACACAAATCAAGACTCTATGTGATATATCAAATAAGATTTCGTGTGAAATGATCAAAATCTTAGTATGCGCTGGAAGACTTGAACGCCACAGAGTTTTGAAAATATATTTGAATAGTATGGACATTATCAGGAATATCTGAGAAAATAATAATGAAATCGTTGTCCAAACAAATCATTATTTAACTAAGGCAAATCATTGTTTAAGTAAGAGCAAATCGTTGTTTGAGCAAATCGTTGTTCAAGTGAGAGCAAATCGTTGTAAGAGCAAATCGTTGTTTGAGCAAATCGTTGTTTGAGTAAGAGCAAATCGTTGTAAGAGCAAATCGTTATTTAAGTGAGAGCAAATCGTTGTAAGAGCAAATCGTTGTTTGAGTGAGAGCAAATCGTTGTAAGAGCAAATAGTTACAGTGACCAAATCGTTGTTTCACTTATGGAATCAATGTGAGACCGAAATCGTTGTTTCTCTTAAGAAATCGATGTGAGACCGAAATCGTTGTTTCACTTATGAAATCGATGTGAGACCGAAATCATTGTTTCACTTATGAAATCGATGTGAGACCAAAATCGTTGTTTCACTTATGAAATCGATGTACTATAAAGAAAATCGATGTGGACTTAGAAGAAATGCATGCTCTGAACTTTAAATAATAGTGTGAGAGAATAACTTACAGATTTTGCTTGGATTATTTCCTATGGCTGAACTTCACAAAGGATTGTTAGAAAAATATTTGTTAGGGTTTTGTTAATCACTAAAATTATATATAATTAAATAAAATTATATGGGGATAGACTGATCATCAAAGTGCAGCAAAGGTGCATTTTTGTAGGTATTCACAATAGAGAGATCTCCTTCTATTTACAACAAAAAGAGAGAACCAAAGAGGAGGGAATCGAGGTTCAGAGGAGAGAGCAAGCTCCTTAGAAACCCTTCTCTTTTTGGGGGCAGGACTAGGAGAACTTGTCTTATGAACATGAGAGGAAACAGACATGACTAAGCGAAGAATTGCTTCTTCAAATTCATCTTTAATGTCCTGAATGACATGGCCTTGAACACGAGCACCCTCCGGAATAATGGTGATGAAGGATGGTGGAGTGGGTGGATGAAGAGAGGTGAATGAAGTAGGAGGAGATGGTGCAGATGGTCCAGCAGAAGAGGGACCAACAGATGAGGGACCAGCAGAAGATGATGTTGGAGGTTCCTCAAATGTGGGAGGAGGAATGACAGTAGAAGAAATAGGTGAAGAATAGGAGGTAGCAGGAAAATGTGTAGGAGAAGAGATATGCTTTGGAAGTGGTTTCTTGGAAGGTTCAGGTGTAGGTGGGGCAGTGAAGAATGTAGGTGGAGAAGAAGGAGCTGGAGTCTGAAAGTTAGAAGGGGCAGAAAGCTCTGGGGGCACAACATCAACCTCTACAGAAGCTTGAGATCCGGTTGGCTCTGCCACTGACTCCACTGGCCCTGATGGCCCAGTACCAGCATCTTCAACTTCAAATGACCCTGATGGCCCTGACTCTGCAACAGATGGCCCTGGTGGCCGGACTTCCTCTTCAAAAGGCCTTGGTGGCCTGACTTCCTCTTCAGAAGGCCCTGGTGGCCTGGCAACTGGTTCTTCTGGTACAAAATTAGTGGGAGCAGGAGGGGCAGGAATAGACAATTGCACCCTCACAAAGTCTGAAAGATCTGACACTAGCTGCTTCAAGCTACCCAACTCACTTCTCATCTCCTGGAGCTCAGTCTTAACTGCTCCAATCTCCTTGGCTTCAGTGCTTTGACTAATAAAGATGGATGTTATTTCGGATTGCAAAGAGCACAAAATCTCCCCATGTGCATTCAGTCTATTAATGACTGGCTTCAAGTGCACATGAATCTTCTTCTTCTTGGATCTATGGTGTGTCTTCCTAGTGAGTAGAGGAATTCTTGAGGCAACGCTCTTACCTTTTCTACCAGAGCTAACAACTTGTTGAACATCCTCATCTAAGGTGTCTTCAACAACATCTTCCTGGAACTGGTCTGCAGGAGCACTAGCAGTAGGCTCCCCCTGAATCTCTGGCTCCCCCTGAGCTGGAGCATCTTCCATCTGAATGTCCTCAGTGTGGCTTGGTGCTATAGCTTCTGAAATGACTTCTTCCAAATTAGCATCCATAAAAACATCTGTAGCAGAAACTCTAGGGATGTCTTCCATGTGAGTCTCTTCCTGCTCCCCCTCAGTGTGAGCAATAGTCTCTAAAGATTCTTCAATAGCAGGTGCAGGGACTATAGGGGGATCACAACTTCAGATGATTGCCCAACGGGCTCAATGTGCGTCGGTGATATTTCCTCAATCCTCCTTATAGGTGCAGGAGGTTCTTCAATTCTGACATATGCCTCTGCTTCTTGGACTATAGGAATTTCAGGAGCTTCACCAATGATGGCCTCTCCTTCTGCCACTGAAGTCTTTGTCCAAACATTCCCCACAAGAGAAAAACCACTATTCTTTAAGTTTCTGGACCGAATAGGCTGGCCCATCTTCTCCATCACTTCTCCCTTTAGATCAATTTCATAGTGCATGAAAATTCTGGTAAGCAAATGAGCATATGGTAGTGATACTTCCAATTTATTCTTCTTATCCCAAATCATCTCTGTGGCAGACTTCATCCTCTCTATTATAACTTGAGCCATGTTGATATCTTGACCTTGGATGGCCCAAAACATCATATCAGAATCTCCCTTTGGGCAAGTTGAAAAAGTAGCACTTCTTGGCACCAAAATCTGACAGACTATGAAGTGCTATATTCTGTTAAAAGCATTAAGTTGGTTGATGTCGATCTTCCCATCCTTCAGTTTGTACTCTGTTCCAATGATTCCTAGTCCCTTGGCATGAATGTCCACTGAATCCACCAAACTGTGTCTGACTTCAGAAACTCCAATAATCTTTCCAAGAGATCATGAGTGATATGAATGGGTGTACCTTTAACTGTGGAAGAAAGAGACCCATCTTCTTCTGATTTCAGGCAAGTGTAGAAAGCTTTCGCGAGGTCTGGATAACTCAATTCAGAAACAATACACATCTTTGTCCACTTCATTCTCTGAATGGCTTCGACTATGCTGTGCATACTATGCTTCTCTAGGTCTTCTATATCCACTGCCTTGTTTCCACAAACCTTGATCCTTACAGCAGCAAAACATTCATGTTGCTCCGTCGTGAGGAAGGCGACGCTGTAACCACCCACGGTGCCGGAACACCCAGAAGCGACCATGGAATCGAGCAAGGAGGGTTTTTGGAGGATCGTGGAAAAGAGAGAAACAAGAACCCTCAAGAAATTTGAGCGGGAACAGAGAGATCCTTTAAAACCGCACAGAGGGGATTCTGGAGTCGATGAGGGTTTCGCAAGCAAGCAAATCGAAGGAGATAAGAGAGAGAGAGGAAATCGATGAGGCAAGGATTTTAGACTTAACAGTAGGACATAAAGTAGTCTTTTTGAAATGCCAGAGCAATAAAGGCGGATAGCGACAAAAGAGGAGAGGATAACACAAACAATAAAGAACTGATTTGAAACGCCATAGCATTTTATGATGCAAGCAATAAAGGATTTACTTAAATCCAGCGAGAAGGATAATATTATTCTGAAATTTATTATTTCAGTTACGTACAGATATATCTGACCTCTATATGTTTCATCCTGGAGTGCTGAACTGGATTTTTCGTGAGATTTATCGCACTTGTGTTGTCACACAGCAATGGGATGGTCTTGATGTGCAATCCATAGTCCTCAAGCTATTGCTTTATCCATAAGAGTTGAGTGCAGCAGCTTCCAACAGCTACATATTCAGCTTCAGTTATTGATAGTGCTACTGAATTTTGCTTCTTTGAAGACCATGAAATCAAGCATCCTGCAAGAAATTAACAACCACCACTTGTACTTTTTCTATCTACTTTGCATCTAGCATAGTCAGCATCAGAATATCCAACTAAACTAGTTTCACATGATTTAGGATACCATAGTCCTAGGACATTAGTTTTAGCTAAATATCTAAAAATCCTTTTAACAGATATTAAATGAGATTCCTTAGGATTAGATTGATATCTTGCACACATACATACACTAAATAAAATATCGGGCCTACTAGCTGTTAAATAAATCAATGACCCAATCATACCTCTATAAAGTTTTTGATCAACTTTCTTACCTTCTGGATCACTGTCTAACCTGGTAGATGTGCTCATGGGAGTTGACAGTGGTTTGGCGTTTTCAAAACCAAATTTCTTTAGAAGTTCCTTGGTGTATTTTGCTTGACAAATGTGAGTTCTTTCATTGCATTGCTTTATTTGTAATCCAAGGAAGTAGTTGAGTTCTCCCATCATGCTCATCTCAAATTCTCCCTACATGAGCTTCTCAAAATACTTGCACAAAGATTCATCACTTGATCCGAAAATAATATCATCTACATAAATTTGAACAAGTAATATATTTTTGGCATTTGTTTTAATGAAAAGTGTGCTATCTACCTGACCTCTAATAAAACCATGATTTAGTAAGAATACACTAAGTCTTTCATACCATGATCTAGGTGCTTGTTTTAATCCATACAATGCTTTATGTAATCTGAAAACATGATTTGAATAATCTAAATCATCAAAACCAGGAGGCTGTTCCACATAGACTTCCTCCTTTATATAAGCATTTAAAAATGCAGATTTTACATCCATTTGAAAAAGTTTTAAATCTAATGCACATGCATCAGCAAGTAAAATTCGAATAGCCTCTAGTCTAGCCACTCGTGCATAGGTTTCATCAAAATCTATGCCTTCTTCTTGGGAATAACCTTGAGCAACCAGTCTAGCCTTGTTTCTAGTGATAACACCAGCTTCATCCAATTTGTTTCTGAACACCCATTTGGTGTCAATCACAGGATGATCTGATGGTCTCGGAACAAGGGACCAAACCTGATTTCTCCTGAACTGATTTAGTTCACCTTGCATGGCTAGAATCCAAGATTCATCAGACAGTGCTTCATTGACTGTCTTCGGCTCTATTTGAGATACAAATGCTAAATAATCACAAGGAATAATATTACCTCTAGTTCTTACCCCAGTGGATGGATCTCCGATAATGTTATCAATAGGGTGATCCTTTTTGTACCTCCGTTCCTTTGGAAGATCATCATGAATAATTTCTTTCTGTTGTAGTTCTTCCAAGGGTGGATCTTCATTATCTTTGATAGTTGTTTCCTTCAGTTTCTTGGAGAGATTTTCTGCATTTTCATCATCACTATCGACTTCCTTTCTCAAGGGTCAGACTCATCAAAAATAACATGAATAGTTTGTTCAATCAATAAACTTCTTTTATTAAAAACTCTATAGTCTTTATGTTTAGAAGTGTACCCCATAAAGATTCCTTCATTAGATTTAGAATCCAACTTTCCTAAATCTCTCTTACCATTGTTGTGAATGAAGCATGGACATCCAAATGTTCTGAGATGGCTGATCTTGGGCTTTCTTTCCTTGTACAGTTCATATGCAGTCTTCTTTAGGATTGGCCTGATCATGACTCTATGTATAACATATCATGCTATATTTATAGCTTCTGCCCAGAAATATCTTGGAAGGTTATATTCAAATAGCATGGGCCTAGCCATATCTAACAATGTTCTATTCTTCCTCTCAGCTACTCCATTTTGCTGTGGTGTTCTAGGTGCTGAGAAATTGTGTTCTATACCTTGATCATCACAAAATTCTTCAAATCTGTCGTTTTGGAATTCTCCTCCATGATCTGAATGAATACTGATGATGCTGAACTTCTTATCCTTTTGAACTACTTTACTGAACTTCACAAAGCTTTCAAATGTGTCATCTTTCTACTCAAGAAAAGACACCCATGTAAATCTTGAATAATCATCAAGTATGACAAATCTGAAATTCTTTCCTCCCAAACTAGTTGTCACGTCCCAAGAATTACGTAGCGGATATTGATAATAATTTGGAAATAATTCGAGATGATAACCCGAGACGTGAACAGTCGGCAAATAAGCCTCTAGCTAGCACGCACTAAATGTATAACAACATACATCATCATAGGGCCCAAATATTGAACTCAACTAATCTTTTATTCAAATCTCAACTCGTTATATTCCAAATGGAAACTATTACAGGACTAAGACTCAATAAAAGAAAAAGTACATAATACCTCACTTCCTACTACATGATTCTAACACTCAAAGGAAACTACTATAACTAGACTCATAGTTGGGACGCTCATCACTCGGACGCATTCCCATCCTCGACTGGCTCCTCCTCTTGGACATCATAGTCACCTAGATTGGTTAGAAGTAGGGGATGAGCGAACTAGCCCAGTAGGATTTATATCTCAATGTGCGGGCAATGATATAAGTGATTAGCAATTTAGAACTAGGTAAGCACGATGAATGTCATGATATGCATGTGCGAATAAAACTCGTTAAAACATGATACATGAACAAGCTAGATAGAGTGATCATGATAGAACAAGATGACAAGATAGAACTAGTAATAGATCACTTTGTACAAGCACGCAAGATTTCACTTGATGTCAATAGTTTTCAAGAACGCAAGATATTACTAGTTGCAATAAATGTAGGATGGCCATATCACGCAAGCAAGCAAGCACGCACGAGCACGATAATGTAATACTAATCAGGCATGTAGACACTAATGTACACCAAGAAAAGATCCATCAAGAATGTACACTAGGACATGTGTATGTGGTTATTGTATCTATCATTCAACACGCACGCACGACTCCCAGCGCAGATGCAACGCCAGTAATCATTATACCCCATGGTTAACAGTATATTTATGACTCGCCGTCATTGGGGCTAGACTGGAGCCCTTAGACACATGCCGTGCCCTGTCAGCATCTCACTTAAATTTTAAATGTAGATACCCACAGTCATTTATAATGGCCAATGAGAGTTTCAATAAGCAAGCATGTGTAATGTCATGTTCATGATGATGATGAGAACAAGTAATAAGTAATTGAACATGATTTCATGATAACAATGGTCAAGAGATAAATTTGGTAGCATAACGGTACGATTTATAATTTAGTTCAATCTTTACATTAACGGCTTTAGTCTAGATTGTAATTCACACTCACGAGAACAAGACGAGAGAGGAAGTGCACGCTATCTCTAGGAAACTTCAATGGTACAACCAACTTGTCGGCCATGTGGGAATCTATGGTCAGAGGATATTTACGGAGGCCTTAGAGAAAAGGTCACTAGTCTACCGATTCAGAATGTCCGGTAGAGAGTTTCCAAATCCCCAAGAAAGGGCTGCCTAGATGTGCAAGTGTGTAGTGACATACACGTCTCAATTCTCAATCCATCGGTCTCAAACTCATGGAAAACATTTAACATGATGGCATGCGAATGACAATGTATTTAACTATACATGGGTTTGCAAGATTTAAAGATAATAATCATCATTTAATCAAGCTAGAATGGTAACAAGAGTCAATCACAAGTTTCATGAATGATCATATCATTAAGAAAGAATTTAGAATAATATTCATGTAATTAAGGCTTTTTAAATGGGTTAAACACTTTTAAGCCGTTAAATAGACATCATGCAATGATCAGACCCAAGACATACAATTTACACATTAAAATCATATTAAACAGACCTTGGGTATAACGGTAAAATTTACAAACAAAATAGTTGGGGTTTCATGCGAAATACTGAGGTCGCAATGGACCCCAGTAAGGGTCGCGACGGGTCGGGAACAGAATGGAACAGTGCCTTGTACAGGTCGCGACAGGCATGACAGATCAAGCAGGCAGATCGCGACAAGGGCATGAAGGGAACGCGACAGGTTCTGGCAGACCGGGCAGCAGATCGCGACGACATGTCCTGTCGCGATCCGATCGCGACAGTGCACTCTGTCGCGACGGCCTTGTGAACACGGCCTATCGGGCCGTCGCGTTCACAGGGTCCGTGCCAGAGTACAACAGGGAAAGGACAGGGCATTGGATTGCGGTCCAGAACTGCCTTATATTGACACAGGGTGCTTCAAAAATAGAGAACAAATTGTACAGTGCATGAAAAATAATGAAACCAATTTTAAACCAGCCTAGACATGCAAGGGTGCTTCCAGTAAATCGTAATTAGAAAACAATGATGGGTTTGACAGGCTTTAATCAAGTCAAACTCAAACGTAAAAGCCAAGTGCTACCTGAAAATGAAATTTCAAACAGCAACCCTCTTACCATGCTTATAACTCTCTAACTAATGACATTTAGACAAAATGTTCAACATAAGACATGACAAGAACAACTAGTAGGAAAACGTTCATGTTGGGGGTTTGCTCTAATTCGGTCTCAAATCGCATGCAACAAATAAAGAACAGGAAAAACCCTGACAGTGCGCGACTTTGGGAAAACGCTTATAGTTCAAAATCTACTCAATGAAATTCGATGAAACCAGTGGGAAATGAAAGTTAACTTTATGCTCTACACTTGGTATAGGATATGTTAAGGTTTGGCCCGAGAAAACCTACCTTCTGGGTTGAAGAAGTCCCATTTTTCCAGAAAACCCGTGTTCAGACCACTTGGAGGAAAACACTTAATACTCCGTGTATACTGCATGGAATTTGGGCATTCCACTTGGGTTAGAACGTAGACTTGACCCTATTTCTAGGTAGGCCTTGCAAGGTTTTGTTTAGGTTTGGCCTACCTTTGATCGACTTCAAGTGGACGGTTTGTGCAGGTCGCAGTAGACGAACGGGGGAAGAAGATGTCCTTCTTGTGGTCGATCCACAGCTCCCCAGCCCCCAAGAGCTCCTCCACACGACCCCAGCAAGTTGTAAACTCGTCCCTAGGGTTTGTGTGAAGAGTATTTAAGTAACCAAGGTATTTAGGAGTCCTATTGTAACTAGGAAAGAAGGGTTGCGGGATTGGCTTGTGTCTTTCCAAAATTTGAAGATCTCTCCCTCCATTAGAGAGTCTTGGCCATCAAGCAACCTCTATGGGTGGGTAGGCACGAATATGGGTTGCCAAGAGTGTAATATCTCTTCCCAATTCAACTCTAATTGCCTCTTTTTAATTTCAGCTAATTTAAGCTACGAATTTCCATGCATTTCCTAGCTTCATTTGATTTTTGGGTCATATGTGGTCTATTGGCCCAATTAAGATATTGGGTCATTAATATATAATGTTGGGAGTCTCTCCAACACTTTTATTAAATTTTTGGTTGCGTCGTATTTTCGTGTTAACGGTTTTCCGACTTGTTTCCTAATTTGGATAATTGGTCACAATAACTCTTAAACCTAGTCCAAATGATTTTTATTGACCCAAATTTCTTGATGGGTCATTATAAGATATTATTTGAAGCCCATATATGATTTTTATTTAATTTTCTGACTCATCCAAGTACGTGTAATAATGATTTTCTCACTTATTTATGAATTACGATAATAAGTCGCAAAACACTTTAAACTTGGCTAATCCGATTTTTCTTGGCATAAATTTCTTTGTGAAACATTTAGTAATAATGTTTGGGATTGATTTATAATTTTTACGGAATTTTCCGATGTGTTTTAGCACATACGATAATGATACGTATGTTTTAAATACTCTGATATTATGGAAATTATTTATTTTCATTTATTCAAATTTTTATTTAATTAAAATTTTCAGGGTGCTACACTAGTTGTTCTCATTGGTCCAAACAAGTCCATATGCAGTAGTTCTAGAGGTTTGGTGGTAGTTACTATTGTCTTGGATTTGAATGAGGATCTTGCATGTTTTCCTTTCGCACATGGTTCACACACGCTGTCCAGTTTTGAATGAATCTTTGGTAGACCTTCCACTAGATCATATTTGATGAGTTTTCTCATGCCATCCAAGCTGCAGTGGCCTAACCTTCTGTGCCATAGTTCAGCGTTTTGCTCTTTACTTGCTGCTAGACAGATATCTTGATCTTTCAATTCTTCTAGGTGCAGTACATACAGATTCTTTTCTCTACTAGCTTCGAAGATAATTGCCTCATTCTTGATGATCAAACACTTAGATTCTTAGAACTTGATCTGATGTCCCTTGTCGCAAAGTTGGCTGATGCTAATTAAGTTGTGCTTAAGTCCCTTGACACATAGTACATCTTCTATCAGAGTTCTGTCTTGGTTTCCAATGGATCTGCAACCAATCACTGATCATTTTCCATTATCTTCATAGGTTACTGTGCCTTCTTCATATTTGTTGTGCGAGAACAGTCTTTTGTTGCCGGTCATATGCCTTGAGCACCTGCTGTCCAGGTACCACTTTGATCCTCTAAGGCTTCCCTGCAATAAATCACTGAGATTTAGGTACCCAAGTTTCTTTGGGTCCTAGTTTGTTAGTTTCCTCACTGTTTCTTTTCGAAATCCACTTTAAGTGTTTAGTTATACATGTTATTTTAGTGTGACCTAATTTATTACAGTGACTACAGCATGAGATATTATCTACTATTTCAATTGGCCTGTAATTAATGTTAGATTTATAATTAGTATTTTGTTCAACTACAAATTTTGGCATTGGATAAATTTTAGGATGAATGATTGTTTCTTCATTATCAGGTGGAGTGTATCATAAACCAATTTTTTTCTTTCCTGATCTTCTTGCCCCTTTTAATATTAAAGAAGATTTTTCGTTTATGAATTTTTCAATTGTAGCAGTTAGATATTCATTGTCTTTTGTTAGTGTATTGATTTAATTTTTAAGTTTGCTTGTAGTTTCATGATTTTCTAGATTTGTTATATTTTCATTTTTATCCTTCAAATCTTCGCATAACAGTTCATTTCTCCTTTTTAAATCAGAAATTTGTTTTTCTAGTTGCTCAGTTTCAGATTTTAAATCTGAGTTGGTTATTTCCAAGCATGCATACTTTTTCTTGGTTGTTTTTAACAACTTACTGACTTCTTTATACTTACTGTATAATTCATTAAATGCATCTTCTAAACTATCTGAATCAGATTCATTGCAAGAAGTGAAAGATGAGTCAGAGGTTACCTTATCATCAATATTTGCCATGAAGGCCAGATTGGTCTTTTCTTCTTCTTCACCGCTGGAGCTTGACTCACTGTCTGAGTCACTCTCATTGTTCCATACAGCAACCATGACTTTCTTCTTATACTTCTTGAATTTCTTCACACTGTCCTTCTTCTTGTATTCTATCTTCTTTAGTTCGGACACTCAGCCTTGATGTGTCCAGGCTTCTTGCACTCGTAGCATATAGGTTTTGATTTCTTGACTTCATTTCCTTCAGATCTTATGGAATCTCTACCTTTCTTAAAATGCCTTCTTCCTAACTGGTATTTTTTCTTGGCCAGAATGTGTTGTAGTCTTCTGGAGAGAAGAGCTTCTTTTCCACTTTGTACATACACATCCAATCACACAGGGGGGGGGGGGGGGGGGTAGGGTCTGTTTACATACCTTTGGTCATCGTGGGGGCCTCCGGGGTGCTTCCGCCTCCATCTCTTCTTCCCCTTCACCATCCGCCGAGTCCTCCCCCTCTGGCGCGCTGCCGCCGGCCTCCGTGGCCGACGGGTCGGCCTCCTGCTCCGCCATGTTCTCCCCCATCGTCGCCTCCTCTTCTTCCTCCATCCGACGGGGATGGGTCCGAACCATCGACTTCTTCTCCCTCGCCATCGGGTGTCCAAATCCAAGGGAAGAAGAAGAAGAAATCAAAGGGGTTTAGTAAAGATTTGAGAGGGTGAGAGTAAGAAGAAGAGTTTAGGGTGGGAAGATGGTGAAAGAGGTCTCCGGCAGTTGGAAATGAGTGAAGATGTGCCGAAGATGGCTTCGGGTAGCGAAAAGCTGAGTTTTAAATTGACGTCAACCTAGATATCGTTGATTTTGAGTTGAGGTCAAGCATTTGGCAGTTGATATCTTGCCTTGAGGCACCCTGTCAGACCACCGTACCACGGTCGACGGCCTAATTGTGGATGTCTACCTCTAGGTTAACGTCCATCGATCTGGACGTCTACCGTCTATCTGATGGTTAACGGAAGCTACATTGACATTTACCCATCCTAGACGTCTGTCGATGTGGACGTTAACCTGTTGCTCACAGAAGCCTCACAGAACACAGAAAGGACACAATTCAAGGTATTCAACACATTGGGCTTAAGGCTAATCATTGTTTATTCATCAAAGCTTGTGTGCTACACTTATTGGAATGAAAAGTACATCATTTTGTTCTACGACCCATAAAGAAATCACATGAGATGGGGCGAATAGTGTCAATGTACTCCTCATAGGCCAGAACATGCTTCCAATTCTCCTGCACTACTTGTCCCACCTTTTGGCTCATAGTGTACTTCTCCCATGTCTTCTTGGCCTTCTTCATCAGCTTCTCATTCTTGCCTGAGATGATCATGGTAGTGCAGTGAGATGAAGCTGGAATTCTCCGTGGTATTCCTAGCTGATGCTGGCACCGGTGTGGCTGGTACACCACCATCTGATCAAGTCTAATCAGCCACAAGTCTCTGTCCTCTCTGGTGCGAACTCTGAACTCAATGGTCCTCATGAACAGTGGTCTCACTATGAAGTCCACCACTGGGACGTAGCCAAGGTAGTCACGCCAGGCATCTCTGCTCTTCAGGTGTGCTGTCACACACTTGATCTCATCTTCTAACTCATACCACGCCCTGCTATAGTACACTGAACTCAAAGGAAGATTCTGGAAGGGGTAGGTTGTTTCTCAACATAATCAAACTTTAGATGAGCTTCTATCCATATCTGAAGTAGAAACAAACTCCTGCATGTGCGTCCTCCAAGGCTCATTGTAGTGAGGGAGCTGTAGAGGTGTGCCAGCACTGCAGAGGCAAGTGACTGTCCATGCCATAGCAGAGATAGGATCCCCACATGCTTGTATAAGAGGTAATCACCACTAGTAGGGAACAAAAACACACCGACGAGGTAGAGTGTCAGTCCACGGGTAGCCCTCTCACCGCTTATCTCCTTCACATGTTGGATCAACCACCAGGCCAGCCAGTCCAGAAAGATCCCATTCTTGTTCATCATTCTCAGCACCTCCTTCTTGTCTTGCACGATGTCTGCTAGAATCTCTTCCCACGGGAGAAGAGGGGTCATAGCATCATACTCCAGGCAGCGTTTTCAGCCCAGAAACAGTTCCACCTCTTCTAGTAGTACGGTACCCTCGAATCCCTGGAACACAAATGTATGTGTGTGTGGGTGCCATCGCTCCACGAGTGCTCCTAGAGCATCAAATACCCACCACATGCCCTTCATGTTCTTGGCCAGGACAATCATGAAGCTCAGATTCCACGCCCCAATGTAGGTCGATTGTTAATGCATTTACCAGGTTAATCAGCCAGGAGAAGGCTCGTACCTGGACCTGACTTGGGAAGGCGGGCACATCCTGCACAACCAGGAAGCACCATGAGAAGGAGGTTAGGGCGTTTTCAGCAAGGAAGGAAGCAAGAATAGATGCTAGTTACCTCTCCATTGGCCAGTCAGGTGCTCAGATGACCTGGAACCTCGCTCAAAACACCAGGGTTCATGCTTGTGGACATTCTAGTTGATGTAGAGGCCATGGAAACTTGTTGCAGGTGGTCCAAAAGGTCTCTGGTTCGGAGATGAGGAAGGGAGGACGGAGGTTGAAGAAGGAAGAGTCCTAATGGCCTCCCAATTGCATTTTTTTCTATTTTATCTGCTGACAGGTTAACGTCAACATCGTTTGACGTCAGTCCACTATTGACGACAACATATGTGGACTTACTTCTGTAGATGGCACACTATGTTGACGTCAATTGTGCATTGACGGCAATCGATTTGGACGTCAACCTTGGCGAATTTTCCAAGCTTCCTCATCCATGTGGCCATTATTTCTCATCTTATGTTTCAAGTTCTTTTGCAGGATATTTAAACACGGGGTGAGACTTCAAATCCAGGAACACTCATGCGACCTTGAGTGTTGTACAGGTATGTCTAACATAGGTTTAGCCACCAGAGGCAAATAACTTAGCGACCGTGAACCCAGAGTTCCCCTTTACCAAAAACTATGACGGGTTTGCGATCTCTCGGTTATTTGTTTGGCCTTAGAAATTTTCTCTTGTCCTAACTTGCATTTTAGATAGGAAACCCACACCAACATGCATTTAGGATTTCACTGCTAACTCAGGTTGATGTCCACATAGGTTGACGTCTGCATGGGGTTGGCGGAAACATCGATTGACATCAACCTGGTTTTACCTATTCTACAGAACTGCCCGAGAATCTTGCCCACTTGCGACCCTACCTCGGCCATGCAACTCATGGGGCCATTCCCAACAAGAAAATGGGCCACCTTGGCACCCCCTTGACCTAGTAAAAGTCCTATGTGGCCCCCCTCCTATTGGCCTACCCTTTCTACTTGGATTGCCACATGTTCAAGTGTGTTTCCTCACACTTGAGCATCCTATGCTCACTAGCTCTGCCCCCACTGCCTATATATGAAGCTCTTCAGCCTTCTAGAGAAGGGGAGAGATGCTGGACGAGCCCATGCTTTCATGCCTTGAGAGAAGAGAGAGAAAAGCCACTTTGAGCCTTGAGAGCTTCCACCCTTGCTTCCTCTCTGCCTCTCATCACTTGGAGCATCCAAGAGGCTAAAGGGGTTTTCCAAACCAAAAATGGAGGGAAGAATGGTGGTCATAACACTTGGCCACCCCTCTTCTCAAGCCCGCAACCGGTATGGGGCTCACCTTTTGGGGTCACTTCTCTTTACTCCAGAATGTTCACTTCACTTCATTAGAGTCTTAGAGAGTCTTCTTTGTCGCAGGAACACCTTCAGCAACGTCACGGAGCTTCTTCCTTTTGGTCGGCCGAAGGGGAGAAAGTTGGCGTCCTGCCATCAAATACTTGCGAGGCTACATCATCGGCATGATTTGCACACTTCCTTGGGCACAGGTAAGGCCCTGGCGATCACATCCTACTTATTTGCTTGCTGGGGTCCTTGTCTTTCTTCCCCTTCTCCCTCGGTCAAACAAGAGTCAACGCGAGACAAGGACGGGGTTAACCAACCAGTGCAACACACACACGTAGTGGGGAGCCAACGTTCGGGGGATCCGGAGACTTTGGAGAAACGGAACATTCATAGTGCTGTCATGTAGAATGTGCCTCAATGTCACAATCCATCGGCTTAAAACAAGACAGAAAGCTTTTAACAAGAAGGCATGACATGGTATGCAATTCAGTCTATCACATGATTTCTACACTTTTAACATATAGCACTTTCAATTATCATCAAGATAGAGCAAGAGCATAGCACATAGCATTCTCATGGTAGATGGAATCAAGCAATCATTAAGATCATTTAGAATAGAGATTCATATTCTTATAGCTTTCATGTAGGTTGCTAACTTTTAGGCCATTGACTAACTAAATGACATGATATAACAATAGGACATGCACATGGTTGACTATACCACTCAAAAAAATAGTCTCGGGTTGGCCTTTAAATCGCGACGGGTTCAGACGTCGCACTTCAAGAGCCGTACACAGTCACAACAAGACTCTATGCAAAATTTCTGAAACGTGACGGATCTACCTGTCGCGTTTAAATCGCGACAAGATAGATCGTCGCCTTTTCCAACAGGAATCAATTAACGGAACGATTACTAAATCAAAAATGCGACGGTTAGATCTGTCGCCTTCATAACGTGACAGACCGATATGTCACTATGACCTTTAAAACTCGACGGCCCTATCTGTCGCGTTCATAACGTGGCAGTCAATGGGTCTCCATGACTCTGAATCTTGAGGGCTAGATACGTCGCGTTCGAGAGATGGTTCCAAAATCCGAATATAAAATATGCACGGAAACCATGGGCAGGAAAAACGACCAAATTGCAACGGCAAGTGCTGTCGCGTTCAAGACGGGTACTGAAACACATGCGGCACATAGTTTCATGTGTCAGGGTTCACTGGTCAAACACCAAAATGCGACGGGGTGTTCGATCACCTTTACATGAAACACGATGTGCATGTACCGTTCATGCAATGAGAAACGCGACATCTGGAGTGGTCACGTTCTTGGATCTTGCCCGAAACCCAAAAAAATACTATAGTCCTTCATGATAGACTTATAGCTCGAGATATAGGAACCTTTGGAAAAAACTATGAACATGAAAAGTGTCTAGGACCATGAGTAGAAGAGAACTATGGCTTTGGTTTGACCCAATTTGACCTTGGCTTACATGAAACACAGTAAGAACACCAAAAGCCCTATTCATGCGCGACTCTTGGAAAATGCTTAATACGACTAACATGCTTCATGGAAATTAGGGAAAATGGATGCATATGAAACTAGACTTGATGCTCTTTCCATTGGTATGTGCTATGTTTAGATTAAGTTTGAGAACACCTACCTTTGGTTGGATCTAAGAGAGGTTTCCCTCCAAGTCGCAGCAGTGAAAGGTTGGAGAAGAAGCTTGGTTCTTGGTCCTCCTCCTCCACTCCTAGTGCCCTAGCTCGCCTTCGCTCGACCCTAGCACATTGGTAACCCTTCCCCAAGAGTCTTATGATGATTATTTATAGAATTAGGGTTGATTCAAGTCCTAATGTGACTAGGAAAGGTTGGGTTGCAGTTTTAGCTTGGGACCTTCCATGATTTGATGATTCTCTACCCAATTGGAGTAGTAATGCTATTAGAAAACATCCAAACATGGTTGGGTACGAATTTGGTTGCTAAGTATAGCTAATTACCTTTGATTTTGCCCTAATTGTCCCTTTCTATTTTCTGCTCAATTAGGGTTACGAATTTTGAGATTTAATGTCATTGGGTTTTGTTCTTTGGCCCAATAAGAGTTGTTTTGGCCCAGTATAATTTAAATGGTTGATTCCACTTCATGGGAGTTCAACTATGACTTTTATTTTATTTTTATTTGACCATCTTTTTTCATTCACTATTTTCCTTAATTTTTAATCAATTGAATTTTCGGGGTGTTACAATTAGACTTCGATTTAAACCGAACTGGGCCAGTTCGGTTCGGTTTGGGATGACCTTGGGATTCGGTTCAGTTTGGTTTGGTCAAAAAATGAGCCAACCCGGACCGAACCAACCCGTGTTCACCCCTAACTGTGTGGGTTTTTTTGTCCTCGGACATAAGGTGGCCAAGAAACAACCGTGTGTGTGTGTGGAGAGTTTATTGACTAATACCCAAGAAACAAGTTAGTGAGAAATCATCATGTGGTGTGAGGTAGTGGATGTAGGCGCACACGTGGTGTTTCTAAACCACTCTAAAATCTTGTGTGTACTTGTGGTTTGATTCTATTTCTTCTACCTCCATTCTACTCATGCTAGGATAGCTAGTTTCGTTGGTTATGCCTATAGTCTTGTTATATTCCGTTGTGCATCTCATGTAATTGATTTGCTTATTTGAGTTTAAATATTTAACTGTGAAAAAGATTTTCATTTGGCAATAGCCAATTCACCCCTCCCCTCTTTGTTGACCATCGTAAACCTGTGGCACATCATTTGGTATCAGAGTAGGTTCTCTGGTTCTAAGAGTTCTAGTGTGCAATGGCCAACAAGGGTTTTATGCCAGAGGGCCATTCTATTCACCATTCAACCTACTTTGATGGTAGTAACTACCTATAGACAGTCGAAAAATCACCGAAAGAAATGCGACGACATCCCGAAAGTCAGCAGTTCGGAAAAAGAAAGGAAACGTGATCTCTAGGACATTTTACCTCCTCCTAGAAGATGTGTGATTGTAGTGCTTCACCTTAGATGCAGGAGAGTTTGGGTCCACTCACTCCTCGTTCAGCCATCCAAAGGAAGAGGGCTTCACAGTGCCATCTTCAACTTTTCCTGTGTATAAAGACAACAAAGGAAACCCATTAGCCTGGAAGCAGTGTAGCATGTATTTGTGTATGAGATAGAAAATGCATAATTGAGGGGCATCTTACCGATTGGAGTCTTAAGAGGTAAGATGGCCAAATGCCATGGTCGCTTCCCTCTCTCTCTCTCTCTTTTTAAAAAAGAAAACCCCTTGAGAAGGTAGGAAATGTTGAACCACTCTCTCTATATTTATCCCTAAGTTTTGGTGATAACTAAAACTCATGAATATTTTAAAATTTTTTATAATATTGTTTAGAATATTTATGGCTATAAAAATATGCCTTCCATCCCTTCAAAAGATTTGTACTGAATATCTCTATTGATTTCTATTTAGGTCAACTTCGATTGAAGAATAAATCCCTGATCAGTCGAAGTTTCACTTCGTCATCCATGATTTTCTTCTGATCAGTCAAAGCTAGTAGTTGAAGTTTCACTTTGTCATGCACGGCATTCTTCTGATCAGTCAAAACTAGAAGACAAAGTTTCACTTCGTCATGCACAACTTTTTCTGATCAGTCAAAATCATCAGTTGAAGTTTCACTTGGTGTCACGCCCCGATGAGAAATTTTGGAATGCGTAGTTATATCCGGATCATAAATAGAGCAAACAATTTGGATGTGACATCAACATAAAATAAACTTCATTTAAAGTCAAATGATAACACCATACTACATCCATAACCGCCAGAGCCAACCATAGGGCCCATTATTCAAATTACAATATAATTCTCCATAAAAATGTATCATCATCACATATCCTACTCAAACATCTATTCCTAGTATTCCAGCTTCACATATGACGTGTGCTCTTCACTCATGCCCTGCCCCATCAGTGTCCATGAAATCCTCATCACTACCTGAAATGTTTAGGATGGTAGGGTGACCAAAATAGCCTAGTAGGATTTACATCTCAATGTGCGGGCACTAATATACATGATTAACATATTAAATGAGCAGGATCTTGACAAGAACATGATGACTATACATGCATGCATATCTAACAAGTCAAATGGATGAATAGAACGGATATCATAACAAATCAAATACAGACATTCATATGCATTGGATAGGTAATTCAAGAATAATATCGTATCACAAAGATTGGCCATATTCACACAGATATCACATATTCACATGATCAAATGTATCATATCAAACTTATCATATCAAACGAAGGTACATTCACACAAATCTTGCACACATACCAATGCCATGCCAAGCACCACAAGTCCATACTCACGCGGTTAATAAGTACGATGGGGCGCTCTTCCCTAGGACCAGATAGGGCCCTTATTGCACAAGCATTAGTCAAATGGACCAAAGTCCCACGTTGTGCCAATCAAACATATACATATTGTGGCCATGGATTTCCAATGACAACTCATAGTAATAAGGACATGATCATTCATAGAGTTCAAGGTATGACAAAACCTCAAGAGAACAATTGGACAGCATAGCGACGTATCTTAAGTTTCATAATCTTTAGTGTCTTAACAAGAGGATGACTAATGATATATCGTACACAGTACAAGTGCTCTCTATCTCCAGGGTACTTCATGCTACAACCAGCTCGGTCTCTATGAGGGAATCCACAGAGTACGGAGACTTACGGAGGTCTTAGGGAAGAGGTCGCTAGTCTGCCGATACAGAATGACCAGCCGAGAGCTTCCAATTACCCAAGAAGGGTGTGCCTAATCGTGCAAACGTGTAAGTGTCGTGACATGGAACTTTCCTAATCATGCGTGCAATTGATGAGAAAAATATGGAAACCTCGAAAAGCACGTAAATAAGGAAAGTCCATATGCAACGAGCAAGTAACATAAAAGGAAAGCTTTTGTCACGCCCGGACGCGGAAATATCGGTGCGCGAAGGCAGTTGCAAGAAAAAAGGTTTAGAGCGTATACTAGACATCAAACCATTGCACATTGAATAATACTAAAGCAAATCTTTCTCATTAATAACTTTTCAAATGTCTAGTTACAACCACTAATATCAGAGCCATTCTATAGCGCCCAGTTACATTTCAATAAAGGGAAATAACTAACTACAACTCTAACATAGCATAATGACTCGAGGGTACTCCTGGCTTCACTCTTGGTCATTCCCTTCCTCGGGAGTGTATGTGTCATCCTCGGTCTCACTTGAGAACACAACATCAAGTAACGTAGGGTGAGCGATAACGCCCAGTAGGACCTAAATCTCAGGCTCAAGCAGGCTTTAAATAATTAACTCATTTAACGGTAGCGTATCTACAGATAGCAGGTACAAGAGAGTCAAAATATAGCAATTGATAGCACTACAGGTAACAGGATAGCACAATAGCACGAGATCGAGTATAGTTTCCAAAAATAGCACAAGTATCGAATATAGCACGAATAGCAGGATGGCCATAGCACAACTAGCACAAGTATGGTAATAGCACGACGAGTATAGCACTTGTTTGTCATTCTAGACATCGAGAGAGTATAGCACGTTTTGTGTTTTGATTGTCATATAGATAGTCGAGATAGATAGCACTTGAGTGTAATGTCAAACACTCTGATCATTTAACTCCCATGGGCACTAGCACTTTCGGGCTCACATCCCAGGACCAGATCGGGCCCTTTATTTATTGCCAGGCATTAGTTATATTGTTTATCTTTAGACAATCAATCAATGGACAATATAGAGTACCAAGAAGTAGATGAGAGCACTAGATGAATAGACGAGATAGTAGAGTGAACGTGAATAGACGAGCGAGTAGAGTACAGATGAGAGCTAGTGGACCTGCACGTAAAGCGACGAGTAAACAGGCGATAGTAACAGTTGCACAACACGCGCACGTCGTATTGGCAGTCAGGTGGAATTCACGATCTTCCCGCTGGCCATGTTATACACAAGTCCAGAGGTCCGACGTGATTCAAGATGAGAGTGAACTTCTAATAGCCGTTTGGATCATATTGATCCCTAAAGGTGTAATGGGTGTTAGGGTACAACCGGCTGGTCGACCATGTGGGAATCCATGATCAGAGGAGACTTACGGAGGCCTTGTGCAAGGGTTCACTAGTCCGGCGAAAGGAATATCCGACGAAGAGTTCACCACAAGCCAAGTAAAGTGTGTATAAAATAGGTACTCAACGTTCTAGAGGAATTCTAGAACAGTGGAGCGTCGATATCGGTACATAAACAACACAAGAAACGAATACAAGTCCTTTAAAATAGGGCAATTAATATACTTTATTGTGATAAATTACCAGATACATTATGAGATATTTTATGCCAGATTTCAGCCATATGTATGGATGGTTCATGTGTGTGCATGTGTAAGAGAGATCATAGATAGAAAAGAAGTCGTGATTATGTATTTTAAAATATTCAATAAAGCTCCATTTTAAAACAGGTGTTTTTACTGCGGGTATGACTGTTAAAAAGGCGTACATAGGCCAGTAAGGATCGCGACAGGGTCCTGTACGGGTCGCGATAGGGCTGTCTGTTCAGGCGGCCAGAACGCGACGGGGTCTCCTGTCGCGTTCAGAACGCGACAAGATGGTGGTCGCGATGGCTCTGAGAACGCGGCGTGTCGAGCCGTCGCGTTCTCAGGTACTTCACCTGGGTTTGAGCGGGAAAAAAGGTTCTACATCGGATTGCGTGCCAACTTGACTTGTTTGGACCCAGGGTACTTTGAAAATTCATAACTAATTACATAGTCGATGAAAAATCACGAAACAAGTGGCAAATTAAAGTAGACATGTAAGGGTACTTCCAGTAAATCGGAATTAGAGAGAGAGCATGGTTTGAACATGGTTTGAGCATTAACAATAATGAGTAACATAGAACATGATACAGAGAGCAAGATTGATTTAATTCGAGCAACATGCTCAACAAAAATTAGGGCTTTCATGGGCAAAAGATCCCTAACAACATGAACTGTCTACAGTAAAAATTTCGTAGCATGGGATCAAGTGTATATGGAGATATGATTCAAACATGATGACTCGGGGTTATCATGTTTGTAGAACTTCTAAAATCAAGAACAAAAGATTGACTCGATGAAAAATTATGAAACAAGAGGGCTTTTGTTCCTGGTGATTGGAACTACCTATAGATGGATTTGATTTGGTTTTGCTTGTGAGAATGCCTACCTTTGACTCGATTTATCTTCTAGGGCTTAGAACTCCAAGAACGAGGAAGAAGCTCCAAGAACTCCTTCTTCCCACGAGATCTTCTCCTCCTTGGCCTCTTCTCCACGTCCAACAACCTTTGGCAACGAGCTAGGGTCGGCCAAGAGGGTTTATGAGATGTATTTATATAAATACAAGTTCCTATTCCTACTACTACTCAAATTCCTCTTAATTACGAGATTTCCTAACTCCACCTTTCCTCTCTTGCTTTCCAATCTCTAATTGGGTTAGGATAGTATCTAAATTCGTGCTAGACTATAAGGAGTAGGTTTAGGAATCCAATTCCAACTCTAATTGCTACTTTTATTACTTTAATAACCCCTTTCCAATTATGAGATAATTAAACTCCGAATTTAGGGTCTTTTCTTATTATTCTCCCTTTGTAAATTCATATTTTGACTCAATAAATTCTAGAGGGTCCATTAAGAAAAGCCCATTACTCTTCTCCATTTAATGGGTTTTATTTAATGCTATTTTCATTTAAATATCCATTTAGCTAGGTTTTAATTCTTTATTTAAATTTTTATTTTTTCTTAAAAATTCAGGTTGCTACAGCTTTAAACTAAGCAAGTCCATTCTAACATGTATCCTCTGCAGAATTAAAACAAATCTTATATTATGACATATTTTATATCAAGCTAGATCACAAGATGATAATCAAATGAACATAAGATCAATCACTTCATATTGTGCCCTAGAATCAAATTCATGTCATTATAGTTTTCAAATGGGTTGGTCACTTTTAGGCCAATGCACCACTAAGTAACATGATTACAGACTAAGATATACACATGTTTGACTGACTAACTAAAAGGAACAGTCTCGGGTCAGCCTTTGAATCGTGACAGACACAGTCGTCGCACTTCAAAGAACCGTACATAGTTAAAACAAGTCTCTGTGCAAAGAGACTAAATCGCGACGAATCTACCAGTCACGTTCAAATCGTGACGGGACAAGTCGTCGCCTTTCAGACATGAATTGATTGCCAGATCGGTTACCTGAACAAGATCGCGACGGACCTTACTGTCGCGATTCAGACAGAATCGATTACCAACCAAAATCGTGACGGTCATCTCTGTCGCGTTAATAACGCGACAGACCGATATGTCACGATGATTCTTGAATCGCGATGCTTCGATACATCGCGTTCAAGGATTGACTTCAAACTTCAAATATAAAAACTATTCGGAATCGGAGGGCGGGAAAACTGCCAAATCGCGACGGCACATGCCATCATGTTCAAGACGGCTCTAGAAACCCACGCTACACACAGTTTGATGTGTCAGGGTTGACCGGTTAGACCTAAATACACAACGGATAACTCGGTCGCCTTTACTTGAATTGCGACGTACTGTATGTCACTTTCATGCAAACAGAATCGCGACGTCTGGATATGTCACGTTCTTGGATGTTTCCCGAAAACACAGAAAACAGGTATAACCCTTCATGATAGACCTACAACTTGAAATCTAGCGATCTCTAGGCAAAACTCTGAACATGAAAAATGTTAAGGACATCAAGTAGAAGAGAATCATGGTCTTGGTTTGACCCAAAATGACCTCGATTTGCGTAAATCACAGCATAACTATGAAAAGCCCTAAACTTGAGCGACTTATGGAAAACACTTAATACGACTAATATGCTCGATGGAAATTGGGCAAAACAGATGCAAAAGAAACTAGGCTTGATGCTCTTTCAGATGGTATAGCTGTTGTTTAGTTCTGTCCCTAGATCACCTACCTTTGAACGCTAAGAATTCCTTGAAGGTTCTGGGTCGATGCAGTGGCTTGGGGAAGATGCTCTTCACGAATCCAAGCCCTAGGGTCATCCTCCTTGCTCCTGGGCGTCCTTCCCATGGCCAACAACGAAGAGAGCTTACTATGGTCTCCTATTAGGTCGTGTAGTGGCTTTCTATGGCTAGGTGCACTTGATTCCGACTTTTGATGTTTCCAAATCCATGGTAGCAATCCTACAATGACTAGAATTCCCTCTTAATGCAATTTCCTTCTTAATCCAACCCTAATTAGCAAGTTATAGAGATCAAATTTGTGCTCTCATGTTGGGCTTAGGTTTGAGTCATGATTAATGGCCCAATTAATTCATGTTTAAGCTTGAATGACCCATTTGACTAATGGGTATTAGGTTAATACGATTTTTAAACATTGTTTCCATTTTGTTTGTCCACCTATTGGCCCAATAAGAGTTGTGTTGGTCCCAACAAATCTAAATGGTTGGTCCCACTTCTTGGGAGTTGAACACTGACATTATTTATTTATTTATTTAACACTCTCATTTATTTGTTATATTTCCTAAAATTTTTAAAACCATAAATTTCTTGGGCGTTACACCCACTGTGAGGCCCCCGAATTTTGTGCATTTAATATTGTTTATTTTGTGCATAGTATAAGTGTTCATTTACTTATGTGCATATGTATATATATATGTTATTTTGTGAAAGTAATATACTTATTGAATTCTGTGTATGGTATATTTATTTAATCCTATGCATATAATATTAAATTGTTGTTGCGCATACATATTGTTGATGATGTTTGTGTTCTGGCCGAAATTCTTCTTAATGTCAATATCTCTTGACGTTAAGAGTGAGTAGACAGCCAAAAGTGTGCCATTTAATGTCTGACTGGAAATCCTAATGTCAACATCGATTGACGTTGACTTCTGGTCAACGGCAGTGAACTAGAGGTTTACTTCTCTAGATGCGTTTTGGATTTCAGATCTGAAACGGAAGCGTTTCTTCCGGGTTCTTGATTAGGAAACCTATCTAACGGTGGGATGACCTAACCCTAAGCGTACCCCGACCCATTAGCCTATAAAACCTAGTGTTCTCAGCGAGATTAGGTCTTTTGGTGGAGAGGAAACCCTAGGGCTCGTTTCTAAGAAAACTTGATCTTTGGAGAGCTCGATCTGGCGTTTGGGTGATCTTTCCGGCAATCTTCTTCGATTAGGAGATGCACCTTGGATTGAGGAAGCATCCCCGACTTTGGTGGACGATCTACATCAATAGGAAGACCAGATTCAGGAGGAGATTTGAGCACCTTCTTGGCTTGGCCGAGGAGGACTACTTCGACCAAATCATCCCTCTATCAATTTATTTCCAGGAAAGTGACTTATTGGTTCACTCCATAGACTTGTCCTTTAGGGTTTTCACATTTTACGGATTTTCATTTCATGCCTAGAACCCCAAGATTCTATGTTTTCTGTGTTTCGGTCTGCACTGTGTGCAAACAGGAGGTAGACAGCCACTTTGTTGCCGCCGAGTTCTTGTGTTGATGATGGACGATCGTGTCGTTAACTCTTTTTGATGGCAAGAACCTTGCCGTCAAGTTCAGCTGTTTTCTGCAGAAATGAATGTTAATCCTTGTAATGTGATTTTCGCTTGTCGGAGGTCTGTGTATGTCGTGAAAATCAGGGTTTGTCAAGTATGGTATGTAGGTCATATCATGAGGTCTACCAAATTTTGAGCATGATATTAATTAGAATAATTTTTGTTCTTAGAGAATAAGTATATTTTGACTATGTTTAATTCTGATTAAATAGTTTTGTTGCATGTTACGGATTAAGAAAATTATCGCGATCTTAGAATGATTGTTCTCATGTTTTGGACCTGTTAGGACCGACTACTTACTGTCTACCATGCTTAAATGAATAATCTTGTTAAATTACATGTAATATGTGTTAATTATTAAAAATAGTTTGACTGCTCCAAAAATTGTGAAAAATTATAGATATTTTTCCTCTGCTATATTTAACCCGTGGTTAAAATTTGATATGATTCTGAGTACTGTGCAAATGGCTATTAATTTCTGAAGCTTTCTGTACCATGTTTTAAGAATAGATTTCATTTATATGTGAAAATGTGATTAGCATCATGATTAGGTTCTGTCAATTACTGTTTATGATTGATTTGAGAATTTGAATGTGATAAGTTATGTTTCATGATATATATGTGTGCATGTGCATGGGAAGTGGGAGAATAAGTGGCATGTGTGTGTGTAATGTATTAATGTGACAAGATAAATAAATGTGTGCCAATAAGACACTGCCACCCTAGATTGCTTGGAGCTGTACTATAGTAGTGCCCCTACGGGAAAGCTCAATCGTGTTACGTGATACCTGAGGCAAGGGTCTTGTGAAATCCTGGAGGTGGACAAGTTCCACTGGTAATGGTGGGGAGGGATTCCCCCAATTCTGCAGTGACCTAGACTTGATCACTTTGCCTGGTGATTAAGTACGTGTATGTGTACGTGTATGTGATAAGTGATCTCTCTAGTGGTGGTTTGGGCTGTGTCTTGGCAACGTGTAAAATGAGCATGTGTATAACGTGTAAAGTGACATGTGAATGTGGCACGTGGTATGTGCAAGTAAAGTGATAAGTGATACGTGAATGTGCAACGTGAAAACTATGTGATACGTGAATATGTAAAGTGAAAACATGTGAAATCGTGTGTAAGTGAAAGTGTGATAATGTGAAAGTAAGTGCTTGTGAAAGCCAAGGCAAAAGTGTATGTGTGCATGTCATGAGAAATTACTACATGTGTCAATATGAATTTGATTGTGATATCATGTTTAGTACCATGTGTAGGTGTATGTTATTATGTCTATGAGATAGAAATTGCTTGATGAATATGTGTTTAGTGTCATGTTATAAATTGAATATAAGTCATGTGTTAGTGTTATGTGAAAATAAGAAATGAAAGCATGTAAGTATATGAATGTTTCCATGTTAGTGAATCCATGTTATAAGTATCCATGTTAGAATTATTGTTTTACAAGTGTTAGTATAGTTTGTTTAATACGATTCCATGTTTAATCATTTATGTTATAGCATGAGTATGTATGATAAGTGTATGGTTTGAAGTTTTAAGTTACTTGCTAAGTCTATTATGTAGACTCACTCTTGCTTAACATTTCAGGAGAATTAGAAGCCGAGGAGTTAACAAGATCCGACGCAGAGTTTGAGGAGTAGATTGAAGACTTGTGATTTAATTCCTAGTATGTAATGAATTGTAAATTGGAACTTTGGTTATATGTACTTGGAAATGGCTATATGTTTAGTGGACATTGTGGTTATGTTATTTTTTCTTTGGACTATATAGACTGTGGTATGTGGTTTGAAATGTTGATGGAATAAGAGTTATTTAATTTCCGCTGCATTATTCGTTCTATTTGTGTATATCTTAGCCCATTTGTCTATCGTTGGGATTTTCTCCCCTGTAGCGACTTGCTCTCATCCGATGTGGGTTGGTATAACCGTACCGGGTGGAAGTGGGTCGTTATAGAGATGGTATCAGAGCCTACAAGGTTGAGATTATACATGGATTGCCATCAACTAATTCACATCTCTAAGTCTTTATAGTGGATAGCCAGATCCAAGGAATAACTAAGGCAGGACTAGAAAAATAATAAGATGAACGCATGAGAATATACTAGGTGTAGTAATAATAGAGTTTGACTTGATGTTTATTTTGTAGGCAATGGCTGGAAGGACTCAACTTTCGAGTGTGCCTATTCAAGATGAGGAGCCAAGGAGGACTGCAAGCGAGCAGCTGAGAGTACTAGCACCTTAGGGACCACCTGCGCCACCCCCGCCACCGTTGGTTGGCTACGACACGTTCATGCAAGGGCTTGTACAAGTGATGCAAACTCAAGTGCAGACGCAGGCAGCTCTTCAGACGCAACTTTAGGCTCAGGTTCCGGCACCAACTCAGCAGGATCGTGGTGTAGGAGGTGTATCGGTCATGGAGAGGTTCAAGCGGATGGCTCCGCCTCCTTTTAAGGGGGAGAGTCAACCATTGGTTGCAGAGAGTTGGCTTAGGGAGATCGAGAAGATATTTAGAGCCATCAGGTGCGCAGAGGATGAAAAGGTCAACTTGGCGACTTATATGCTTCAAGAGCGAGTAGATGTGTGGTGGTCTTCTGTTTTGCGCACGCAATTTGAGGGTTTGGAGTTAGAGGTGACTAGGGAAGAGTTAGTAAGGTTGTTTGAGGCCAAGTATGTTCTTGAGCATATCTAGGACAAGATGGAGCAGGAATTCTTGGCGTTGACTCAAGGTTCCATGTCAGTTTTGGAGTATGAGGCTAGGTTCGCGGAGTTGTCAAGGTTCGCACCACACATAGTTGCTGACGAGAGGCACAAGGTGAAGAAGTTTGTGATGGGACTTAGACCATCATTGAGAGGCAGACTTATAGCTTTGACCATAGGACTATGGATGGGGCTCTTAGTGCGGCATGTAGGTAGGAGAGTGAGATGGAATTGTACCAGGAAGAGAAGAAGGCTAGGTTGAAGAGGTTGCCAAAACCATTCCAGCAACATAACAGGAAGATGAAGAAGCTCATGGAAGGTCATCAATCAACAATAGTACCAGCAAAGTCAGTAGCTTCTACAGGCAGCGAGAAGCCCAAGTGTGTGCACTGTGGCAAGCGTCATGGCAGAGACTTGTGTTGGACGACGTCGGGAAGATGTCTCAAGTGTGGCAGCAATGATCATCGGATTAGATATTGTCCGAAGCTGAAGAAGTTTGTTCCACGAGGTGAACCAACAACAAAGCCAGCAGCAAGACAAGAAGCACCGGCCAGAGTGTATGCGTTGACTGGAGATGACGCCGACGATGTCACTACAGGTATTTGATCTGATCTTCGAGGACGAAGATCATTTTAAGGGGAAGAGGGTGTGAGGCCCCCGAATTTCGTGCATTTAATATTATTTATTTTGTGCATAGTATAAGTGTTCATTTACTTATGTGCATATGTATATATATATGTTATTTTGTGCAAGTAATATACTTATTGAATTTTGTGTATGGTATATTTATTTAATCCTATGCATATAATATTAAATTGTTGTTGTGCATACATATTGTTGATGATGTTTGTGTTCTGGCCGAAATTCTTCTTAATGTCAATATCTCTTGACATTAAGAGTGAGTAGATGGCCAGAAGTGTGTCGTTTACTATCTGACTGGAAATCCTGACGTCAACATCGATTGACGTTGACTACTGGCCAATGGCAGTATACTGGACGTTTACTTCTCTGGATGCGTTTCGGATTTCAGATCTGAAACGGAAACATTTCTTCCGGGTTCTTGATTAGGAAACCTATCTAACGGTGGGATGACCTAACCCTAAGCATACCACGACCCATTAGCCTATAAAACCTAGTGTTCTCAGCGAGATTAGGTCTTTTGGTGGAGAGGAAACCCTAGGGCTCGTTTGTGAGAAAACTTGATCTTTGGAGAGCTCGATCTGGCATTTGGGTGATCTTTCCGGCGATCTTCTTTGACTGGGAGTTGCACCTTGGATTGAGGAAGCATCCCCAACTCTGGTGGACGATCTACATCAATAGGAAGACCGAATTCAGGAGGAGATTTGAGCACCTTCTTGGCTTGGCCGAGGAGGGCTTCTTCGACCAAATCATCCCTCTATCGATTTATTTCCAGGCAAGTGACTTATTAGTTCACTCCAAAGACTTGTCCTTTAGGGTTTTCACCTTTTTACGGATTTTCATTTCATGCCTGGAACCCCAAGATTCTGTGTTTTGGTCTGCACTGTGTGCATACAGGAGGTAGACGGCCACTTTGTTGCCGCCGAGTTCTTGTGTTGACGGCAGATGATCTTGCCATTAACTCTTTCTGACGGCAAGAACGTTGCCGTCAAGTTCAACTGTTTTCTGCAGAAATGCATGTTAATCCTTATACTGTGATTTTCGCTTGTCGGAGGTCTGTGCATGTCGTGAAAATTAGGGTTTGTCAGGTATGGTATATAGGTCATATCATGAGGATCTGCCAAATTTCTGAGCATGATATTAAATAGAATAATTTTTGTTCTTAGAGAATAAGTATATTTTGACTGTGTTTAATTCTGATTAAATAGTTTTGTTGCATGTTACGGATTAAGAAAATTATCGCGATCTTAGAATGACTGTTCTCATGTTTTGGACCTATTAGGACCGACTGCTTACTGTCTACCATGCTTGAATGAATAATCTTGTTAAATTACATGTAATCTGTGTTAACTATTAAAAATAGTTTGACTGCTCCAAAAATTGTGAAAATTTATAGATATGTTTCCTCTGCTATATTTAACCCGTGGTTAAAATTTGATATGATTCTAAGTACTGGGCAAATAGCTATTAATTTCTGAAGTTTTATGTACCATGTTTTAAGAATAGATTTCATTTATATGTGAAAATGTGATTAGCATCATGATTAGGTTCTGTCCATTATTGTTTATGATTGATTTGAGAATATGAATGTGATAAGTTATGTTCCATAATATATTGTTGAGCAACTACCCCAAAGAATTTAAGATTTTCTTAAATTAATATATCTGTTGTTTTGCTATGACAAAACTCTTGAAATAGACCTTTTACAAAGCAAATATATTAGTTACATATCACAAAAATCATACAGATATATTAAAGGACTATACCTCCATCTCAGAAATTTTTCTAAGTCCACATCTCTCTCTATGTCCTACTGAATTCGGTTGTTAACTTCGACTCCCTCAGAAACGAAGTTAAATAACCATGAATATTTACTAAGTCCACAACTTTATATGTAATTCGACTGATGACTCCGACTGTTACAGTCGAATGCCTTTCAAAGTTCAAAACATGATTCGACTGTCATCATCGACTACCACAGATATATATAATTCGACTGATGACTCCTATTGCTACAATCGAATGCCTTACAAAATTCAATACCTGATTCGACTGTCGTCTTCGACTGATACAGTCGAATGCTTCAGAATTTGATCTTCATGGTATACGACTGTTGAAGTCGAATCACCTTTACTTTTTCAATCGAATTGCCTTATTCTCTCTAATCGAATCATAGTTATTTATTGAATCGAATTGCATGTTATGGATTTATCTTCACTGCTAATTTTGTACTTAACTCTCTTCTGAAAAGGATTAACACTTAGTGTAAGATTACTTCTTAATCTTCTCATACAACCTCTTAATAAACCTTCAATATTTTATCAGTCCATCAAAACTGTCATTATCATATTATTTTATTATTTTATTCTCTGTTAGGACAAGTCATATTAGTTTTAAAATATTCATCTAAATCCTATGCATAACATTTCTGATATATTTTAAGAAATAATCCTTGAATTGTTCAATGCCTTTGCTCCGGATTTTGCTGGATTCATTAGACACTATGTATTTATGAATTCTTAGGCGCATGGCATCTGACAGGACTCACCTATGACAGACCCATACTTTGCCTTTTGAGCATATCTGTCTGTCAACTTTTCCTTTCTAAAAGCATGTGCATACGAGGTTTCCATACCTTTGTCTGTACTTATCTGACTTACCTACCTCATAGGTATGGAGTTCTCTTTTCTTTCTGTCTTGTCTTTGTAACAGGCATTTATTGGAGCACGTTTTTTTTTAGCATGACTCCTTCACAGTCTATGTTGATAAGAGCTTATCTTCTAGCTGTGAACGACTACACCTCCTCTAAAGACTTTGGGAAGATGCAAAACTGAAGGACTTCTGGACAATAAGCTCATCAAGATCTAAAGGAAACTAGAGCTCTCTCCAAACAATCAAATTGCAAACGGTCACAAACTCCAGCGGCTATCTTCTAAACGGCTATATTCTGAAGTGTATAAAAGAAGTTCAAGTTTGAAGAAGGAATATACACATATAACACAAAAGAGAGCATACAAGCTTCATTCGAATTCCTTCAAGTCTCACAAGCCCTTCTGAAAGCTAAAGTCTGAGAGCTTTTTCTTCCTTAGAAGACTTTCTCTAAAGCTCTCCTAGTAGTGTTAGGTGGCAATTGTAATTGCTTACTTTCTTTAGTCCACCCTTGTATTTCAGATAGGATTCGTATCTCATCTCTGATCCATTGAATCCTTCTGAAGTCTGTGTTTGTGCTCAGTTCTAAGACAAACACACAAGTCATTTTATTTTCTCTTGTGTAATTTCTGCAGAAGTCTGTTTCTGCATTACCCCTCTTGTGTAGGGAAGGCCTTTGTAAAAGGCAGTTGTTGTACCCCTGATTAGGGAAGACTTTCTAAGGGAGCAAGTGGGTTTGTAATTCCTCTCAAGGGTGAGAGAAGGCTAATTCATTAGCAGATATTGAAAATCTCAAGTGGTTGGCTTGAGGACTGGATGTAGGACTTCCATGTGGGAAGGACCGAACTAGGATAAACTCTTGTGCATTTCTGTGTGATTGTTTTTCTGCCAAGTTCACACTTGAATCACACACCACACACCACACACTAAGTACTAACTCATCTATTTAGTGTTGTGCATTTCAGAAGAAAATTTTAAGAGTTAAGAAGTCCTATTCACCCCCCCCCCTCTAGGACATCTAGTTTGCCATTTCGATCCAACAAGTGGTATCAAAGCGTGGTCTTCTCAGAAGAATCCAAGAAGATTTGAGAAGAAATGGCATCCAAAGCTCACAACTATGAAGGCCAATTAGTTACAAGGCCACCATTTTTTGATGGTGAAGATTACCAATACTGGAAGATGCGAATGGAGTGCTTCATCAGAGGTACTGATTTCGACTTATGGCAGGTAATAGAACAAGGTGACTATCAAATCCTTGGAGAAGCCTCTTCTTCTGGTCTTTCCATTGCAGATAAGAGAAATATGTCTTTAAATTACAAGGCAAAAAATTATCTCTGTTGTGCTTTATCCAAAAGGGAATTTAATAGACTTTCAGCATGTAGAACAGCTAAAGAAATGTGGGATAAGCTTCAAGTAACATATGAAGGTACAGATAGGGTGAAACAAACTAGAATAGATATACTTGTATCTCAATATGAACAATTCAAAATGCTCCCCAATGAGAACATAACTCAAATGTATAATAGATTTTCAAATATAATTGTAGGATTAAGTGCTTTAGGGAAGGTCCTAACTAATGAAGAGACAGTTAGAAAAATACTGAGATCTCTAACTAATGTCTGGACTTCTAAAGTTACAGCCATAGAGGAAGCCCATGATCTTACACAATTATCTATTGATAAACTAATTGGATCCCTTATGGCTCATGAAATCAATGTGGAAAGATTCTCTGAAAACTTTTCAAAAAGGAAAATATCAAATGCCTTGAAGATTGCAGATTCCTCTTCATCTGAAGACTCCAAAGAAAAGTCAGATGATAGTGATGATGAGGCAATGCTTTCAAGAAGACTGCAAAGAATTCTAGCAAAGAAGAAGAAATTTGGGTCAAAAAGGTTCTTCAAGAAGGATAAGAAGAAAGAGCTGACTTGTTATGAATGTAATCAGCCAGGACACTACAAATCTGAATGTCCCAAGCTTAAGAAGAAGGATCAAGTTGAAAGATCAGACAAGAAGAAAGGCAAGGAAAAGAAGTTCATAAATTCAAGAAGAAGGCAATGGCAGCAACATGGGACAATGAAGAATCATCTAGTTCAGAATCAGAAGAAGAAGAGAAGGCAAATCTAGCCCTCATGGCAGGACTAGAACAGGTAAACTCAGAAACCTCATTTACTTCCTGTTCTGAATCCGATTCTGATAGCTTTGAAGATGCTTTTAATGAACTTTATGAAAAATATATAAAACAGTAGTGAAACAAATGAAAATAGTGAACTAAATCTACTGAACCAAGAAAAGGCTAACACCTTTCTTAAAAATGAAACAGAAAGGTTAAACAAAATATTAAGTGAAACTAAAAGAACTAATGAACTATTGTGCGAAGATTTGAAAAATAAAAATAACAAAATTTTGGAAATAGAATCAAATCTTAAGGAACTCACAAATGAAGAAAAGTTGCTAGAGGAAAATAATTATCTAAAAGCCACCATAGAAAACATTTCTAAATGCAAAACTTCTTTATTCGTCAATATAAAAGGTTCTAGAGTAGGAAAGAAGAAATATGGATTAGGATACACACCTCCTCCAAATGAAGAAGATATTATTATTCATCCTAAAGTGTATCCAACCCCTAAATTTGTGGCAGAAAAAGAAATCAAAAATACTAAGAAGGTAAATCAGTATATGTACAAACAAAAATAGAAATCTAACAATTTTGTATATATGAAGAATGCTTTTGATTTATGTTGTAGTCACTGTAATCAATTAGGACGTACAGTTAGTACATGCACCTCTAGAAACTTGAGATGGATTCTTAAAACTAACCATCAAGGACCCAAGAAATTTTGGGTACCAAAAGTTACAACTTAGCTTTATTTGCAGGGTCGGCTGAGGGCATCCAAATGGTATTTGGACAGTGGATGCTCAAGGCACATGACAGGAGATAGGAAGCTATTCACAACATTTAGAAATGAAGTTGGTCAAGTAACTTATGGTGATAATGGGAAAGGAAAAGTACTAGGATGTGGAACAATTGGTACTAAGGAAAAGAATCTAATTGAAGATGTTATGTATGTAGAGGGACTGAAGCAAATTAGCATCAGTCAGCTATGTGATAAAGGGCATACAATGAATTTTCAGAATGATAAGTGTATCATCAAGAAAGATAACAAGATAATTTTCGAAGCTCAAAGGGTAAAGAACCTGTACACTTTACAGTTGGCAGAATTAAGAGAAGTAAACTTATGCCTTGCAACCACCAAAAGTGAAGAGTCTGAGTTGTGGCACAAAAGACTAGGTCATGCAAGTACTTTTGTTATCAAGAAATTGATAAAGCATGATCTGGTTGAAGGTCTTCCCAAAATGAGAATCAAGAAATCTGGATTTTCTTCAGCTTGTGCAAAAGGAAAACAGACCAAGACCTCATTTCAGTCCAAGACAATTGTTACAACTTCCAAGCCTTTGGAGTTAATTCACATGGATTTGTTTGGACCTATGAGGACAGTCAGTCTTGGAGGAAAAATATATGGCTATGTATTAGTTGATGACTACTCAAGGTACACTTGGGTGTCTTTTCTAGAAGCCAAGTCAGAAGCATTTTTGAAATTCAGTAAGTTAGTTCAGAAAAATCAGAAATTTCAGATTACAAGCATTAGATCTGATCATGGAGGTGAATTCAAAAATTAAGAATTCATGAACTTCTGTGAAGAAAATGGGATTGAGCACAACTTCTCAGCACCAAGAACACCTCAACAGAATGGAGTAGCAGAAGGAAAGAACAGAACACTGCTGGATATGACCAGAACAATGCTGAATGAGTATAATTTGCCAAAATATTTCTAGGCAGAGGTAGTCAATACAGCCAGCTACATTATCAACAGATGCATGATCAGACCCATTCTAAAGAAGACCCCATATGAACTCTACAAGGGAAAGAAGCCCAACATCAGTCATCTTCGACCTTTTGGCTGTAAGTGCTTTATTTTAAATAATGGTAAGGACAATTTAGGAAAATTAGATGCTAAGAGTGATGAAAGTTTCCTGTTAGGATATATTTCAAAACCTAGAGGTTATAAGGTATTCAATAGGAAAACATTAACTATAGAACAATTTGTGCATGTCTTATTTGATGAAACTAACCCTTCTATCAAAAGGATAGAAGAAGAAGAAGAAGAAGAGTGTGTTGATGATCTTTGTAGGGATTTAGAAAAGACTTCTCTTGAAGGAGGAAAGATGAAGAAATGGAAGATCCCCCATTAGAAGATCTTCAACAACAAGAAGAACCACAAGAAGGGCTACCTAGGGAATTGAGGTACCACCGGGATCATCCTAGAGAAAATATCATTGGTAATCCTCAAGATAGGGTAAGAACAAGAGGTATGCAAATTCCTTGTGATTTTTCTGCCTTAGTTTCACAAATTGAGCCTAAGACAATCAATGATGCACTAGGTGATGAATCTTGGATCCTTGCTATGCAAGAGGAACTTAATCAGTTCGAACGTAGTGAGGTTTGGACTCTTGTACCTAGACCTACTGACCATCCAGTTATTGGAACCAGATGGGTTTTCAGAAACAAGATGGATGAATCAGAAGTAATCACTAGGAACAAAGCCAGACTTGTAGCTCAAGGATATTCCCAAGAGGAAGACATAGATTTTAATGAAACCTATGCTCCATTAGCTAGATTAGAGGCAATCAGAATTTTGCTAGCATATGCATGTTCTCTTAATATAAATTTGTTCCAAATGGATGTTAAAAGTGTATTTCTGAATGGTTTTATTAAAGAAGAAGTATATGTTGAGCAACCACCTGGTTTTGAAGATACTATTTATCCTAATCATGTTTTTTGTTTAAAGAAAGCACTGTATGGCCTGAAACAAGCTCCAAGAACTTGGTATGAAAGATTAAGTGCTTATCTTATATCACATGATTTTATAAGAGGTAAAGTAGATAGCACATTATTTATAAAGAAATTTTCAAATGGAATCTTAATTGTGCAAATCTATGTTGATGACATTATCTTTGGCTCTACTAATGAATCACTTTGTAAATTCTTTGAAAATCTGATGCAAAGTGAATTCGAAATGAGCATGATGGGTGAGCTTAATTATTTTCTTGGATTGCAAATTAAGCAGACCAAGGAAGGAACTCACATTTGTCAAACCAAGTACATTTCAGATTTACTTTCTAAATATGGTTTTGACAAATGTAAGCCACTAGGAACACCCATGAGCTCAGGCATTAAGTTAGATGGTGATCCTCTTGGTAAAAAGGTAGATCAAAAGATCTATAGAGGAATGATAGGTTCACTGCTCTATCTTACTGCTAGTAGACCGGATATAATGTTCAGTGTTTATTTATGTGCAAGATTCCAAGCTGATCCAAAAGAATCTCATGTTCATGCAGTTAAAAGAATTTTTAGATATCTTATAAATACCTGTAAGTTAGGCTTATGGTATCCCAGATGTTTAGATTTCAAGTTAATTGAATATAGTGATGCTGACTATGCTGGATGCAAAATAGATAGGAAAAGCACCAGTGGCACTTGTCAAATTCTTGCAGGGTGCTTGATATCATGGTCTTCCAGGAAGCAGAACTCAGTGGCTTTATCCACCACAGAAGCTGAATACATTGCAGCTGGAAGTTGCTGTACTCAACTCTTGTGGATCAAGCATCAATTGGAAGACTATGGGCATCAACTTCAAGAAATTCCAATGCTATGTGACAACACAAGCGCAATAAATTTGACCAAGAACCTATCCAGCACTCAAGAACAAAGCATATTGAGGTTAGACATCACTTCATCAGGGACCATGTAAGTAATGGCAATATTTTATTTGATTTTGTTTCTACAGAAAATCAACTTGCAGATATTTTTACAAAACCTCTTCCTGAGGATAGATTCACATCTATAAGAAGAGAAATAGGTATGTGTAATCCTGATTAACTCATCAAAGCAAAATGATGTTTGAATTTTATAAATATTGTTGTTTGAACTATCTGTGAAAGACCATCCTGAAAAAATTTCTAAGTCACAGACATTCGACTTATGAAGAAACAGTGCATTCGAATCATGTTATAAATCTGGCATTCGACTGATGCAGTCGAATACATAATTCGACTTATTTTGAAATCGTGAAAAGGCGCTTGTAATTTAAAATTATATAACTGACACTCTCTTAAGACAAATCCTTTCACGTCTTAACGGTCAAATCATTTAATCCCGACCGTTCATCCTGAAATCTTGGGTCAGTTACTTTTTCCCTCCTTATAAAAGAAAACCCCTTCTCCTTTAGAAGACACCCTCTCGAAATCCATCTTCAAACCTTCCTGTCTTCTTCTTCCTCTTCCCGCTCTCACTGTTCTCCAGCAAGGAACTTCCAAGGGAACCTCAAGAACTTCATCTCTCCTCGAAGAAAGGTAACTTCTTTAGAATCTCATCCTCCATTCCTTGACTCCTTTATCAGTTTCCTGAGTCTCTATCCTTTCTCTCTTTCAGATGGACTCATATAGGGCTCAAGAATCCACCCAGATGACCCCTGAATAGCTTCACAGGCTTGCTAAGATTCCCATTTGTCTAGGGAAGGTTGTAGACTTTTCCCATCTTAGTGGAAACCTATCATGGGTAGAGAACACCCTTGATGCCATGGGTTGGACCAAGTTGTGTCAGATTTCAGAACCAATAGTTGAGAATGCAGTTAGAGCTTTTTATGTGTCCATGGAAATTTCATCAAGAAATACTGTTTTCAATTATGTCGAAGGAACCAAGATCATTATTTCTGAGGAACTATTGGTTGAGATTTTGGAATGTCCAAACTTTGGGCATAAGCTTAATGAGATCATGCCTTTAGAAAAGCAGAAATTGGGCATTATTGGCAGTTTAGCCACCATTAGTAAGAAAGGTCTTTCAGTAAATGAACTTTCAGCCGAAAAGAGATTAATTCATTTTGTGATATCCAACATTGTGACCCCTAGAGCAGGAATCCACTCATCTATCACCTCTAGAGATGGGAACTTGTTGTTTTGGGCTATTCAGAGGCACAAAGTGAATTTGGCTGGAATCATTTTGGATAGAATGATAGCTACTAAGAATCTACAAGAATCTTTTCCCTATGGACCTTTGCTCTCCCTGATCTTTAAGAGATACTCAGTAGATCTGTCAGGAGAAATATCTATTGGAATTAAAGAGAAGATTGGGATCACTACTTTGAGAAGGAGTCACTACTCCTTGGTCAACAAAAAGCAAAATCTTTGGATGAAAGATTCAGTGCCTGATTGTGATCATGAAGTTTATCCTGATGAACCTTATATTGCTTCAGTCTCTCAAGAAGTTCAACAAGAGTTAGAGCCACTAGAACCAGTTAGAACTGAAGCTCCAATTCAGACTCAAGATCAAGTTCATGTTTCCTCCTCATTTCCTGAACCAGATGGTTCTGAGGAAACTATTAATGAAGTATTAAGAGATATTAGAGGCAAAGGTATTGCATCTGATGACATTCCTGCAGAAACAGATTTTGAAGAAAGAGAGCATCACTTTTCTCCTTCTCAGTTTGAGACCCGGCCAAGGTCTCAGGGGAGAGTAGCAACAGTATTCACACCATTATGGATTTATTGGGCAAACAACAAGAAAATCTTTCAGTTCTTCAAATGCAGATTGAATTTATTGATGTCAAGTTTGATAGTCTGTCTGATGAGGTTAAGCAAATGAAGGATTTATTGCTCCAGTTAGTGTGCTAGCTGGGCATCCCTCGGCCATTAGGGCCCTCATCCTCTCAGCAGCAAGAAGAACATGTTCAGACTCAAGAGCCTCAAGCACCTGAAAAGACAACTCAAGAACAACAGCCCACATAAGATCTATCTTAGCCAACTGTGCAGCAATCTGAGCAGAAATCTGATCAAGAGCCAGTACTTGATCAATCTAAGGAGCCTGAGACACAGCCAAATCAGTAGAATTCAGAGGAGCAGCCTCCTGAGGAGCAGAAAGATTTAGAGCCTGAGGCACAATTAGCTTTAGTAGTACTTGAACCAACAGTGGAGCACCAGCAACAGTCTGTGTTAGAAGAGCAGTCAGTGGCTGTGGGAGCAGTAGAGGCTTCCCAGCCCAGGCAGGTTTCCCAGATGGAATCTATGGCTAAGAGACCTCTGGAGTCCACTCCTAATTTGCAAACCTTCAAGAGGAAAGTGAAGCGCAGACTGGTCAAACATGGTGATCCAGTCTTCCCTCCTCCTCCTTCTAGGCCAACTCATCCTACTCCAGCTCCATATGTTAAGCCTCCTCCTAAGCCAACAAGATCAGCACCAACTAGATGTCAACCCTCTACACCCACAGCACCCACCACTGAAACCCCTTCACAGTCTACTTCTTCGGATCCTCCTCCACTTGCAGCTATTCTTATGGATCCATTTTACCAAGATATCAAATTCTCCATCTATCCCACCAAGTATCAATTCAAGCCTCCCAAAGCAACTTCTCTAAATCTTTCCACTCAACCCCCTCATTACTTTTCTTGTCTTCCTACAACCTCCAAAACAGATTCCAAGAAAACACTCCTTCATCTAGCTGAAATACTTCTGAGTATCCAGCTTTCTTCTGCCAGTGGACCCAACTTGGGAGACAATCCTTCAAAACTCCTTCCACCATTTTTGTATAGTTTTGTCAATCACTCTGAACATCACATGAATCTGTTCAGAGAATATCTGGCTATTCGAGCCTTTCTTGAAGTTCATGACATGCCAGGGTTCACTTTTGAACATTGGCTACTCTTCTCAGGGCTACACAAATCTCTGTGGAGGAACTTCAATTTATCTCCCAGAAAAGTCATTGCTTAACTCCCAAGGAGTTCCTTGATCTCTATCCTGATGAAGTAGCCAGATATCAACAAAATCAGTCCAGAAACCAGTTTTTGACAGTCCTGCATCACATATCTCTAAGGTTTCATGACATGTTCGGACTGCTTCTTTAGGACTTACAGGCAAAATACAATAGAATGAAAACTTTCAATTTTGAAAGATTCAAGCTGGGTCTGCCTGATGTCTCTACCTTCAAGCTGGGAAAATCTTTTAAGAGGCCAGAGAGAGATTGTTCCTTCCATGACTGTGGCTTTACCTTCTGGCTTGCATACTCCCCTCATAGGAGCAGTTTCCTACATAAAAGATTTTGCAGAGGCAGTCTTCAATAAATATATTCGCATTGCCACCAGATTCAAAATCAAGTATAAGTTGAAACTGTCCTTTCAGCGATTTGTCTATCTGCAATTATCCAAGCACCATTATCATCTTCTGGACTTTCAACTATGTTTTGCTGAATCTGAAAGATTCAATGAAGACCAATGGGCTGCAACATACCCTTCATATCATTCAGATTGTGAAAAGATGAAACTTTCTCTCCATGAATTTCATTATAAGAGTCTTAAGGACTTGAGGAAGAACATTGGGCATAAATGGGCTCAGAGACTTCTCATATATTATCAAGCTAAAGATGCAGCTGTGTCTAGAGGACTGCATTGGAATATGCTTGCTGCCTCCAAGAAGTTTGCTCCCCTCAAGAATAGGGTCAATAGACACAAGTATCATGATAGGATGTCTTGGTTCCGGAGGCGCCACATCAAATCCCATCGGAAGTTACCCTGCACTGATCCTTCCTACAACATTGATGGAGCTCTCTTTGACAACTTCTTCGATGACAATGAGAAGAAGCTATGGGATCTCATTCAACCTTTTCTTGCCCAAATTCCCAGATCTCTATACTTACCCAGCTCTCTGTCTAGGTCATGAACAATTTTTTTTTGGGAACTATATAGTTTATAAACAATTTCTGTTATGATTTTTAGCTCTTTGTTATGTAATTTCTGACTTTCTGTTTGTTTTCTTAAATGAATGTAATTTCCGGTTAAATACCATATCTTATGATGGAATCCTTTCTGTTAATGCCACAAAGGGGGGAGATATTAGTCAAGAAAAAGAAGTATATGCATACTCATATTTCAAATATTTGCCTTTTTCACTGTCTATTTAAAGATTTTTGTCATTAACAAAAAGGGAGAGAATTGTTGAGCAACTACCCCAAAGAATTTAAGATTTTCTTAAATAAATATATCTGTTGTTTTGCTATGACAAAACTCTTGAAATAGATATTTTACAAAGCAAATATATTAGTTACATATCACAAAAATCATACAGATATATTACAAGACTATACCTCCATCTCAGAAATTTTTCGAAGTCCACAGCTCTCTCTATGTCCTACTGAATTCGGCTGTTAACTTCGACTCCCTCAGAAACGAAGTCAAATAACCTTGAATATTTTCTAAGTCCACAACTTTATATGTAATTCGACTGATGACTCCGACTGTTACAGTCGAATGCCTTTCAAAGTTCAAAACATGATTCAACTGTCATATTCGACTGTCATCTTCGACTACCACAGATATATATAATTCAACTGATGACTCCGATTGCTACAATCGAATGCCTTACAAAATTCAATACCTGATTCGACTGTCGTCTTCGACTGATACAGTCGAATGCTTCAGAATTTGATCTTCATGGTATCCGACTGCTGAAGTCGAATCACCTTTACTTTTTCAATCGAATTGCCTTATTCTCTCTAGTCGAATCATAGTTATTTATTGAATCAAATTGTATGTTATGGATTTATCTTCACTGCTAATTCTGTACTTAACTCTCTTGTGAAAAGCATTAACACTTAGTGTAAGATTACTTCTTAATCTTCTTATACAACCTCTTAATAAACCTTCAATATTTTATCAGTCCATCAAAACTATCATTATCCTATTATTTTATTATTTTATTCTCTGTCAGGACAAGTCATATTAGTCTTAAAATATTCATCTAAATCCTACGCATGACATTTCTGATATATTTTAAGAAATAATCCTTGAATTGTTCAATGCCTTTGCTCTGGATTTTGCTGGATTCATTAGACACTATGCATTTATGAATTCCCAGACGCATGGCATCTGACAGGACTCACCTACCACTGACAGACCCATACTTTGCCTTTTTAGCATATCTGTCTGTCTACTTTTCCTTTCTGAAAGCTTGTGCATACGAGGTTTCCATACCTTTGTCTGTACTTATCTGACTTACCTACCTCATAGGTATGGAGTTCTCTTTTCTTTCTGTCTTGTCTTTGTAACAGGCATTTATTGGAGCACGTTTTTTTTAGCATGACTCCTTCACAGTCTATGTTGATAAGAGCTTATCTTCTAGCTGTGAATGACTACACCTCCTCTGAAGACTTTGGAAAGATGCAAAATTGAAGGACTTCTGGACAATAAGCTCATCAAGATCCAAAGAAAACTAGAGCTCTCTCCAAACGGTCAAATTGCAAACGGTCACAAACTCCAGCGGCTATCTTCTAAACGGCTATATTTTGAAGTGTATAAAAGGAGCTCAAGTTTGAAGAAGGAATATACACATATAACACAAGAAGAGAGCATACAAGCTTCATTCGAATTCCTTCAAGTCTCACAAGCCCTTCTAAAAGCTAAAGTCTGAGAGCTTTTTCTTCCTTAGAAGACGTTCTCTGAAGCTCTCCTAGTAGTGTTGGGTGGCAATTGTAATTGCTTACTTTCTTTAGTCCACCCTTGTATTTCAGATAGGATTCGTATCTCATCTCTGATCCATTGAATCCTTCTGAAGTCTGTGTTTGTGCTCAGTTCTGAGACAAACACACAAGTCATTTTATTTTCTCTTGTGTAATTTCTGCAGAAGTCTATTTCTGCATTGCCCCTCCTGTGTAGGGAAGGCCTTTGTAAAAGGCAGTTGTTGTACCCCTGATTAGGGAAGACTTGCTAAGGGAGCAAGTGGGTTTGTAATTCCTCTCAAGGGTGAGAGAAGGCCAATTCATTGGCAGATAGTGAAAATCTCAAGTGGTTGGCTTGAGGACTGGATGTAGGACTTCCATGTGGGAAGGACCGAACCAGGATAAACTCTTGTGCATTTCTGTGTGATTATTTTTCCGCCAAGTTCACACTTGAATCACACACCACACACTAAGTACTAACTCATCTATTTAGTGTTGTGCATTTCAGAAGAAAATTTTAAGAGTTAAGAAGTCCTATTCACCCCCCCCCCCTCTAGGACATCTAGTTTGCCATTTCGATCCAACATATATGTGTGAGCTTGTGCATGGGAAGTGGGAGAACAAGTGGCATGTGTGTGTAATGTATTAATGTGACAAGATAAATAAATGTGTGCCAATAAGACATTGCCACCCTAGATTGCTTGGAGCTGTACTGTAGTAGTGCCCCTACGGGCAAGCTCAATCATGTTACGTGATACCTGAGGCAAGGGTCTTGTGAAATCCTGGAGGTGGACAAGTTCCACTGGTAATGGTGGAGTGGGATTCCCCCAGTTCTGCAGTGACCTAGACTTGATCACTTTGCCTGGTGATTAAGTACGTGTATGTGTACGTGTATGTGATAAGTGATCTCTCTAGTGGTGGTTTGGGCTGTGTCTTGGCAACGTGTAAAATGAGCATGTGTATAACGTGTAAAGTGACATGTGAATGTGGCACGTGGTATGTGCAAGTGAAGTGATAAGTGATACGTGAATGTGCAATGTGAAAACTATGTGATACGTGAATATGTAAAGTGAAAATATGTGAAATCCTGTGTAAGTGAAAGTGTGATAATGTGAAAGTAAGTGCTTGTGAAAGCCAAGGCAAAAGTGCATGTGTGCATGTCATAAGAAATTACTACATGTGTCAATATGAATTTTGATTGTGATATCATGTTTAGTACCATGTGTAGGTGTATGTTATTATGTCCATGAGATAGAAATTGCTTGATGAATATGTGTTTAGTTTCATGTTATAAATTGAATATAAGTCATGTGTTAGTGTTATGTGAAAATAAGAAATGAAAGCATGTAAGTATATGAATGTTTCCATGTTAGTGAATCCATGTTATAAGTATCCATGTTAGAATTAATGTTTTACAAGTGTTAGCATAGTTTGTTTAATATGATTCCATGTTTAATCATTTATGTTATAGCATCATGTATGATAAGTTATGTTTATAGTACATGTTGAGCATGTAGTACTTAACATTTATTGAGCTGAAGTTAACTGAAGCGCGCGGCATTGTTGACTGTGCACTCTCGTTGTTCAAAGTTCATTGCACAGGTCAAAATGCTCGCCTTCTCTACACTGTCTCACAAACTGAAAATTGCAAAGATGAACTAGCATGGTGGTGAGAACAGGTCATATCCACGGAGAGGCTGAATAAACCTTGATCTCAACTACATTGATTTGAAACAATTCTAACTGACACTTTTAACTAAGAGAGCACTGCATTAAAATCAATTCTATGAACATCATCAATTAATTCACGCACAACTCCGACAAATTAAACATAATGACAGAACAAGCAAAATTGAAATTAAGAAACTTGATATCACTGTACCCTCTGAATTGAGGGATGAAAAGAACAAAAGAACAAAAGGAACACTAACGAAGCAGAAAACTCAAATTAATAAAAAAACAAAAGAGGAGCCAAAATTCATGATCTCTCAAGTGCTAATTGCTCTCTGCTACCTCTGGGATGCCAGACAATCCAGAACGAGCCAAGGATGGATTCCCTTGGTCGCACTGGACCCTCCTCTGCAGCGCTCCTGGATCGGACTCAACAGCACAGATGAAGAGATGGAATGATCGCCTCTAATGTATCACAGAACAGAAGAAATGACAAAAGTTCACACAAAAAAAGAAATTGGAAAGAGCTCCCTCGAATCTGATCTTCTTCCCGGCACAGAAGAAACAAAAAAAATCACCTAACAATCGTCTTCTTCATAGCAGTAGAATAGCCAAGAACAGAATAATCCATAGTATCGAACTAATGCTGAACAGAAGAAATGGAAGAACAAAATTCCATAAAATGCAGTTGTTCTCTGAATCTGATCCAATCCTCGCAGACTCCAATCAACACAATAGTAGCCTCTCGGATCCCTCGTAGAGCAGAGAAGAAATGTAAGAACAAAATTCCATAAAATGCAGTCACTCTCTGAAAGGAAGAATACGGAACAAAATTCCAGAAGGAAACGTCTCTAAAATCTCACTCACGAACCTCCCAGAATTCTGAACTTCGGAATTCTCCAATCTAAAACAAAAAAAATTGCAGAACAACTCTGATCTGAACTGGCGAAGACTGGAAGAACAGAAGAACAAAAAACTAAAGATCAACCAATCTCCCTCCCTGCTCTGCTCAAAAGGAAACTACAGAAGAAAATAAAAAAACTAGAAATCCTCCAATCGAACCCCCCTAGAGTGCTCAAAAGCGAAAATATAGAAGAAAATTGAAAGACTCCCCCCCTCTAAAATCTCTCCGAGCAGAACAAAGCAAAATAGAATACTTAATCCACTTCCTAGCAGCAAGAAAATAGGAGACAAACTTCATATAAAAAAAATGTTGAACAAGAGCATAAGCAGAACCCTTACAGATGCTTGCAGAAGAAATATCCAAAAGAAATTAAAAACTCCCTCCCCAAAGCAGCAAGAACAATAATGAAGAAGAAAAAAAAACCAGAAAATTGTACTAGCCCCTCAAGGCAGCCAAAATTCCATCTCAAATGATCAAACCCGAAGAGAAGGAAATCAAATTTCTAATTCTCCCCAACCCAATAGTTGAATCCCCAGATGTTTACAGCAAAGGAAAACTCCAAAATTCCCAACAGTAAGAACAAAACTCCTAGTTCTCCTCCAGTCGAACCAGAAGATCAGATGCTGAAGAAAATTACAGAACCAAAATGGCAGAAATAAGAAATCCTCACAACTCTCACATCTGAAGCCCTTGAACTGTGGAAGAAAGAAAGAAACTAAAATAAAAATCCTAAAACTCCAACTGGCGAACCTCCCAGTTCTGCTGAAAAGAAAAATTACAGAAGTAAAAATGGCAGAAATAAACTAAAATCTGAACTAGCTAACTCCTCCAACCGAACCCCCTAAGTAGAGGACCTTGGGGTTCTTAAATAGGCGCCCAGGTCTTCCTGATTCCTCTCCAACTCTGCACCATGATCACCATCACTGCACGCCCGGATCGCCAGCGTCGCACGACCTCTAGCTCAGCACGAGCTCCTCAACGGATCCGGTCACTGCATGCCCAGCCACATCAGCACAGATGGGCACTTCCAGCTTCACTGCATGAACCAGATGCGTCGCCTGCAGCACCATCCCGCACCTAGAGCCATCGCACACCTCTGCTCCGCACTGGCCATGCATGACGTCATGCCCAGATTTGCCCACGAGTTCTCTACAAAACTGCACACCAGGGCACTGGCCGCCCAGGCCTCAGGTGCCCCTGGTCCTGCTCGCCAGCCTCCATCGCTAAACCGCCTCTAGCTTCCTTACACCGTGCCAGCCTCTATCGGACCAGCACAGCCTCACGAGCCCATGTCTACATGTGCCAGCAATGCACACGAGCTCAGCTCCATCGTCCTCTGCAGCTCTTCTTTGCGCAGCCATCGGCGCCATTTCCCCTTGGACCTGAGCAATGCTAAATCAGCAGGGGCGCACCAACTGCAAACCGCCTCCAGCGCCCCTTCCAGCAGCTTCTGCTGCCCTGGTTGAAGAAGAAAAATAGAAAAAAGTTAAGTGGAGTGCGTGGTGGGGTGGGGTATTTAAAATGATTTTTTTTATTTAATGAAATTAGATGGGGGTATGTGGCATGATCTGGTGAGATGAGAGAAGAGGATGTGTGGCATGATATGATTGGGTGTGGCATGATTTTTAAAAAAATCTGATTTATTTACCATTACTATTTACAAGAATTAAAAGATGTTTACAGAAATATAAAAGTAAGACTAAAATTTATTTATGTACAATGTTTTTACAAAAAGTGAGAACATTTTATTAGTCAAACTATTCAAGAAGTATTGACTTTATTAAATGAGAATCTAACTTTGTGTTTCTACTGAAAATTATTTAACTAATATGCTCGAAAACCTATTAATGGATGAAAATGAGAATTAAAATCAAATTGCGCATTATTTATGGACAAAGATGTCTAAAATTACTATATGTATGAAATTTAACGCAAAAAATTATGTCGTTATCACTCCCCCCTACTTAAACATTGTTAGTCCCTTAGCAATGAAAATTACTCCAGATGTAGGACTAGAAGATGTAATGTCTCATGCAAAACAACCATCATGTAAAAGATTAATGTAGAGATATGTCTTTCCTAATTGTAAGGGCTTATGGCAAGAAATTAGTGCACAAATGATAGCTCACTTAAGAGTTCACATCAGCCCTCCTGAAGCTCCTCTGCCTTAACTAGTAATTGAGATTAGATTAATTCGAGGGAGAAGAAAAGAGTTTGTGAATAAGATCCTTGCTCAGTTAGATTGGGTTGTTTCTCTCAGTTCCATTATGCCCATTTTCCTTTAGGATTATTTCTCTGAGTTGAGGACTTTGCCCCTTTATTTGCACTTTGTGCACTCAGAATTTCTTTATTTCTTTTTCATCCACAATGCTGCACAACCCATCACTTTTCAAGAGTATCGAGTCCAACTTTACTCAGATCCGGGCATTTTTCATGGATATATTTTTCTTTTTCTTTTGCTTTTGCTTTTCTTTTCTTTTCCTCTTAAAAGAAGGATGGACAGTTAGGTTCCTTGATCACATGCCTTCACTTCCTTCGCAATTCACTTAAGGGGAAGGGAGAAAACCAATCACATCTCTGCTACTAGCCTTGACAAATTTGCTACATTCGGTTTCAGCTAGTCTAAGTGGTTGTGTAGTGTGTGTATGAAACTTCTTTGCCATAAATCCTTACATAAGGTAGACATGGAGTACATGTAATCCTTTACTAGAGGCTACCTAATATGGATGTTTGCAAGGGAATGTGACAACCACAAAATTTTAATGGTTAAAGATCATACACCTAGTCTTGGGATGCGCAAAGCCACGCATTTTATTCAAAGATGAAACATTGCCACGCATTTTATTCAAAGATGAAACATTGTGAAATTTTTATTTGCATATGTACAAGCTCAAGAAAAAAGAAATGAAGCAATGGTTGGGATGAGGACTATGAATGCATGCTTGTTCTACCTCTCCCTCCTACTTATTTACAGGAAAAGAAAGTAAGACAGAGAATTACCTGATGAAGGAAATCTGTACACTTGGGTTGCCTCCCAAGAAGCGCTAAGTTTACCGTCTTCAGCCGGATGCCATTAGGCTTCATTTGGCTCAGCTAGCTTGGTAGAATCCATTTTTAAAGAAGATGGGTTTTCAAAGAAATGTTTTAACCTCTGCCCATTAACAGTGAATGATTGTCCAGTTTTAGGGTCAAGAATGATGACAACACCATTGTCATAAGCTTTGACAACAGTGTAAGGACCATCCCATCGGGACTTCAATTTTCCCGAAAATAGACGATGCTTAGAATTGAATAGCCAGACCTTATCATGCACTTAAATTTTTTTTCTATGAATGTGTTTATCATGAAATGCTTTGACTTTGGCTTTATAGATCTTTGGCTTTTGCTTTGTCATATTCTCTCCCTTAAACCCTAGAGCACAGGGTTGGTCTACTGCTTTTTTCACACAAGATTCTTCCAAGGAGTCTACCACTAGACAACTCTCTCCTTGATCATGGTGCCCAGATGCCTTAAAAATATTGATACTAACCTGCTCATCCCCAAATGATATATCCATCATCCCGGTAGCACAATTAATGTTAGCTCTAGCTGTGGCCAAAAAAGGTCTACCAAGGATGATGGTGGACTGAGTTAAATCTTGAGGAGTGTTCATGTCCAGAATGATGAAATCCGCAGGGAAGTAATAATCATTAATTTTCACAATAACGTCCTCAACTAAGCCTTTAGGAGTGGTGACAGAACGATCGGCTAGTTGAAGGACAACAGAAGTGGGTTTCAATTCTCCTAATTTGAATTTCTTGAAAATAGCAAAAGGTAGGAGATTGACACTGGCTCCCAAATCCACAAGGCTGCTCTCAAAAGTGACTCCACCGATGGTGCAAGGAATTAGTGGAGTGCCTGGATCTTTGAGTTTTTTAGGGAGTTGATTTAAGATAATGGCACTCACAGTTTTTGGAAGAATGATTGTTTCAGTTTTATTTCTCATTTCACGTTTTGGAGTGCACATTTGTTTTAAGAATTTGGCATAAGCAGGCACATGCTTAATGGAATCAAGGAGAGGAATGTTGACATGAACTTGCTTAAACAGTTCCAAGAGTTCTTCATTGCCAGTTGGTTTGTTTTTGGATTTTGGCTTTAAAGCTTCAGGAAAAGGAACTCTTGGAATGTAACAGCTTGGGTCTTCATTCACTTTGATTTTGTCTAGAGGTTCTTCAGTAATTTTCTCTTTTCCCTTGGATTTTTGTTTTTCAACATTTTCTTCAATCACTTTTTCAATTTCATTTTCTTTATCCTCATTCAATGTTGACATGTGTGGGTGAGGATTTATCAAGATTTTTCCACTTCTTAAAGTTGACACAGTTTTGACATTTTCCACTTGGGGGCCCTAGCTTGGGCAGGAGGATGGTCCTGTTGTATAGGTTGATTCTGATTTTGTGGTGCTGGAATATTTTGGACAAAAGCTTGTTGTGGGTTTGGTGGTGGAGGACCATTCGGTCTAGCAGGTGGTGGTCTGTACCCCCTGGGCTTGATGGTATTGCTGGTTCTGGTAAAATCCGGGAGGGTTATTCCTTAGATTTTCTACAGCTTGACTTGGTAATTGCCCGGACTCCTCCTATGACATACATCAGCAATCTGGGACTCTATCCTTGCCAAATTTTGTTGAAAATTTTGGTTTTGAGTTTGATATTGAGTTTGTTGTTCTTGCACAGTTTGGCATAGAGTCGCCATCATATTTTGGAGTTGATTCATTTTATCGTCCCAATTGGGCTGAGGAGGTGGTGGTTGATATGAAGGTTGGTGGAAATTTGTATGAGCAAATTGATTTGAATTTTGATTTTCTTGGACTTGTGGAGGTTTAGAGTAAGAAGATTGGTCAAATCCTGAATTCTGATTGGGATAGGATTGACCGTACATGAATTGCTTAAAGGAAGGTTGAGAAACTTGTTCAGATTGATTTTTCCAAGAAAAATTTAGGTGATTTCTCCAACCAGGATTGTATGTGTTAGAATATGGATCATAGGAGGGTTTGGAGAAACCTTGAGCAGCTTGAACTTGTTCTTGAATAAAAGGGGGTAATTGAGCAGTAGTGGGACAAGCATTGGTAGAGTGAGCTAGGCTAGCACACATAGAACAAGTTTCAGGTGGTTGAGAAAATTTGGGTGTGGCTTGCCCAGTCAAAGATAGTAATTGATTAAATTTTTGTTCCAACTTCTGCTCCAATCTCTGGTCAAGTCTAGCTAACAGGTCTTCTACCCTAGAATATGATTCTCTTATCTCTCTTAATTCATACATCCCTGTCTTTTTATAGGTCCTAGTGCTCTCTCATAAGAGTGGAGTGAGGCATGATTGATAGAGTTCTCACTCAATGTTTCAAATAGATTATATGCCTCATCCTCGCTCTTAGTCATGAATGCTCCTCCACATGAGGCATCAACCATCTACCTATTTGATTCAGTCAGTCCTTCATAAAAAGCTTGGACTATTTTCCACCTCGACAGACCATGATGGGGACATTTTCTAAGAAACTCCTTCAATCTCTCCCACGATTCATGCATTAACTCTCCCGGGTGTTGGGAGAATCCAGTTATTGCTCTTCTCATTGTATTGATGCGGCCAATGGGGTAAAATTTCTTCAAAAACTCCTGCTGCATTTCTGGCCATGTTGTAATTGTTCTTCCTAATGTTCCTAACCAATATTTGGCCTTGTCTTTCAAAGAGAATGGAAATAGGGTCAATCTCAAGGCATTTTCAGTAAAGTTTTGGATCCTTATATTGGAACAAATCTCTAGGAACTCATCTATATGCCTATAAGGGTCTTTATTGGAATTGCCATAAAAAGATGGCAACATCTGAATGGTTCCTGGCTTGATCTCAAAATGATTTGCCGAAATTTCTGGCCTAATGCAAGTAGCAGGTTGATAGTTAGAAGGAATAAAATACTCCATTTGTCTGGGTGCAACCTCCTCCATATTCCTAGCAATTTGGTTTTGATCTTGGTTGGCCATCCTAGTTTTCCTATGAAAGAATCTTTCAATCTCGTCTATAGGTTGGGCCAAATATATGTTCAAGGAGCGCCTACGAAGCATGCACAGTTGAAAAGCCTTCTATTTTTGATTTTTTGATTTTTTTTTAGATTTTTATTGATTTTTATGAATTTTATGAACAAACACAAACAAACAAACACTTTCAAAACAAATTAACCTAACCACTAAGTGTTCCTTGGACTTATGTTATTTTTCTCAAAATCGGATTTATACTTGCTTAAGTCCAATTCTAACTCTTCTTGTACCGGCCAAGTAAGAGGTGGAGTAGAGGGAGGCCCCCCTTGCTTTCGCAAGGACCCAATTAAATAACCTCTAGCTCACTTAAGCGTAAGCTTTTTAACCTCTAATCCTAGACATCAGACTTAAAGAGAAGTTTTGAATTTGAGAAAGGATAAATCTAATTATGAACCCTAAGGCCACGTCTACTGGTTTTTATTGAAAGTTTAGGCAAATGCAAGAATGTGAAAAATTTTTGTGATTTTTGGGCAAAGGAAAGGGTGATGAAATCCCTCACCTTATCTTTTTATTTTTAATGGGTGAAGCCCTTAAGCAGTCCCATTTTCAAATGTGAAGTGCACAGATCAAGTTTCAAACAAGAGGTTGTCTAATGCTAAGTCTAATGCATGAAACGAGCGATGGAAGTCTTACCTTTCCCCCGCACTCTTCAATGCAAGACAGAAATGGAATTCAAATGACAATTAAGATGATGAATGTCCTAAAACACGGGATTCTAATCTTGAGAAATGAAATTTTTATTTACAAATAAACGGCTAACATGAAAGAGCGATTTGGAAATTTTTTAAGATTTAGATTTTTTTAATTTTTATTTGGTTTTTTTGAATTAAATGAAATAAAATCTAACTAAGAAAATATAAGATGATACTATAAGCTAATTCTCAAACCACACAAACCACAAAAAGAGTCCAATTATTACATGCCAACTAGAAAGAAATCTCTGTACATGCACAGAGAGTACATGAAATCCTCACTACAAACTTCACTCTCACTCTTTCTATCTAAAAGACTGAATTAAAAGCAAATGGGAAAAGAAATCAGCAAGCTCCTCCTCCAATGGGCTTCAAAGGTCAAGCTCAATCTCCAAGTTCCTCTCCTTGTGCAAATCTGAAATGAAAGCCCAATAACAAGTCAATATAAAGCCCAAAGCAAATGAGATCAAATGAAAGCAGATTAAATCAAACTCTAATGCCTCCCCGGCAACGGCGCCAAGATGAAGCGCGCGGCATTGTTGACTGTGCACTCTCGTTGTTCAAAGTTCATTGCACAGGTCAAAATGCTCGCCTTCTCTAAACTGTCTCACAAACTGAAAATTGCAAAGATGAACTAGCATGGTGGTGAGAACAGTCATATCCACGGAGAGGCTGAATAAAGCTTGATCTCAACTACTTTGATTTGAAACAATTCTAATAGACACTTTTAACTAAGAGAGCACTGCATTAAAATCAATTCTATGAACATCATCAATCAATTCACGCACAACTCCGACAAATTAAACATAATGACAGAACAAGCAAAATTGAAATTAAGAAACTTGATATCACTGTACCCTCTGAATTGAGGGATGAAAAGAACAAAAGAACAAAAGGAACACTAACGAAGCAGAAAACTCAAATTAATAAAAAAACAAAAGAAGAGCCAAACTTCATGATCTCTCAAGTGCTAATTGCTCTCTGCTACCTCCGAGATGTCAGACAACCCAGAACGAGCCAAGGATGGATTCCCTTAGTCGCTCTGGACCCTCCTCTGCAGCGCACCTGGATCGGACTCAACAACACAGACAAAGAGATGGAATGATCGCCTCTAATGTATCACAAACAGAAGAAATGGCAAAAGTTCACACAAAAAAAGAAATTGGAAAGAGCTCCCTGGAATCTGATTTTCTTCCCGGCACAGAAGAAACAAAGAAAATCACCTAACAATCGTCTTCTTCATAGCAGTAGAATAGCCAAGAACAGAATAATCCATAATATTGAACTAATGCTAAACAGAAGAAATGGAAGAACAAAATTCCATAAAATGCAGTTGTTCTCTGAATCTGATCCAATCCTCACAGACTCCAATCAACACAATAGCAGCCTCTCGGATCCCTCGCAGAGCAGAGAAGAAATGTAAGAACAAAATTCCATAAAATGCAGTCGCTCTCTGAAAGGAAGAATACGAAACAAAATGCTAGAAGGAAACGTCTCTAAAATCTCACTCACGAACCTCCTAGCATTCTGAACTTCGGAATTCTCCAATCTAAAACAAAAAAAATTGCAGAACAACTCTGATCTGAACTGGCGAAGACTGGAAGAACAGAAGAACAGAAAACTAAAGATCAACCAATCTCCCTCCCTGCTCTGCTCAAAAGGAAACTACAGAAGAAAATAAAAAAACTAGAAATCCTCCAATCAAACCCCCTGGAGTGCTCAAAAGTGAAAATATAGAAGAAAATTGAAAGACTCCCCCCTCTAAAATCTCTCCGGGCAGAACAAAGCAAAATAGAATACTTAATCCACTTCCCAGCAGCAAGAAAATAGGAGACAAACTTCATATAAAAAAAAATGTTGAACAAGAGCATAAGCAGAACCCTTACAGATGCTTGCAAAAGAAATATCCAAAAGAAATTAAAAACTCCCTCCCCAAAGCAGCAAGAACAATAACGAAGAAGAAAAAAAACCAGAAAATTGTACTAGCCCCTCAAGGCAGCCAAAATTCCATCTCAAATGATCAAACCCGAAGAGAAGGAAATCAAATTTCTAATTCTCCCCAACCCAACAGTTGAATCCCCAGATGTTTACAGCAAAGGAAAACTCCAAAATTCCCAACAGTAAGAACAAAACTCCTAGTTCTCCTCCAGTCGAACTAGAAGAACAGATGCTGAAGAAAATTACAGAACCAAAATGGTAGAAATAAGAAATCCTCACAACTCTCACATATGAACCCCTTGAAATGTGGAAGAAAGAAAGAAACTAAAACAAAAATCCTAAAACTCCAACTGGCGAACCTCCCAGTTCTGCTGAAAAGAAAAAATTACGGAAGTAAAAATGGCAGAAATACACTAAAATCTGAACTAGCTAACTCCTCCCACCGAAGTCCCTAAGTAGAGGACCTTGGGTCCTTAAATAGCCGCCTGGGCCTTCCTAATTCCTCTCCAGCTTTGCACCAGGATCACCATCACTGCACGCCCGGATCGCCAGCGTCGCACGACCTCCAGCTCAGCACGAGCTCCTCAACGGATCCGGTCACTGCATGCCCAGCCACATCAGCACAGATAGGCACTTACAGCTTCACTGCACAAACCAGATGCATCGCCTGCAGCACCATCCCGCACCCAGGGCCATCGCACACCTCTGCTCCGCACCGGCCACGCACGCCGTCATGCCCAAATCTGCCCGCGAGATCTCTGCAAAACTGCACACCTGGGCGCTGGCCGCCCAGGCCTCAGGTGCCCCTGGTTCTTCTCGCCAACCTCCATCGCCAAACCGCCTCCAGCTTCCTTGCACCGCGCCAGCCTCCATTGGACCAGCACAGCCTCACGCGCCCATGTCTACATGTGCTAGCAGCGCACACGAGCTCAGCTCCATCGCCCTCTACAGCTCTTCTTTGCACAGCCAGCGGCGCTAATTCCCCTTGGACCCGAGCTCCGCTAAATCAGCAGGGGTGCACCAGCTGCAAACCACCTCCAGCGCCCCTTCCAATAGCTTCTGCTGCCCTGGTTGAGGAAGAAAAACAGAAAAAAGTTAAGTGGAGTGCGTGGTGGGGTGGGGTATTTAAAATGATTTTTTTTATTTAATGAAATTAGATGGGGGTATGTGGCATGATCTCGTGAGATGAGAGAAAAGGATGTGTGGCATGATATGATTGGGTGTGGCATGAATTTTAAAAAAATCTGATTTATTTATCATTACTATTTACAAGAATTAAAAGATGTTTACAGAAATATAAAAGTAAGACTAAAATTTATTTATGTACAATGTTTTTTCAAAAAGTGAGAACATTTTATTAGTCAAACTATTCAAGAAGTATTGACTTTATTAAATGAGAATCTAACTTTGTGTTTCTACTCAAAATTATTTAACTAATATGCTTGAAAACCTATTAATGGATGAAAATGAAATTAAAATCAAATTGCGCATTATTTATGGACAAAGATGTCTAAAATTACTATATGTATGAAATTTAACGTGAAAAATTGTGTCGTTATCATTAACAAGATCCGACGCGGTGTTTGAGGAGTAGATTGAAGACTTGTGATTTAATTCCTAGTATGTAATGAATTGTAAATTAAAACTTTGGTTATATGTACTTGGAAATGGCTATATGTTTAGTGGACATTGTGGTTATGTTATTTCTTCCTTGGACTATATAGACTGTGGTATGTGGTTTGAAATGTTGATGGAATAAGAGTTATTTAATTTCTGCTGCATTACTCCTTTCTATTTGTCTATATCTCAGCCCATTTGTCTATCGTTGGGATTTTCTCCCCAGTAGCGACTTGCTCTCATCCGATGTGAGTTAGTATAACCATACCGGGTGGAAGTGGGTCGTTACACCCACCCCCACATAAAAGAATTTGGTCCCCAAATTCATATAATCATAATCAGAAATAGTATCTTACCGAATAAGACGGGGTAGTTTCGCCTTATTGTTGACTCGGTTCCCAGGTAGCTTCCTCTATGCCTTGTTTTTTCCATTGAACTTTAACCATGGGTATGCTTCGGTTCCGTAGTTGTTGTACCTTTCGATCCAGAATCTTGACAGGTTTCTTAATGTAAGTCATTACCTTTCCCAGCACTAAACCTTCAAACCCGATCACATGCTCAACATCATAGACATAATTCCTCAGCATAGATACATGAAAGACATTGTGTACTGTTGCCAATTGCGGAGGTAAGGCCAGTCGGTAAGCTACTTCTCCAACCCTTTCTAGGATTTCAAAAGGACCAATAAATCTAGGACTAAATTTTCCTTTGATTCCAAACCTATGGATTCCACGCGAAGGTGACACCTTCAAGAACACGTGGTCACCAACTTGAAATTATATGTCCCTTCTCCTCTTGTCTGCGTAGCTTTTCTGTCTAGATTGAGCTATTTTAAGACGCTCGCGAATGAGCTGGATCTTCTAAGTGGTGTCTGGCACTATCTCTGGTCCCAACCATTCTCTCTCTCCAGCCTCTTCCCAGCACATAGGTGATTTGCAATTTCTACCCTACAATGCCTCAAAGGGTGCCATCCTTATGCTTGCTTGATAGCTATTATTATATGCAAATTTGACCAGAGATAACTATTCACTGCAAAATCCTTCAAAATCAATTGCACAAGCTCGGAGCATATCTTCTACAATTTGATTTGTCCTTTCTGTTTGACCATCCGTCTGGGCGTGAAAGGTAGTGCTGAAATTTAGTCGAGTGCCAAGTGTTGTCTGCAACTCTTGCCAAAAGTGTGACGTGAACCGGGGGTCCCTGTCAGATACAATGGATAAGGGGACTCCATGTACTCTAACCACCTTCTTAATGTACAATGCAACAAGAACATTCACGGACCATTTACTCTTTATAGGCAAGAACTGGGCTGACTTAGTTAATCCATCCACAATTACCCATATTGCGTCAAGTCCTCCCCTGGTTCTAGGTAATCCCATGATGAAATCCATTCCTATACTTTCCCATTTCCATTCAGGTATGTCTAATGGTTGTAACACACCTGCTGGCCTAAGATGTCATGCCTTGACTTGCTGACAAGTTAAACAACGTGCTACAAACTCAGCTACCTCTTTTTTCATATTTGGCCACTAGTAAGTTCTTTTCACATCTTGGTACATCTTATAAGGTGAATTGTATACCTGGGTCGGTGAGCTTCAGTCATCAGCTTCTACTTGAGTTCTTCATTATCTGGTACAAAGGTTCTTCCCTTGAACACCAGTTGCCACTCTCGGTTATGGAAAAGTCTGGCCTTTGATCAATCTTCTCCTTAATCCCCACTAAGAAGGGATCATTGTCTTGTTGTTCTTTGATTTCAGTTAGAAGATCTGACTGTATACTGATGTTGGCAATCATTATTTAGTCATTTTATGTTTCCACGTTCAAGTCTAGATTGGCAAACTGTTCTAGCAATCGCCACTCCCCAACCATTAAGTTGGCTAGTGACACTACTGGCTTCCTGCTCAAGGCATCTGCCACAAAATTTGCTTTTCCAGGGTGATATTGTATGGAAAAGTTGAAGTCCTTTAGGTACTCCAACCATCTCTGCTGTCTCATATTAAGCTCCTTTTGTGAAAAGAGATACTTCAGACTTTTGTGGCCTGAGTATACTTTAAATTGTTCCCCATATAGATAGTGTCGTCAAATCTTCAATGCGAACACCACTGCTGCTAATTCTAGATCATGGACAGGGTAAGTCACTTCATGTACCTTCAATTGCCTAGAGGCATATGCTATCACCTTGCCCAGCTTCATTAAGACACATCCCAGACCAATACCTGAGCCGTCTATATACACCTCGAATCCTCCCCCTTCAATGGGTAGGGCAAGAACAGAAGCTGTAGTCAGGTGTTCCTTCAATGTACAAAAACTCTTCTCACAATCGTTTGCCCACACATAAGGACTTTCCTTTCTAGTCAGTCTGGTTAAAGGCACAACAATTTTGGAGAAATCCTTAATAAATCTTCTATAATATCGTGCTAATCCCAGGAAGCTTCTTACCTCAGTCACATTAGTGGGTCTCTCCCAATTCATCACTACTTCGACCTTAGATGGATCGACTGCATTACCCTCCTTTGAAATCACGTGTCCTAAGAAAGACACCTCCTCTAGCCAGAACTCACATTTACTCAATTTAGCATACAGCTGGTTGTCCCTTAATAATTGCAAGGCTATACTCAAATGTTCCTCATGATCTTCTCTAGTTTTGGAATAGATTAAGATGTCATCAATAAAAACCACCACAAATTTATCTAGATATGGCCGATACTCATCATTCATCAGCTGCATAAAAGCTGCAGGGGCATTTGTTAGTCCAAAAGGGATGACAACAAATTCATAATGCCCATACCTGCTTCAAAAGGCTGTCTTGTGTATGTCCTCTGAAATCCTCAATTGATGGTAGCCTGATCTGAGATCGATCTTGGAAAAATATTTAGCTCCAGAAATCTGATCAAATATTCATCAATTCTTGGCAGAGGGTACTTGTTCTTGATTGTGAGTTGATTCAGCTGTCTATAATCAATACACAGCCTCATTGATCCGTCCTTCTTCTTAACAAATAGTACTGGGGCTCCCCAAGGTAAGGTACTTAGTCTAATAAATCCTTTCTTCAATAGTTCCATCAGTTGCTCTTTCAACTCTACAGGTGACATTCTATAGGGTGTTCTAGAGACTGGGGCAACACCCGGTATTAAGGAGATAGAGAAGTTCACTTCACTTTCAGGAGGAATTCCTGGTAACTCCTCTGGAAACACATCTGAAAATTCGCTAACCACAACGATGTCTTTAATATCTACATCCTTCTTCTCCACGACCATGGCAACAAGAAAAGCTACACACCCTTTCCTTATCATTTTATGGTCTCGTAAGGCAAAAATAAGTGATGGATGTCTACAGTTCTTGTCCCCCGAGTAAACTAATTTTGGATACTCGCTGAAAGTTATATATATATATATATATATATATATATATGTTCTTCTACCTGTTAGAGCCAGTAGGAGATTGGTAGTCCCTACTGAGCTTCTATTGTGAAGCTCATCCCTTCCTTTTCCAGGTGAGACTTCTCAGCAGCGGCATAGCGCGCGCCGGGCGGAGGAGACAGGGCGATAGTCGTGGTCCCCGTAGCTAGCAGTGGTTCCCCCTCTCAGTTGTATGTCACCCTCGGGGTATGCCCCTAAGGGACTTGTTCTTCCCCTGTCTTTACTTGTACTAGTGTGCGTGTTAGGACTGTACCTAGAGCGATATGTAGTGGTCTCGCTCTTCTTTCTGCTTCTGCATGTGTGCTCCTAGTTAGCAATTGACATTTATTTCCTTTACATATTCCATTAGACTTGTGCTATAGCCCTTCCGGGTCCCCAGATCCGTGGGCGGCGACCACGAAAATTGGGTCCTCGGCTTGGGCCGAGGGTCGGGTTCTTGGGGTCGTTACAGTTGGTATCAGAGCGAGAGTCTGACAGAACTTGTAGCGGATTTAAACTGCAACGGGAAGTCCCAACAAGAGTACAAGTACACTGCTAGCCGCCCGAGTTGGTATCGTTAACCTTGCTGGTTGTGTGCCATGCAGGATATGGCTCTGCGCAGGCATAGGCAGGCCAGAGAGCTGATAGAGTAGCAGGATGAGTCGGATATGCCAGTGCCGAGTCAGGTTCAGGAGGAGGTGTCAGTAGAGGAGTCCGTGGCACAGCCTCAGGGAGCAGCAGCAGCAACAGCAGTAGGAGGGCAGCAGCAGCAGGAGTACCAGCCCCCGCCATAGCAGTACGCGGATTGGTTTCCCTTGGCGGAGCAGTTCTTCAGGACCCTGTACCAAGGAGCGTGGCGTCCTAGGAAAGCTGCAGTGGGAGGTCAACCTCTAGTACCTCCCCCAGCGGTACCGGAGCAGCAAGTAGATCCAGAGATGGAGCAGCCAGCAGTTCAGTAGGCGTCAGGTACTGAGAGTACCTGGGCCGGTCGGAGGAGGATGGCTGTCACTGAGGATAGTACTGCCCTCTTGGAGAGGTTCTTGCATCTCCGGTTGCCGATGTTTTTCGGTGAGTATGATCTAGACAAGGCAGAGAGTTGGATGCACGAGTTAGACCGCACGTTCGAGACCATGAAGTGCGCCGAGGAGGACCAGGTTAGACTGGCAGTGTATCAGCTCAAGGGACCAGCCCATGAGTGGTGGAGAGTTCAACGGCAGACCCACTTTCAAGGGTAGCGTTTGAATTAGATCACTTGGCAGAGGGTTTTGGGGGTCTTTCACGGCGAGTACTTCCCTGACTATGCTCGACGTGAGAGACGAGACCAGTTTCACGAGTTGGTTCTAAGCGATCTCACAGTTACTCAGTACCACCAGAGGTTCATTCGGTTGTTGAGGCATGTTCCTCATGTTGCCAGCAACGAGCAGGCTTGTGCAGAGAGGTTGTAACGTCACGTGTTTTCGGATCCTTATGGATCGTGTGTGTATTGGTTGTGATGGCCATTGTGAGGCCAGTGTGGTTTGGTCGTGTGGTGTGTGTAGGTGTGGTGCAGGTTGGGTCCTGAGATGAAATAGGACCTGTTGCAGTTGAGTAGGAGTTGACGGCCAGAGGTGGTCATTGACTTGTTGGCATCCATGTAAGTAGACGTTACTGTATGAACTTGGCGGCAAGGGATATGAACGTTTATGGTGGCGGTTGCCCTAAACGGCATTAGGGTTGACACCAACCTGTGTGACCTACAGAATATAGGTCTGCCCGAGGACAGTTTCCTCAGCCCATTTCTCCCTCTCCCTTGTCTGGATTTCATGCCCTTGCTTCCCCAATGCTTCCAACGGTTGTAAAAGGATAATTGGAGGAACGTGGAACGTGAGGCGGTGACGAATTGGCCAAGGAAATGTCGGAGCGTGGTGTAATTGCCGTAGGAGCTCGCTGGGAGTTTGGTGAGAATCGGAGGAGTTTAAGAGGTTTAAGTGCATTCTAAGGTAGGGAACGAACCCTGTTAACTCCTTAGGATCATTATAACACGACTTAACCACATGAATTAGCATGTTTAATGCATTTTCGGGTTAAGTTGTACCATGTGGGGATAATGGGTGGTTTGAGTAATTTAATGAATGAAGCATGTTGCTTTTGCATGATTTAGTTGCATGCATGTTAGAGGAGGTGTTCCCTCATGTTTTCCATGGTTTCTAGGGCCAAGGTTTTTGGTATAATCGGCCTAGGGTTTCTGTGAGACTAATGGCCGAGGAACTTAGCGTCAACATCGATTGACGCAAGGTTCTTCAGCCAGGAGATAAACGGCCAGATAACTTGCCGTTTACTCACCCTTAGTGGCAATCGATGTGGACGCTAGCATACTACTGTTTAAATATTGCATATTCGGTATTTAACAATATTAAGTGGTGCGTTGGCACCTATTGTGCACTCGGTGCACGAGGTTTCTGTGGCTAGCATACAAGGTACGCAGTTAGTCAGTTCTTTACGTGTTTACGTGATGTTCACGTTTAGTGGACTATCAGTGCACGAGGTTTGTGCGAGACTTCATGTGGTTTGTGTGTGACATGCACGTGGTTTTGTGTACATGGCAAGTAGTACGACGCCTACCGTGGTTACCTCTCCAGTTGGGTGCCCCAGGTTCTTTGTGAGCCAGGCTGTTAGCTAGGGGCTTTGTCCCGGTACTTGTGTTGTACCGTCGAGGTCTATGTCGTATGACCTAGACACCCACACTCCTGTGTTTGAGTTGTACGTCCGGCTGAGGGAAAGACGACGTTGGGACAGTGACACTTGTGTTTGTCTTTAGTCATTTGTAGCGCGCTCGTAGTTGGGGGTACGGACACCAGTAGTCAACACTGGTCCCCAGCTAGTCCTTTTCCATTGCCTCACTCTAGAGGGCCGAGGCCAGGGTCTAGAGAGGTGTCAGGCATGGGCCTGTGACCGTGTGGTCCGCAGGTGGTGTTGTTTAGTTGGTCTCCACAGTTGCTTGACCTTTTCACGTGGAGCGGCAGCTGGACCTTTCGTTCTTGGCTGCGAGACTGAGAGGTAGACCTGTGTTAGCTTGTCCGAGTCAGTCTCTGATGTCGCGAACCAGTTCACGTGGCTCGTGTTTGGCTGTATCTACTTTAGCTTGTACACTTGTACTGGTTTGCTGTTTAATTATTATAGTTGATTTTCGTAGTCGGCAGACGGTGAGTACTCTTACAGCTTTACCACAAGGCCACATGCATGATGTTAATAGGATTCCGATAACCACTAGGAAATAACAAGTATTTCCCGTCTTGCTAATGAGGGTTATGCAATTCGATAAAATTTAGTGGGAGCATGTTAAGATTAAAGTCCATATCTTAATATTATGAATGTCTGCAATGTATTTATTCTTGCATTTATTTTTGTAGATTACCATGGCCAACTCAAACGCACTCCGCGGCATATTGGATGCCAATAAACTTACTGGTCCAAACTATGCCGATTGGCTCAGGAACTTGAGAATAGTTCTCACTGCTGAGAAAATCGTGTATATCCTTGATAAACCGGCAGTTACCACACTAGGTGATGGTGCTGATGAGGGAGAAATTATAGCTTATCAAAAATATGAGGAAGATGCCACTCTCGTCCAATGCTACATGCTAGCCTCTATGAGCAATGAGTTGCAAAGGCAGCATGAAAAGATGGATGCTAAAGCCATTTTGCTCCACTTACAAGAGTTGTTTGAGGAGCAAACTAGAACACAATGATATGAGATATCGCGGAATTTGTTCCGAGCTAGGATGGCTGAAGGATCATCTATTCAGAATCATGTTCTGAAGATGATCGAGTGGATTGAGAAGTTAGCTGACTTGGGCTTCATTATGGATAATGAACTCAGCATTGATCTCATCCTCCAATCTCTCCCAGATTCTTTCTCTCAATTCATCCTTAACTTCAACATGAATAAAATTGAGGTGTCACTGGCTGAACTCCTTAATATGTTGAAGACTGCTGAGGATGCAATAAAGAAGGAAAAGCCTGCAATCCTTTTGGTTGGTAAGACCAACAAGAAAAGAAAGGCTACTCAAGCCTTCAAGAAAAGGAAGGTCGGTAAAGGCAAAGGTTTCAAGACTGAGGCAAAGGTTGCCAAGAAAGTAGAAGCCAAGAAGGACAAAGGACAGTGCTTCCACTGCGGTAAGGATGGGCACTGGAAAAGAAACTATAAGATATATCTTGCAGAGAAAGCAAAAGAGAAGCTTGCAGAAGCTTCAGGTTTGTTTATGATAGACCTTAACTTATCAGTTAAAAGATCTACATCTTGGGTATTGGATACTGGATGTGCATCTCATATCTGCAATTCATTGCAGGTGCTGGCAAGGCATAGGCGACTGGACAAGGGAGAGGTTCACCTACAGCTCGGGAATGGTGCAAAGGTTGCTGCTATTGCTGTGGGAACTGCAAATCTCAAGATGCCCTCTGGAGATATTTTAATTTTAGACAATTGCTATTATGTTCCTTCAATAATTAAGAATATTATCTCTATTTCTAGTTTAAATAGAGTTGGATATTCAGTTAACTTTGAGAACAATGGTTGCTCTTTGTTTTTGAATGGTGAATGGTTTGCCAATGGAACATTAGCAAATGGATTGTTTATTTTAGATAATGCTCCACATGTCCTTAATGTGAACAAAGTTGACAAAAGGAATAGAGAAGGTTTAAATCAAGCTTATCTTTGGCATTGTAAGGCTGGGTCATATTAGTGAGGAAAGAATCAACAAAATGCATAAAGGTGGGTACTTAGACCCATTTGATTATGAATCATATGCAATTTGTGAGTCATGCCTCATGGGTAAAATGACCAATTCCCCATTTACAAGACATGGAGAGAGAGCCAAAGAGTTGTTAGAACTTATACATACTGACGTATGTGGGCCTATGTCCATACATGCCAAATCCGAAGCTTTTGAGAAATTTAAAGAGTACAAGAATGAAGTGGAAAAACAGACTGGAAAGAGTATTAAAACTCTTCGATCTGATCGTGGAGGAGAATACTTAAGTACAGAATTTACTCAATTCCTTAAGATAATGGGATTGTATCCCAATGGACACCTCCTTACACACCACAATTGAATGGTGTCTCTGAAAGGAGGAACCGTACTTTATTGGATATGGTACGGTCTATGATGTCTTTTGCTGAGTTGCCCACATCACTCTGGGGCTATGCCTTAGAGACTGCTGCTTACCTATTGAACAGGGTTCCATCAAAATCAATATCTTCCACTCCATATGAGATATGGAAAGGAAGAAAGCCTGACCTTAAGCATGTTAAGGTTTGGGGTTGCCACGCCCATGTAAAAAGGCATAATCCGGACAAATTAGAGTCCAAGACTGAAAGGTGCAGATTTGTGGGGTATCCTAAGGAAACTTATGATACTATTTCTACCATCCTAGCGATCAAAAGGTATTTGTCGCTAAGCGTGCTGTATTCCTAGAAAGGGAGTACATCCTTGATGGAAGCAGTGGGAATAAGGTAGATCTAGAAGAAGTTCTTGAACCACAAATTAGCGCATCAATGCCTAAGGAACCTGTTCAAGAACCTGACACACAAAATGTTCGTAGGTCAAGTAGGGTACATATATTGCCCAAAAGATATGTAGGACATATTGAAACGGGACATAATGTACACTACAATGTGGATGAGGATCCTAAGACCTATGAAGAGGCAATAACTAGTATTGACTCTGGGAAGTGGTTAGAAGCTATGAATTCTGAAATGGACTCCATGTATTCTAACCAAGTTTGGAACTTGGTGGATCCACCTGAGGGTATTGTACCCATTGGATGCAAGTGGATTTTTAAAAAGAAAATTGGAGCAGATGGAAAGGTTGACACCTATAAGGCTAGGCTGGTGGCAAAAGGATATCGTCAAAGACAAGGAGTTGACTATGACGAAACCTTTTCTCCTGTAGCCATGGTAAAATCCATCAGAATTCTATTTGCCATTGCTGCCTATCATGATTATGAGATCTGGCATATGGATGTGAAGACAGCATTCCTCAATGGACAATTATAGGAAGAAGTGTATATGATACAACCTGAAGGATTCACATCAAAAGAGCATCCAGGCAAAGTATGTAAGCTTCAACGGTCCATTTATGGACTTAAGCAGGCTTCCCGCAGTTGGAACAAAAGATTTGATGAGGCAGTCAAATCTTACAACTTCATTCAGAATGAAGATGAACCATGTGTGTACAAGAAGGTTAGTGGGAGTGCCATCACTTTTCTGATTTTGTATGTGGATGACATACTACTCATTGGGAATGATGTAGGTATGTTATCTTCTGTCAAAGCTTGGCTGTCAAAGAATTTCTCCATGAAAGATTTGGGTGAAGCATCCTATATACTAGGTATAAAGATCTATAGAGATAGATCTAAAGGATGTTAGGCTTGTCCCAATCTATGTACATAGACACCATTGTCAAAAGATTTGGCATGGAAAACTCCAAGAGGGGTCTTATACCAATAAGACATGGAGTTTATCTCTCTAAGGCGATGTCTCCTAAGACTCCCCAAGAAAGAGAGAACATGAGTAGAGTACCATATGCATCTGCCATAGGCTCTATCATGTATGCAATGCTATGTACAAGGCCTGATATAGCACATGCTCTAAGTGTTACGAGCAGGTATCAGGCAGATCCAGGCGAAGAGCACTGGAAGGCTGTGAAATGTATTCTTAAGTACTTAAGAAGAACTAAGGATCTTTTCTTAGTCTATGGAGGAAATGGATTGAAACTTGAGGGTTACACTGATTCAAGTTTTCAATCTGATGTTGATGACAGCAATTCCAATTCAGGGTACGTGTTTATTCTGAATGGTGGGGCAGTAAGTTGGAAGAGTTCCAAGCAGGAAACTACTGCTGATTCAACCACTGAGGCGGAGTACATTGCGGCTTCTGAAGCTGCTAAGGAGGCAGTCTGGATGAAAAAGTTCATCGCAGATCTTGGAGTCATCCCCGACATCTCTGGTCCTATCCCCATGTTTTGTGATAATAATGGGGCCATTGCTCAGGCGAAGGAGCCATGGTCTCATCAGAAATCGAAGCACATTCTGCGGCGCTTTCACCTGATAAGAGAAATCATTGCTCGAGGAGAGGTGGTGGTGGAAAGAGTTCCATCAGTTGATAACATTGCAGATCCACTCACAAAGCCTTTGTCTCAAATTATATTTGAGCGTCACCGGTCTATGATGGGGATCAGACATGTAGGTGATTGGCTTTAGTGCAAGTGGGAGATTGAAAGAATTGTATGCCCTACAAGCCAATTACATTTATGTAATGGAACTTTTCTTAAATTATCTCATTCGAATTATTGGCATTTTCGTTCATTATGTTTTATATTTTATCGCATAATGAAGTCCATGAATTTGTGCAATTAATGTCAGAATCATAATGAGATTATGATAGTGAGATCTGATATTTATAAACACAAGTTCTAAATGTTCCTGGTCATAGGACACTTGAGTGGGACATCAAGTGGACCAGTTAGACCAGTGCACACTACACCTGTTCATATGATGAAGCTGACTGGTCTCACAGTCATTTGTGTGGAGACACTAAGGTGAGTATGCAGGTGCTCATTAGAGAATGAGTTCACTGAACTGATCCGATATTGAGTTTCTGGACGGTGATGATATTTGACTGTCAGTCAAGAAACTCTATGTCACAGTAGTACAACTGATCCTTAGACCTGAGACACCATAGATGTCTTGTACAGGGATTGGCATACTTTGATGTTTGACTTATAGATTCACTGTATGTGAATCTAGTACAGTCAGATAATTAGGTGTGTCATGAAACGTGCGAAGACTGGTGAGTGTTAAAAAGGGATCATTCACTCTCAGTATCAACAGAGAGAGAATGCCCTATAGAATCACATCCGAGACAAATCCCTGGCCAGGGTCACACAATTAATTAGAAAAGAGTTTCTAGTTTAATTGTTGGATATGAACTATCTAATCACAAAAGTAGGAGTCTGACAGCATGGCCGTACTCCAAATGTGATTAGGGGTATTGTTTGAATGAGGGATTATAGTTGCACGGCAACTGTTGACTAAAAGGTTCCAATGGATTAAGAATCCCCTGTATCATCTGGGGGTCGTGGCGTGTTGCTTGGTACGTTCCATGATCTGTGAGCCAAAGATAAATTAATTATGAGATAATTAATTTATATGAATTAAAAGTTAATTCAAGTTAGAAGAGTTCTAATAATATTGGAAAGGGTTCTAATATTATTTGGGCTTACTACCAGAATGATATTGGGCCTAGAGGGTCACACACAAAAGAGCAATTCAAAAATAGGGACATCAATATAAATATGAGATATTTATAGAGGTTTAATATTAATCCCATTTTGAATGGGATTAATTAATTAAATTTAAGGGTTTCTTTTAATCCCTTTAAAAGGGAGGTGGAGAGAGGGGGCGGCTAAGCCAAGCTTTGGCCGCCTCCCATCTTCTCTCTCTTCTTCTCTCTCTCTCTCCATCTACTATCTCTCTTGTCTCTCTCTCTTGTGAAGAGAAGAGGACAAAGGGGAGACCACAAGGGTGGAGGGCAAGCGTGGAGTACGAGAAGGCGTCCCTATCTACGTTGCTCGTGTGGATACCGCTAGAGGCCGGGCGATTGTGCGGCTAGGACGATCCCAAGGAACGTCTGCACCGGTCGTTGGAGATCCCAAATCTCTGCAAGGTGAAAGAAACATGTTCTTCTCCTAGATCAGATCGATTTCTTGCAATCCCATAACCGATCCGCAAAGGAAATCATTTTAAAATTTCATTTTCCGCTGCGTTTGCACATCCAAGATTTCCTTACAGTAAGTGTATATGAGTTATTTTTCGTACATGTATATATTTAAATGTGCATGCATTATCTAACTATCGATGTACATGTTGTGTGTGTTTAAATCCATGCATGTTGTATGTAATTACGCCGTGTACACATGTATATATATATATATATATATATATATATATATATATATATATATATATATATTTAACCCTGTACATATGATATCTACTTATTTCAGTACCCATTAAATTGTTTGTGATGTGATTATGTATCTGTTTTGGATGTGTGCCCCTCTTTTGGCCGAAATCCTAGTTGGCGGCAACATGCAGGCCGCTGACTGCCTGGACCAGAGGAGTTGGTGTCCAGATGGATGGACGCCAACCCCCCTGTTGGCGGCACCATAGGTTGACTCCAAGTTCCCAGCTGTGTGACGGTTTCAGATTTAATAATGCATGTGTTTCTTTCGGTTCCAGTTTAGGAAACCCATCTATTGTCGTAGGAGACCTACCCTAATGCGTACCCAACTTACCCAGCTCTATAAAAACACCTTGGTTCGACCGGATGATGTCTTTTGGCCTTTGTGAAACCCTAGAACCCTTTGAGGAGAAAAGCTGATCTGTGGAGAGCTGAATCTGGCGACTGGAGGAGTTTTCTAGAGATCTACACCGACTGGAGGATAGTACATACATCAAGGAAGCATCTCCAACTCAGAGGATCAACCTACATCAACAGAAGAACCAGATCTGAAGAGGTTTTGAGCACCTTCTTGGCTAGGCTGAGAAGGGCTTCTCTGACAAGATTTGATCTTTGTGGATTTATTTTGAGGCAAGTAACCTATGGATGTCAACCCTACCCATGTCCCCTTAGGTCCTAACATTTTTCTGGAATTTTCTTCATGTCTTGGAACCTCCAAATTCCCTTGCATTTGTGTGCTGTCTGCATGGTCTGCAGACAGGAAGTTAGCGGCCACATACTGTGCCGCCAAGTTCCTGTGTTGGCGGCACCAGATTGTGCCATTTACACAGTTGGCTGCACACACTGTGTCGCCAAGTTCTTCAGGGTACAAAAAGTGTACTGCTTGATCTCTAAAATGTGTTATTTGGACTTCTGGATGTATATGCATGCTGTGAAAATTGTATGTGGTCAGGGTCAGTCATTAGGTCATGTCATGAGGATATTTCGAATTTTTGTACATAGTATTAATTATTGAAATTTATGTATTAATGAGAGAAGCATGGTTTATCAATGTTTAATCTTGAAAAATTAGATTGGTTGCATGTTAGGGTTTTAGAAATTTTCCCTATTAGTATGATGGTTGTTTTCATGTGTTTGAACTGTTAAGCATGACTGTCTTGTTGTAAACCATGTATGAATGAATTTGTTAATAAATAGGCCTGTAATCTGTCTTAATTAGTAAAATTATTTATACTATTCGAAAAAATCTGGAAAATTGAATATGTGATATGTTTACTGTTAATAATCTGTGATAAAAATTTGGATCTATTTTGATGACAGTAAGTTTGGTTCGTAATTACACCATGGAAAAATAAGTGAAACTGAACATGTTAGATTAAATCTGTGTGGTTCAGTAAGTAAGCAGCATGTACATGACCATGATATGAGTTATTTTATTTTTGTGAACAGTAGTATCATATTAGAAAAACTGAAGTATATGTGAATGTGTGAAAGTGAGTATAATTGTGCTGAATGGTACATGAAAAATGTGTAAACAATGCGATAATGTGTAATTTGTTAAAAGTGTGTGTAAAAGTATTAAATAGTGCATGCAAATAATGGAAATGAATGTAATGGTTGTGATAATGTGCTTAATGTAAAATTGGGCCGAGATTGACACTGCTACCATAGAGGTCTGAGAGCTGTACCATAGAAAAGTCCCTATGGAAGGCTCAACGTTGTGAAATATCCTAAGGGCATTAAGATGAAATCCTGGAGGTGGACAAGTATCACTGGTTAGGGTGGAGATGACTTTTCGTTCTGCGCAGTAACCAAGATTCGCCACTAGATTGCCTAGGTGGCGGGTATGTGTCAAGTGAAGTGAAGTGCTAAGTGATAAGTGCTAAGTGCTAAAGTGTATGTTTTCCTCTATATGGTAGTTAGGACTATGTGTCACGACAACTTAAGTGATAAAATGTGAATAAAGTATAAAGTGACATGTGAATGTGGCACGTGGTAAGTGCAAGAGATGTGATATGTGATAAGTGAAAGTGCAAGAGTAAACGATGTGAAAAACTGATGTGTAAGGGAGAATAAATGTTAATGAGAGTATAAGTGCATGTGAAAACCAAGATGAGAATGCATATATTCATACCAATCATTTGTTAATATGTTAGATGTAATATTATGTTTAGTATCATGTTATTAGTTTAATAACATCCATGTAGTAGTGTATGTGAACATGCAAAATGTGCAATGTGAAAGATGAGCATGTGAAATAGTTAAATGAATGTGATAGCATGTGAATAAATGTAAATCCATATGATTGTTTTTAATTCATGTCAAAACAGCAAGTAAAGTGTGATTATGATTGTGATAAATACATGAAAGGATGTCTAAGTTCCATGATAGACATGTTATTCACTTAGCACATAATTCCATGCTTAAATTGTATATCTGACGGTCCTCGCCGTTCAGACCTGTTAACCTAATAACGAGCCTAACTCGAGTCCGCCTCCTGCGAACGGGCCGAAGCCTCGCAAGAGATATCATACCACGAGTCCGTAGAAACATAAAGGAACTAGCTCAAATATTCATAAGATCTGCCAATCTCACAAATATTTACATGAAATATACATAACTATAGTACAACTATAACCAAACTACAACAGAACCTGGGGCATACCCCGAGGTGAACAATAGAAAAGTAAAAATTACACTGTTGGTGGTGCTGACCCTCCACTGGGATGGGCGCGAAATCTCCTGATCTCCCACACCTGGTAGGAGGTAGGGGTGAGCCTCTCGAGTCATTGGCTCAGTAGGGAAATTCCCTAGAAACCGAGCAAACGAACACAAGTAGCAAAGCAGGAAATGCTACGCTAGCAATTTATATTATTATCTAGCAGGATATAAAACTGTAAGTACCACTTACCCTTTGCTACTTAACAGGAATTGACGTAAATAAATAAACAACAAAACCAAACACGTGCACGAGCTACTGTAGAGAAACGCCACACTCGGGCCACGTCAACTGGTTCGTGACACCAGTTACTGACCCGGACAAACAACACAGGACTACCTCTTAGTCTCGCAGCCACGGACAAAAGGTCCAGCTACCGCTCCACTAAACAAGTACAAAGAACTGTGGAGTCCAACTAAACCACCACAACCTGTAAGTCACACACCTCGCAGGCCCATGCCTGGCATCATTAGGGACTCTGGCCCGAGCTCCCTAAAGTAAGGCACTGAAAAACAAGACTAGCTGGGGTCCAGTACGTCTACTGGTGTCCGTCTCCCCCAACTACGAGCGCGCTACAAGCGACAACACAACAAACTCTCTCTAGTCGCTGTCCCACTGTCGTCTTTCCCTCAGCCAGACGTACTACTCAACACAAGAGTGAGGGTGTCCAGGAAGACGACAAGACCTCATCGGTACCCAGTACCGGGACAAGCCTCGAGCACTCACGTGCCTAGCTCACACAAAACCTGGGGCTCCCAACTGAAGAGGTATCCACGGAAGGCGTCAAACTACACACCACGTACACAGAAATCACGTGCACAACGCACAAGCCACGTGAAACCTTCACACAAACCACGTGAACACCATATGAACCACACACCACACGCTCCCCGAGTGTTGAGAGAGTGCCAATGCACCTTTACTATCATCACACACCACAAACCACACTAGACAGATAATCAAACACTTATACGCATTTATGAATAACTACATTCGGCTGTTATCGCGACAGGGTTCTGCGTCGCCTTCATAACGCGACGGCACGATGTGTCGCCTTCTGAATGCGACGCATCATTGTGTTGCGACATAGTCGCGACGCCATGGGTCGACGCCTTAACAGGTGCGAACCCTAAACCTGAATCCTTCATTTGGATCACCCCAAACTCTTTAGAATCTACGGTTTTCATTCCATTTTCATGCTTTAATGTGTTCCTACACATGCTATCTAAGGTTTAGAAAGCAGGAAACACATTATCTACATCACACGAACGTTTCACGGATCAAATCACGGGAAATCTCCCTACCTTCGTGAAGAACGCGAAGAACGAAGCTCGTACGATGTTTCCTCCGCTCCACGTAACGTCCTCGCAGTGGAAACTCGTCAAGCCAAGCTCTAACAAGCCGAATCGCACAAAAATTCCACAGCAAAACCCCCTGGCCGAGCAGAGCTTCTCTGAGCTCTGTTCTGCCAGGGTTTCTTAAAAACGCAGTGAAGTTAAGAACGCGACGCCCAACTAAGTCGCGACCTGAACGCGACGCCCAACTAAGTCGCGACCTGAACGCGACGCCTTAGGCTGTCGCCTTAAGCCTGCTGGCGTCAGTCCTTGCGCCCAGCATGCGACACGCGGGAGACATGCACACGTTCACTTAAACCGGCGGTGTCATGAACGTGGTGCTATGGGCTATCGCGATCAAAACGCAACGCCCCTCACTGTCGCGTTAAGAACCGAGAAACAGTGAATGCTTTGGGCAAAATCTCATATCCTGCGGAAACCACCTGCCACACACACGTCATCGGCCACACACTGGCCTCCATAACCACACAATGATGATCCGAATGGTCGGAACTGTAGACACCTGGTTGTGGCTAATGGGTTGAACCACATTTCTTGTCAATTTAGTGGGCCCCTAATTGGTCACTCACCTTGAGCCCATCATTAGCCTTGTTTTGAGCCCATTAACTATTTAAATTGTCTTGAAATCCCGCCCATATCACTTTGCGGTTGGCCGATAATTCACGTAAATTTTGATTTTATAGTTGCGACACATCGTGGCGCCGCGTCTCTGAGTCGCGACGGTCTAGGCTTCCGCGACAGCCCATGCATTATCCATGCACGTGGACAATACTGTCGCGACACTCCGCCCTGTCGCGTCTCCATGTCGCGGCCCTACGATACGTTGCGACAGCAGCTGCGCATGCAGGCCTCCGCAACCACCTCCTATTTATCCTCTCATGGCTTTATCTTTATCCCTAGGGAATATCTCACCCCCTTGGGTGAGATTTGGGCCCTAGGGACTCTCCTTGAGGACCCTAAGGACTCTCCATCCGAATTTGGGTGAGAGTTATCTCCCATTTTAATTAATTCTCATTCTAAGGAGATATTCTCTCTAAAAGCTCTATATAAGCAAGGCTTCCCCTCAAGGACGAGGGGAGCCTCATTTTCCACCCCGAAGGGCTGCCGAAATCCCTACTGATCTATACTTAGCCTCACAGCCACCCTGTCCACCATTCTTCTTCACATTCCACTCCACAAAGCCTCACTCTTTCATCATCAATGGAGCATGGGACATGAAGAGGGCGACCCCATCATCCTCCTGAAGCCATTGCACACCATTTGGGACCACATCCACGCCAGGGAGTCGCCCTAATGGGGCTCACCTTCTTCCTTTCTCTTTGTTTCTCCATTTCTACATGCATTGTTATGTCTTTCTAGATAGGTTGCATTCCATTTTCCCATCCACGTTTCCACACACCCTAGGGGTTTAAAAACCACCCCCCAGGTTCGTCCCTTCCATGTTGGTTTGTTTCCTTTCATTTTTGGAATAGTTGCTACACTAATCATTTTCTAATAGGGCTTTTCTTTGTTGTTTTCTCTTTGATTGGCAGGCATACAAACAAGGTACTACGAGGAGCTCTCATCCTCTGGCCGGCCGGAGGAAGGGAAGGAGGTCTCCCTCATTATCTCCCGCACCAGAAGAGAACGCGACAGGAGAAGGCGACGCGACAAGAGACGCGTCAGCCATGGCGACCGCGTTATCAGGTATTCCTCTGTTCTCTTCCCCCCTTTCCTAGAGTAGTTAGTCCGTGTTATTTTATTCATTTAGGCAATACTCTAGGTGGCGATCACATTCCTTACTTTCATACCATTAGATTTAATATCCGTTAATGTGTCGAGGGGAAGCACAATCCCTGTGATTACACTTGTTGGCGATCACGGTGGGACCTCCAGTGCCACCCTCGTAGATCTAGTTTGCTTGCTTGCCATGTTTTCCCCTTTACTTCCTCTTTTGGTGCCCTGTTAGTCTATTATTCCCTGTTTCATGCATTTTTTGGCGCTCGGTTCATGTCGCGGCGCATCGCGGTGACGCGATAATATCGCGTCGCCTATAACGGACGCGATAACAGGTGTGCGTTTCCTCTTTGTTTATTTGATATCTCCTGATCCTGTGAGTTCATTCATGTTTGTATCATGTTTCTCTGACATGCTCGCCCGTGTTTCTGTCTCTTAGAATCCTATTAGTGTTCGGATTTTCCGTTTTCTTTCCATTGTAAGTTTTCGGATCTAGTCACGGCAGTGCGCGGGGACGCAACGGGGTCGGGTCCGAGATAAGCGTTGCGTCTACAGGTACGCTTTGTGTGTTACTGTTTTCATTCCTGGATCGGTTTCTGAATGCTCCATGATCCATTTTGTACTATTTTGGCGATTTTGTACACTTATCATTTGTTCAGGGAGTCTGTTTGAGTCTGTGTGTGTGTGACTTACTGTGTTCTCAGGCGTCTGTTCGTATCGCGGCAGTCCGCTCTGTCGCGATAAGGTCGCAGCGTACACGGCCGCCGCGACTTGGCCCGAGAGCTATTTTTGTCACCCTGCTTGCCTTCTACTTGCCACTCTTGCATACATTTCGGGCATTTAGGCCCCTGTCATACGTTATTCATCCCATTCGTTCAGGTTCCCCCTTGGATGAGTGAGTCCTCTCACCTATGAGCACTCGTAGGCTGACTCGGGCCCACCTTCCGAGGACCTCCGTAAGACCCCGTGACCGTACGCACGTTGCGGTTCACTGGGCTAGTTGTACCCGTTGCACCCTTAGTTCGAGCCATCCTACGCGCGAGTATACCCTCCTTAGTGACACCGAAAGGACTTGAGTTCATACCTGTTAGGGTCCATTTGACCGGGTGACACACCCTTAATCATCTCATCTAAAGGTCAAGTGCAAACCTTAAGAAATTTGCGCATTAATCATGACAACTTGAGTGTTTTGTTTCACCCCTTCTCATCCTAGTCCTTCTTGTTGTGATAGGGTCTAGGTGTTGTCTATATCACCCCCTGTCATTTAGGGGGTGCATGCGTCATTGTTTAGGAAGATCGAGTTAGTCCCCTCCTTTCCTTGTACTCTATCATAACCCTCTGTTTGACATGGAACAGTTCCGTGTCCTTGCTGACGATGCCCTGCCCCTTGGACTCCTCAAGGATGTGGCCCAACCCTCAACGGCCATACCCCCAGGGCATGTTCAGGCTCCTCTTGTCATTGGGGGTCATTCCCGTCCTCCTTCTCCTCCAACGGAAGATGATCCCCATTCCAAATTTAGTCAGCTACTTCCCCATCTAACTCCGGATCAAGTCCGAGAGTTCATTACTGCCGCCAAGGGCAAACAACCCTTGTCTCCCTCTGCCCGTAACTCAGCCCAGCCGGAGGTCTCCTCCGCCCACGTTGCCTCAGCACCTCACCTCTCTTCTTCAGGGGCAGACCCTACACCCCTCCGTCCTCGGGCCATTCATTTCTCGGAACCCAGCTATCTTCTGGCATGAGAGGTCCGACCTCGATCCCCTCCAACCTCAATGTACTATACGGCCGAACCTGCCTCCCCGGCCCGTGAGAGGTCTCGTGCTTTCGAGCAACCCCGCTCCATTGTCTCTACACACCATGCCCAAGCCCCCTCCGACTTCCTTGCTGAGTGGGCTGTCATGAAAAAGGAGCATCACGACCTCAGAAGGCAGATCGATCCTCGGAAGGTAGCAGACATTGCTCTCCCATCATTCCAGTACCTCTGGGTGCCACCCAAATCCGAGCTCCCTGTTTACCGGTGATATTCTGGGGTAGGAGACCCATATGTTCATTTAAAGGATTTTGTTTATGAGTCAGCACCGCACAAGTATGACCGTCATCTCATGGCATACTTGTTTAGAAAATCCTTGGATGGTCCAGCTCTGGAATGGTTTTATTCCCTGCCACCTGAGGAAGCCGAAGATTTCCAAATTGTCCAGGAAAGGTTCTTACAGCAATTCCAAGATCGGGTTGAACCTGAATATTCTTTTGTAGATTTGGTAGCTGAGAAAATGAAGCCCGACGAAGAATTCTCAACTTATGCCGACCGGTGGCGCTCATTGGCTTCTAAAGTCCGCTGCCCCATGCCAGAAGAGGAGAAAGTCAAGTTGTTGATCTCCAATGCCACCCCAACCTATCGGGCCGTATTGGCCATGAATGACATTTCTACCATGCACCAGCTTTACAGCCGAGCCCGTTTCATTCAGACTCAGCTCAAGGACTCACCTATACACTCCATGTTTGAGACCCCAAAAGCCCGTTATGTCAAGAAGCCTCAAGGCCCAATTACTGAGGGGATCCAAACCAATGAGCAAGTCGGTGCAGTCAGCAACCCCCAAGGCCCGGTAGGCAGATCTCCGTACACTCAGCAACCTCAGCAACCATGGAACAACAGCAAACAGCAACCCCCTCAAGGTCAGAACCCTCCCCAAAACCAGCGCCAATACTCTCAGGCCCCTCCACCTCAAAATGGCTTTGCCCCTAGAAAGCCCAATGGACCCAAGAGAGCCCAATATCCACCTCTACCCGAGTCATTAGCTGATGTCTTTGCAGCCCTCATGTCCCCCAATGCTCTTAGACTCCCTCCGGAGAAGCCAAACTGGAATATGGCAGCAGACCAAACAAAGTATTGTGTTTACCATCGCCATCGGGGCCACAATGTGTCAGATTGCTTCCAGTTTCGGGATATGATATATGATCTTCATGAGCAGAACCAAATCGATTGGGCAGAGATGACAAGGTTGATCCAGACCTTAAGGGACCAGCAGGGTCAGAGGCAACAACAACAACAGCAAAGGTGACAGCAGCCGCAACAACAACAACAACAGCAGCAACAACAGTTCCAGCCCTTCCAGCAACAGTACCAGCAACAGCAACAACAACAGCAGCCGCAACAGCCGGCAAATGACCTTGGCATAATCCGCAACCCGATGCCACAACATCCTATAGCTCCAAACCCCCAACCGGCTCCGCCACCTCCTCCACCCGCGCAAGTCAATCCAGTCGTCCATTACCCACCACCAGAAGCTCAATGGGCCTTCGATGATGAGCACGAAGTGGGCCAGGTTCTAGTCATTTCCCACGACACACCCACTACCCCCACACCTACATCCACCAAACCTTCCTCCTTCACACCTACTGTCACCGCCATTACCTCGCCGCTTTATGACTCCCCCATCTTGTCACCCATTATCCCCTCATCCACCAACATCCCTTTATCCCCTACGCCGGTGCCATTGTTAGCCAACCCCTCCATCCTTGTCACTTCACCTTCTCCCCTCCACCATAACCTCGCCTTGCGGAGCGGGCGGATGATCCATCGGATATACCCTAATGCATCTGTAGCAATGCCAGGTCAACAAGTGCAACAATCCAACACCCAGCAGCAGCAGGACGTGGAAGAGATAGATCCGATCCCGGGGACCCAATATGATATCTTGAAGCATTTGGATCAAACTCCCGCCAAGATCTCTATTTTAGAGTTGATCAAGAGGTCTCAGACTCATCAAGATGCCCTAAGGGCCTTCCTGCAAAGGGTCATGGTCAGTGAGGACATGAACCCCGATAATCTGCCCTCTGTACTTTCTATTGTAAACAGGGGACCCACGATCACTTTCTCTTATGGCGAGTTAGCTTCTCCCGAAGCCAGGAAGATGCCCTTATGTGTGACACTGACAATAAATAAAGTAGCTATTGACGCAGCATTAGTGGATACGGGAGCTTCCATCAATGTATGTCCACTAAGCACCTTAAGAGCCTGCAACATCTCAGAGTGTCAGTTGCAGCCTACCCCCACCACCATAGCTGCATATGACAATTCCCGGCGGGCTTGTCATGGGGTTATCACTTTGCAGGCAGAGCTGGGACCGCTTGCCATGTCAGTTGAGTTTTATGTGTTGGATATCGATCACACTTACAAGGCCATCCTAGGGCGTCTGTGGATCGAATCATTAGGGGCAGTACCTTCCACAGCATATCAATGTCTGAAATTCCCCTTCCAAGGGAGGATAGTTAAAGTTAAAAGCGCAGGGACGACCCACACAGTGGAAGCTGTTGAGAGGGTGTTACTGTCAGTTTGGCCATCCAACAAGCTACTTGATGTGAACTATCCCTGGGCTTATACTTTTTCTTCCAATCGCCCAATTGTGTCTTCATCAGTGGCAGCTGTCAGAAAGGATGTATCAGCAAACGCAAAGGGGTGGGATATCATGTTCAGAATCGGCTACCAAACCGGAAAAGGGTTAGGTGCTCATCTCCAAGGCAGAGTCAAAGCCGTCACCAGAACAAGGAAATCTACAAAGCATGGCTTAGGATATGCAGAATGGGCAGCATTCTCGCCCATCTCGCAGTCAGATCAACAGCCTCTTACTTGGACACTGTATGATCACTTCATCAGGGGACCTATACAGCCCGGGTATGACACTATGGCGAAAGAAGTTCCAAGGTCAGCATATCAAGTATTGGAAGCTCAACGACCTGGCAAGAAGAAGAAGGCTGAGACGGATACAGAAGCACTAGATCTCGAAGATTTGATTTCAGCAGTCAGTTTGTTGTTCAGTAAACCTGAAGCAGAGGCAGAGGAATCAGAATTAGAAGATCTCACTTCAGCAGTCAACCGCTTATTCAACGAGGATGACCTATCGCAGTCTCAGCCAGCAGCAGCATCAACATCAGTGGCCACCACCAAGCGACAGTTGCTTGGATTTGGTGAGGAAGTTGAAATCGTAAGTTCAACCAAATTAACAAGGGAGCTCTGGCCAGGGTTTTCCTGGCCTCTCAGCCACTTTGTTTCGTCCATCCCTGTTTGTAAATTCCATTTCATTCCCTTAACTCCTCCCTTCATCCTCCAACTCTCCCCCGACGCTGTTGAAGCGTTAGTCTCCCCTTCATCCCTCTTCGCCATTTTCTTTAATGGCTCGGTTCTGTCCTTCTACCAAAGCCTCCCAATGTAATGTAGTTCTTTTCCTTTAATAATAATAAATAAAAAAAATATGTGCTTCCTCCATACGTGTCAACCTCCTTTTTTTTCCTTCCTTAGACGGCGATCCCCGTCTTTCTCTTTCCTCCTTCCTCGGACAGCGATCCCCGTCTTTCTCCTTCCTCCTTTCTCGGATAGCAATCCCCATCTTTCTCCTTCCTCTTCTTCGGACGGCGATCCCTGTTCACCTCCTCTCCCCTAACATCTTCTTCCCACTATTTGACTCTTACTGTCTCGCTCTCTCTCTCCTTCCCGACGGCGATCCCCGTCACCCCTGCGCCCCTTTCTCTCTTGACGGCGATCCCTGTCTGACGGCGATTCTCGTCACTCCCTTCTTCGTAGGAGGCGATCCCCGCCCTTTTCCTCCTTTTGCTCAAGCTGCGTTTTCGCCCACTAGCCAACATGGTCGTTTTGGGCGATCTGGGTGAGGGGCCTTCTGTTCCCCTACACCCCGACTCTGTTGCTGGCACCTGAGCTCGGGTGGCCCGCTTCCTCCTCCAGTCCCATCGGAGGACCCTTGCAGCCCTGCCGCACCTTTTTCTGTCCATTCCAATAAACCTCTGGACACTCCTCTAGAGTCTTCTATAAATATTAAATCTAGTTTAGGTCTAGGGGTAGAATCTGATAAGTCCCCGTCCCCGTCCAAGAAGAAGAAGGGTAGTGGCATACCCCATAGATATCTGTTAGACCTGGTACATAGGTGCGGCGCTCTTCTAGCTGTCGAAGAGTTCATCCAGGAAGCAGTGGTTTTGAAATTTAAATTGCATTTTTCTTCAACTTTCCACCTAACTTGCTTCTCATTTTGTAGGTCTGGGCCTATCTACACCTCCCAGCCTTGGGGAGAGGGGATCTCACACGGCCGGGCCTTGTGCCCATTGCACGTCGTTGGGATTCTCGCCGAGATTCACGCAATCTCGGGGACTAGCTGGAGCGACTTCAGGAGGCCATTGACAGCTACCCCTATCTGGATGTAAGTACCCTAACCTTTCCCTTTTGATTAATTGCTTGATTTCAGTGTTCGATGACTAACTGATCTTTGCTTTGCAGGTGGCTTGGCAGCTGTACCTGGGGGAGGGTGTTGAGGGACAGCCCTGGTTGGTGCAGTCCTGCCCCTACTTCGGTAGGTCGGTGTGGTTGCATGCACTTAACCTTGTGCTACCTCTACACCTATACCTCAGCCAGCGCTCACTCGGCCTTCGGAAGAGTGCCGTGGAGTTCCCCGTCCGAGACCGATTTCGCAGACCGGGTCGGAGTTTCCGGGGACTTCACGAGACGACCGATTGGCGCGAGCAGGCGAAGGAGCAGATTGACAACTGGGAGCGCCGAGGAAAGGCTGTAAAGTTAGACGCTACCACCGATGATGCGTACCTCCAGACATATGCCTTGAAGTACGGGGGTAAGGTATAAAAGAGCGACCGACACCAGGTAATGACCCTAAAACCACAACCAGTGAATTTTGATTTTATAGAATTGGGCTAATGATTTGAAATGTGTTGCACGTAGATGTAGCGGGTGAGGTTGCAATGCTCCGGACCTTACTCTACTCAGCGGTACAAGATCAGGAGGCGGCGCAGAGGCAGACCGCGGAGCTGGTAAGTGTTTACTTCTAACTTCAACACTTAACGATTTTAAAGCTGATTTTGGAAGATTGACATGTACTTTTACGCGTAGAGGAGGGAGCTGGAGAGAGTGAGGAGCACCGGAGCAGGCGGTGCTTCCTCTTCACGAGCTGCAGGGGGGTCTCCATCGCTTTTGGAGGCCCAGCTGGCGGGAGCGGTGCTGAGGGCCGAGGAGGCTCAGAGGCATCTGGAGGAGCGAGTAAGTACAATAGTATTTCTGATTGATTATTTTAACAATTGATTATTGACTAATTGCTCTGATGCAGGAGAGAGATTTGCAGCTTACCACGGAGCATGCCATGGATCTTCAGGGCCAGAGGGACCAGCTCCAGGGGGAGGTCCAGACTACCCAGAGCGAGAGGGACCAGCTGCGCATCCGGGCGGAGGCAGCTGAGGCGCAGGTCGTAGAGGCGACGAAGGAGCTGGCGGCGCTGCGGGTGCAGAGGTCGCCCGGAGACCAGGAGGAGGTCACCCGACTGCACGCGGAGCTACTGGCGCAGCAGGCGGTGGCGCGGAGCCTCCAGCAGATCGTGACGGACATAGGCCATTCACGTAGCAGGAGCAGGAGCGGGGCGAGTGCCAGCAGGGCGACCGGCGCCTCTGTAGGGCAGTATCTGGCGGGTTCCTCCAGTCGGCGGAGGAACGAGGAGGAGGAGAGGCGCCGCCGAGGTAAGGGGAGTGCCCAGAGTGGTAGGGGTGGCGGCGAGATGCCGCCACCACTGGACCGGCAGGAGGGATCTGGGGAGAGTGGTGGTGGACAGTGAGGAGACTTGTGAGCCACCTCCCCATCTTTTGTACATTTTGTTCATCTTTTAGTGGAAATTTTATTTCATGTCAACTCTTAATGAATGATTTGCAATTGGCACGAGTGTGAGATGAGATTCAAACACGGGAGAGAGAAACGGAGAATACTGAGCACCGGGCATGTCTCTGAGAATTACCTGTTCCTGCACACTCATCAAAATAGGTTAGATCTGTTCTTTGACTTAGCCCCTTGCGCTTAAATAAACATGAATGTGACTTTATAATTGTCAAGGGGCTGAGCCTTATTAAATAGGCGGAAAGGAAAATAAACAATGCATGCTAAAGGAGAGCGTTATGTACACATATTCTTTTTGGATTTTTGGGATTTTCTATTTTTTTAAATTTTTTAGATTTCTAATTTTTTGGATTTTTGAAATTTTTATTTTTTTTTTATTTTTGATTTTTATTTTTGATTTTTTTTTTTTTAAGATTTTTTGAATTTTTTGGATTTTTGAAATTTTTGATTTTTTTTTTTGAAATTTTTGATAACAACACTTCTCGCCTTTTTTTTATAGTAATTAGCCATGGATCTCATCCCCATCTCTTGTCTGACGGATAATGTCCATGTGCGGCGTGTATTTGTCCTTGGCTCACTAAGGCTTCTTGCCCCTTGAATATTGATGTTCTAACACAGACTAGGTGTGGGAGTCCTTTGGTCTTCTAGGGAGAATAGGAAGATTAGTAATGAGACAAGACTTGGTCTTGGGGTCGGGTTTACTGGCTTGTAAGATTCGCAATGGGTATGTCACATGTGCAATCCGTCTGTTGTCTAGGGACTTTAAGGTCATTGCTCTTTTGAATTGGAGGCATGCGTACGACCGGGCTCAAGGGCGTCCCGCGGGGAACTGTACTGCCACTCTTTGACATGCCCCTATTTTCTTACCATTTTTCTTTTACTTTTGTTTCCTTTTCTTTTTTTTGCTTTTCTTTTGAATTGACCGTCCCTCTTTGAGACTTCATACACATGATACATACCACTGGCTGGTCTACATGCTAGCTTTCCCTTTGCCCCTGGACTTTGTCCGAGTGAGAAGAGAATTGACATCAGGTTCTCTACACGAGGGCTGAGTGAAAACACCATAAACGATGGAGAATTGGCCTTAGGTCGCCGTGTTGTGTGTGACCGGACATAGAGATCATTTACAACAATGAGGGGGAGTGAGACACATGACCAACAACATTCTTTTTTTTTTTTTTGGCAAATTGGTGTTGTTATCAACACTAGGGGTAGAATCTTTTAAGGTACAACCCATTCCATGGATGAGAGAGCTCCTCACCTTCAGCATTAACTAGCCTATACACGTTCCCCAGGTACACTTCCTTAACAATGTACGGCCCTTCCCAGTTTGCTGACAATTTTGACCTTGGACCTCCAGATTTTATGAAAATTCGCTTCAAAACCATGTCTCCTTCTTGGAATTTACGCTCAATCACTTTCTTTTGAAAAGACCTTGAGAGTCTGTTTTGATATGCAAGCACATGATCGGCCGTGGCCAGACGTCGTTCGTCTAAGAGTTCTAGTTGTACTAGTAACGCCTCCCGATGTTCATCGGGATTGAGTTCCTTGTCTAGCTGAACCCTTAGTGAAGGAATGAGGATCTCGAGTGGACATACCGCCTCCATCCCATATGTAAGTGAGAACGGAGTTTGCCTGGTGGGCGTGCGGACGGAGGTGCGGTAGGCCCACAGAGCCTCAACTAACTTTTCCGGCCATTTCATATAGTTGGACCATTACCATAGGGGCATCCATGGTGTAGTTCCCTATAGGAATTCTCTATAGTAGCATTGTCTTATTGGCTAATCATAAATGCAATAACATATATATATATATATATATCATGCAATGATGAAACTATCACATGAACTAACATTTTCATATAACTATATCATGCTCTTTTGTATATTCATGCATAATTATTAAGATGACAAAACCATTATCACCTATCATATTTTCTCAGTTCTGAAATTAATTCCTACTATGAAACAGCAATCTATCATGTCCATTGATTTCTATATGCATTTATAATTCATAAAATCATAGCAATATGTAGAGAGCTCAGAATAATGTCAAATTTTAACCACAAGATGGATATAACATAAGGAACATATGTGTAATTTTTCCGAATTTTAGAAGTAGTAACACTAGTTTTTACTATTAAACCAAGATTTCAAACAATTTTACAAGATATTTCAATTTGAACATGGTAGACAGTGAACCATCCATTCTAACAGATATAAAACATACACACAGTGGTTCTACTTCATCAAAAATTCTGAAATAATAAAATTCAACATGCATAATTTTTCTATACTTAAATTTATCATATTATGGTGTAAAAGAATTCCAAAATTGATAGCACTCTACACAGTACTTAGAATTCTACCAAATTTTAACTACGGTTCACATACAATACAGGGAACATATCTGAAAATTTTCACAATTTTTGGAGTATAAACACTATTTTTATTAATTAACACAAATTACATAGAATTAATAAGAAAAATCATTTAAGCATGGTTTACAGTGACATGTCAGTTCTAGCAAGTCTAAAACATGAGAACAGTCATTCCAATATCACTAAAATTTTCTTAATCCATAACATGCAACAAAACCATTTAATCTGAATTTACCACGGTCAAAACCGAATTATTCTCAATTAACTGAAATCCTTTTAATTATCATCATGCTCAGAAATTTAGTGGATCCTCGTGATATGACCTATTAATCACCTGTGACAATACATAAAATTTACAGCTTGCATACATACCAAGAAATCACATAAACAACTTAAGAAGATCAAACAACAGTTTTCAAAACACTGAAGAACTTGACTACAAGGGATGCTGCCGCCTACAGTCAACTGCACACTTTGGTGCTGCCAACACAAGATCTTGACTGCAGCAGATGCTGCCGCCAACTTCCTCCCAGCAGACTACTTAGACAACACACACATGCAAGGGGAAATTGGAGGTTCCAGGACACGAGGAAAAATCCGTAAAAATGTGAAAACCCTAGAGGACAAGTCTATGGATTGAAATCTTAAGCTACTTTCCTGGGAATAAATCCAAAAGGATCTAGATTTTCTGGTGAATCCCTCCTCGGCCAAGCCAAGAAGAGGTCCAAAACTGCTTGAATCCGGTCTTCCCTGTCGATGTAGGTCGATCCTCGGAGTTGAAGGAGCTTCCTTGATGTCCAGTGCACCTCTCATGTAATACCCTCGAATTTTAAATATCATGTTTTACTTATAAATTCTTGTTTATGCAAACCAATTAGACTTAAATTGAGATATTTAGGATTAAGGGTATGTTTAAAACACTTTATCATACCCTGATATCATTTTCGGTCGTACGCACCCCGACAGGGCGACACCGAAAAACTGTAACGAAAATGAAATCTAAGAAAACCATAATTCTTAGAAAAGTATGGTGGTATTAAATATGTAATTATCCGGAAATTTTGACGACCGAATTTTGAGATTAAGTCGACGCAACTATTTTTGGTGTGATTTTTCACCCAGTGGAAAATAAATTCTAAAAAATTAAACTAAAATCACCATAATTTTTAAAACCATCACATTAGGCTATGGTTGAAATTTCAACACAAACGACGTCGTTTGAACACCTTTACATAGGGATTATTGGGCCAGTTGAATTAAGGGTCAATTACGAGATGGATTTTTGGGTGATTTACGTGTAAGGCTTAGGAGAAGCCAACACACATTAGGATAAGGCTTAGCCAAGGGATTGGGTTATCATTAAGGTTACTTGCGTGTAATCAAGAGAGTGTATGCATGGGAGACGTGGCTGTGGGTGGAGAAATGAGGTTTTTACCTCAACACCTGTGAGCCGACGTGCCGGCATGCATGTTGTCCGGAGGAGTTATAAAAACTCACTCCTTATCCATCGAACAAACCTTTCCATCCTCTGTTACTGTGATTGCTGAGTTGTTGCTGCTGCAGCTGCCTATTATAGCTGCTACTGTTCCTTCTTTTGAATCACCACTCCTTCAACTGCGTCGGCTGGAGATTTCTGCAGTTTCTTTTGTTTTTCCTTACACTGATATTAGTTCAACGAGGAGGAGAATAAGAATCTTTATTTCTTTTTCAATATCAAGTAGGTTCTCAACCTTTCCTTGAACTTCTATTCTCTATTCATGTTGAAAGAATTTAGCCTCATACGAGATTGCCTTTGAGCCGGCTAACCAGTCTCGGTTAAGCTTGTATACGAGATTGTAACCTCAGATTCTTTCGTTTGATTTTCCCAATTACCTTTGGAGTCATATAGTTATCAAGGGGCATCTTCACTCCTATTACAAATTAAGTAGGTTTCTAACTTCTTCTTCCACCCTTGATTCATGTTTATGTTATAGAGCCTTGCAAGAAATTTTGATATCTTAGAACATTGTGATTTCTTTCCATTTAGATGTTGTACCTAAAACCTTGATTTGAAACATTAAATACCTGGTGTTTTAGTGTCCATCTTGTAGGAAAATTCCATTAGACTATTGTTATCAAGGCTATACTTCCAGTACTACATCATGTTAGCTTTTAGCTAGACAAGTTCGAATTGCAAGCCTCTTGTTACATCTCTCTTGTTTAGCTTATAAACCACTGAAAGATATACAATTAGACTCTTCTATTTGATATAAATCATGCCTTGACTCATAGGTTCCATAGTTAGAGTGTTTAGAGTGAGTTCATAGTTCCTTATGAGTAAAGAACAGGCGGCTGTCGACAGGCAGCTCATAGCTGTCGACAGGCCAGCCTGCCTGAACTCTGGATAACTGGGACTGTGTGCATCTGTTGAAGCCATCTTGTTGCTGTCGACAGTTACATACAGTTCAGCAAGCTAAAGCTCTGTCTGCAGCTATCTGTCGACAGGCCCTTCTTGGTTGTCGATAGGTACAACCCTGAATTGAGTTTCTGCACTCTTTCATGTCTAAATCTATGCTAAAACTTTATCCCAAAAGCCAAGGAAGTTACCCTCTCATTTACCTTAGTATTTACTGTCATACTACTACAAGTTTAACCAAATTATGTACCTTAATCTCCCTTAAGTTATTCTTAAAGTTGGCAATTACGAATAGTACTCCGATTGAGTCTATTCTTCAGTATTCGGTAACTGAGGTTATAAAACTTGACCACTTGAGAGTTCATATGTTTGAACACCTCATGAGATGTGAATAATTTGTGATGACCATTATGGATCTTCATTTTCTTTTGGATTCTTGTATGATTCAAATCTTCTGAAGTTATTGGCTTGAGTCATAACCCTGTCTCAGCCAATTGTCTTTCTTATACTCTTGAACTCTGAGCTACTTTGTCACTAAGATATTTGTATTAATTCTCAACCAAAACTACCTTTGGATTTCCCATTTCAGTTATGCTCATGAAAAGAAGTTTATGATCTGAAGACAGTGCTCTCTTCAAAAGAGGGTTTAGGATCACTTGTAGTAGCACCCGCTACTTGTGATTAGCTGAGGGCGACAGTTTGTACGTATGTAAATCCAAGTCAATAGACTGACGATGGTGGGTAATAAAAAAATTATACCCCATTCTTGCGCAATGAACAAGATCCAAGGTGCTGGAATCGCCTAGGCACAGAGGATGTATTTATGATTATATAGTAACCTCTTGAGAGCAGTGATGCCTGTCAAGTTTGTTCTGAAATCAAGTTATGATATGAATTTTGGAAGACAAATATGACTTTTGTTCTGATATTCGTTTGAGCCCGTCATGAAATTAGCTTGGGCTACATGTTTATGTTAAGTATGAAATTCATGAGTAGTTATGTTTTGATCTACGTATGCACTATTTGAATATTCATTTAGTTCTGCAAATGAAGCTTCTACTCTATGTTTACTTATACCTACTGAGTCCTTTCGACTCATGCCTTTGTTTCCTCCAACCCTTTCAGATTGAAGGTGTGTATAATCTCAGCTACATGTAAATCCTAATTCCGCTGCGGACGATGAAGAGATGAAGAAGAATATCGTAGTTTTAATAGTTTTTTTTTAGTTGTTGATGTATTAACTGTACAAGAGGAACTTAACTTTTGTAAATAATGAGTGTTAGTACTTTGTCACTTTGTGTATTATAATGTGTTCGAAGATACCTTTGTGGAATGCTTTGCCAGTTTTGTGCTTTGCACGGATATATCTACCCATAACGATATTTGTCAGTATAACCCCTCTTTCGATCAAAGGATATGTATGTATGTATGTGCGAAGACGGAGGAGGGTGTTACATCTCAGTTGTTGAAGATCGCAAGAAGAAGCATCTAAACTTCAGATCAGAGCTCGCCAAAACTCTCTTTTTCCCACAGACAACCCTAACTTTTCTCAAGAGCCAAAGACCTAGCCCGTCCGAAAACAAGGATTTTTTATAGGATAAGTGGCTAGGAAACGCTCTAAGGTAAGTCATCTATGCGTAGGGAAGGGTTTCCTAAACTGGAACTGCAAGAAACGCAGTGTTGCAAAAATTTGGAACCATTACACAGGAGGGAACTTGACGTCAACATCTGGTGTAGTTAACTGGGGGTTGGCGTCCAGCCTTGTGCCGCCAACAGTGCACTTGGCGTCCATCGATCTGGACACCAAGCACTGTTCCTGGCAGTTAGCGACAGTGGATCATGCCGCCAACTGTCTGCTTCAGCCAGATTAGACACATACACCCAAGCAGCTACACAAACACATCTTAAACTGTTTAATGAATACAAAAATAAGTAGATACTTTATGTACAATGTTAAACCTACATGTACATTCATATACACAACATACTTACATACTACAAGCATTACATAACATTTATTTAAATATAACTTGCACTAATTTTAATTAAAGATAAGATGCACAAATAACATACGTATATATATATATATATATATATATATTCACACTACATGATTACATGCATTATGCATGAACATATAGATACAATATGCACATCCTTAGTTATACACTACATGCATTTTTAAACACACAAAAATAAACATATTATATGCACAACATTTCTTAAATTCAATATACTTAGGATTCTAAATAAGTTCTATGATGTATAAAATTAGCTAAGCACTCATCCATAGAAAATAATATATGTACATAAATATACACATGAGTAATTAAATAATTATAATATGCACAATTTAATACGCACCATATAAGCAAGAACAACAAACATCACATACATAGAATATTGAGTGCATAAAATTCGGGGGCCTCACAGGTCTACTCGGCTTCTGAGGAGGAGTACGAGGAGCACCTGAGGATCGTGCTAGAGACATTGTGGAGTCACCAACTTTATGCCAAGTTTGACAAGTGCGAATTTTGGCTGAGGGAGGTGCACTTTCTTAGGCACGTGATCTCCGGTTCTAGTGTGGCAATGGACCCTGCCAAGGTTGAGGTAGTGTTGTCTTGGGAGCAGCCCACTTTAGTGTCAGAGGTTCGCAGCTTTCTGGGTTTGGCAGGCTATTACAGGAGGTTCATCAGGATTTTTCCAGGATTGCAGAGCCGTTGACCAGATTGACCAGACTTGAGGCCAGATTTGTTTGGACTGATTGTAGACGTTATTTTTCGGTGACGAATGTCCACATTCATCTTGGCGAAAAGATGGCAATGGGAAATGATGAGTGATCGCCAGAGACTTTTTACCTCCGCCCGGAAGAGATGTGATCGGGTAACGCCTCGATGTGGAGATGATGGATTCTTCACTCCTTCCCCTTCGGCCGGCCAAAAGGATGAGGGCTCCACGGTGTAGCTTCAATTTTCTTGCAAAAGAAACAAACATAAAAGACCCATTAAACTAAAAAATTATGGTATCATGCGCTCACATATATGAAAAACACACACAATCGGGGGGCGTCTTACCGGTTGGAGGCTTGAGAAGGAAGACGGCCAAACGTTATGACTGCCTTCCCTCCCTCCTTTGTTTATAGAAAATCCCTCTAAACTGGGTATTGGAAAAGATGCACTACGTGAGTGTGTGCATGGACGTGGTAAAGATGCATTATATGTGAGATGGCAAGCTAAACAAAATAGAGAGGAGGAAGAGAAGGAGGTCCCTGTCTATGCAGACGCAATGACGAAGAAATCCTCTCCAGGGCAACGTGCTGACTCTGACGTTGGCATGCTCATCGCCGTATTGTTCCACCGGATGGCGTAGTGCGAAGGGAGGTGATAGCGAAGTGTAACTTGAAGCTGAGCTCCTCTGGTGACTGTGCAGCGTTGAGTGGATGCCGACGTCGTATCCAAGAGAGAGGTGAGTGTAGAGGAGGAGTAAGCTGAGGTGCCGACGGATGATGTTGTGATGGAGTCAGAGCTGCAGTTGGTGTGTGTGATTGCCAAAGACCCGCCGACTGGGTGGTGCGCGAGGTGGTTTCTCCTGGGCTGCTGCGACCTCCCGCGATGGAAATCTCCCCCTCTCTTGACGGAATGGAGGCAGGGTCCTTATCGTCGGATGGCATGCATGGCCTCCTAAAGAGACGGGGATGTGGGCAGTTTACGTGGGAGAGGCTTCCGCGGGTCTAACGGCGACCCAGGCGCTGAAGTCGGAGTGATGGGCGTTGCTGGGCGTGAGATGAGGGAGGAGATAACGACGAGGGGTTTGTGCATGGGAGGTGGACCCGGTCTCACAGATATTTTTGGGGGAGTGGTTGCCGTGTGTGCAAGAGTTGGTGTGCATGGTGTGGTGAGGACGTGGGAGATGGAGGCTGCTTGCATGGGATAGGTGGCGGAAATGGCTTCTGCGTGGAGGTGTGCCATGTGCTTGTGTGGGAGTTGAGCGAGTATGGTGAAAACGTGGGTGGAAGAAGGTGTTTGCATGGGAAGCCATGTGGGTTTTAATTGTGGGTATGGTAGGGGTTTAACTAAGTGGATTAATTAAATGGGTTCGGTTTACATACGTTACATGGTATGGCTGGGTGTTGTTGGGTATTTATTTATTTTCTTCTTTCTTTTAATGGGTTGGGTTGTTTATGGATTTTAAATGGTATAAGTGTGGTGGGTTATGCAAGTTTAGTTTTTGGGTGTGGTTTGTTGTTTTTTTTTTTTTTTGGTTGAACGGATTTGACAAGGGTATGTTTTATTATTATTATTTGAGTTATTAAGGTGGGTTTGCTTGGGGTTATATGATTTTTAATTATTTCATCTTTTTAGATTTTAAGTGGGGGTTTAGCTGATGGATATGGTTAATTTATTTATTGAGTTTTATGTGTGAGCTATATTTTAATTGTTGTTGTTTTTTTTATATGGATTTGGATGGTTGTACTCTTTAATTAATTAACATTTTTATGGGCTTGGTTAATGTTCGTTTAAGTGGTGGTGATGGATTTTGTTTTATGTGGGTTTTACGGATTATGTGATTTTTTTTATTTATTGGGATTTTAAGTTGGGTTTAAATTGTTTAGATTTTAAATGGGGTTGGATTTGGTTGTTTTCTTTTATTATGGATTTATTTATTTTATATGTTTTACATGGATCATTTAATTTATTTAGTGAGATTGGGTTGATCTATTTTATGTGGGTATGATTTAGTTTGGGTAATGAGATGGCACGCTGGCCTTTTTAGTAGGTTGGTTGTTGTGGGTTTTTAAATTCTTTTGTAGATTTGAATGTATTTTATTTACATGGTTTGTTATTTTTATTTGTTAAGGATGGGTTCTAATATGTGGTTTATATGGATTTTAATTGTTTCATTTATTAATTAATTTGATTTATTTGGGCTTGGGTTTAGGTGAATTTAACTGGAGTGTGGCTCTAGATACACACAAAGGACAGTTAGAAAGTCGTGGAAATGGCAAGCACACAAGCACCACACACAATGCAAGAGATAACGGCAGAAGAGGCTGGCACCAGGAAAAGTGTAGGCGATAAACGACTGTCGCCAAAAGATCTTGACAACAATGAATTCTGCAGCTCAAACATGTCCGATCAAGCTCTCGTCATCATAAATGGAGCGACGACAATCGGGCCCGCTGACAAGGGCACGAGCTACCCTGGAGACCTTAATGGAGATAACATTGAGCCTACTGAATAATGGGCCTAATGGGCTAAGAAATGAGCCTTGTGAGGATGATCCAAAAAAGCACGTCTACCAGAGTAGACGTCTAGGGAGTGTGCCGTTAACAAGGTGTCAGCGGCAATCGATGTTGCCGTCTACATGGGATCCGAGGCAAGTCAACAAATGGTCAAACAAGCCTTATTTGGCCATGGAACAACGCGGGGATGGGCCAAATCTCGCGTCTACAAATGCCCCTCCGAGACATCCGGTCTTGCAAGGGAGCAGAGCGGACTGAAAGATTGGTGTCTCGGTAAACAAAGGACGCGGAGATTTTGATGAATGGCCATCCCTGAGGACAGGAATTCTAGCAAGCCAAACGATTGAATTAGGTTAGAAACGAGTGACAAATCGTCTGAGAGACAAATGTGGATAAGAGGAAGAGTGATCTACCCGTGTAACTACAACTGCAACCCAACGGTAGGGTCCCTGGCATTGCCATGTTAGACTTTGACTAGTTTCTGGTGTGTCTGAGTCAAAGGAGTTGTAATATGACGGTTGAATCAAGAGAGTCTCATAATTGGAGCTCGTGGGCTCGCTGGCCTAATTAGGACGTCTGTCCCAAATTTAGGGGGTCGTGGAGACAAGGAGTTGGTTGATCTCTCAAAGGATTATCAAAAGATTCTAACTGGAATCAATGTTTGGAAAGCCTGATGTACGGAATTAAGCTTGCGACTGGCGAAGGCTCAAGTGAACTCAATAAGGATTGCTTGACTAATTGTGAAAGTTACGGTGGGACAAGTGGAGAAGGGGGGCAACAAAGACCCGATATTCAGCTCAGATATTCAAGAAGATGGTGTTGACCCAGTTAAACTTGGGATCTGGGTGAACAGACAATTTGCTGGATCAGGATAGACTTGGGATTTCACTTGATTAATCTTAGTTGAAGAACAGACTAGCAGAACTCATTTCTAGCCACCAGAATAACTTTAAAGCACGAGACAGGGGAAAAAATCTTTCTTCCTCAGTTTGTAAAGTTAGCAGAGAAAATGACATGGATGCATGCAGGGTTTGCCCTATCTAAATGCAAGTTAGTAAACCAGAGGAATTATTAAAGGCCAATCAAATAACTGGGAGATCACAAACCCGTCACGGTTTTTGGTGAAGGGGAACTCTGGGTTCATGGTCACCAAGTTATTAGCCTCTGGTGCAGCTAAACCCTAGGTTAGACATACCTGAACATGATAGCCAGGAATTGACTACCTGCGAACCTCGGGCGGATGATTCAATGAAGTGCCACTTTGGTCAATCCCTTTCTCAATCTTTTTTTTTTTTTTGGGACCCTCTCCTTAGCTTCTGGATACTTCTCTGTTGATATAACACTTAAAAAAAAGTGATCAGTGAAGCTCTAACTTTAGCCCCTTGCCAAAGAATGACATGCCTTTCTTGAAGCAAGGTCAAGGGACTGAATTTTATTAACAAAATTAAAGAAAAAAGAAATATGTATAAGCAAAGCAAAATACTAACTTGGAAAAAAATATGTACATACGATGTTAAAGCAAATGCTATTTTTTTGGATTTTTTTTTTAAGAAAGCAAATGCATAAGGGAAAACATGATAACACTTTTTTTCTTTTGGTCAAAGCCCGGCAACCATCGTTATGGCAATGAAAGAGTGCGAGGCTGATGAAGTAAAGGAAAATTGGCCTAGCAGAAATATGGAGATTCTTCATGGCAATAACCTTGCCCCTTGTGAACAAACCAACATGAAGCGTGGTTTTAAAAAGGAGATGTCATCCTTAAAAGAAACTTGTCCTTTAGACACCTCAGAGGTTTGGAATCCTCAAGGGAGAAAGGAAGAAATAAGGGGATAAACTTCTCGAGAGGATCAGTAAAACTGTTAAATTGATGAGCTGAGACGGTCTTAACAACATGCCCTTTTAGGTGATTTCAGACTGTCTATTTTTGACTTGTTTGCCCCTAGACTTTTGCAAGGTGCTAATTGGATGAGAGAACCTGGCCATGTGTGGCTTAACGGGCTCAAGGCGAGGTGTTTCGTGGACCCCAGGGTCAGAACCTGGCAACCCCTACTTTGCCGAGCACCCGTATTGCCCTACCGCAATCGACTAGGGAAAAACTCAAGCAATGTAGCATTTGACTTTGAATTGGATGGGGGATTTTATGTCCAGGCACGGTCACGACCAGACTCTTTTCTTTTCTTTTGATTGATTGTTCTTTGTTTCTTTCTTTTGTTTGCCTGCGGGGACACTGCCCTCTTCACGTGCTCTGGTGTCTTAGTCTCACCTTAGGGGAAGTTGTCTTGACTGCTAAGCTCAACAATTTAAGAGTGCTGAGTGTCTCGATCAGTCGAGTGGAAGGAGGAGGATTGTGGCATTTGTTGTGTCCTAGGACAAATAACTATCTTGGAGTGACGACTCAAATTTTTAAGTTGTCTGGTGTGTGTATGTTGATTCATTCTTCAAAAGCTTGGTTGTGACGCCTGACAGAAATTTCCATGACTTTGCTAGACCAAGTTCCTTGGTTCACTCATGTGCCTCTTACTCCTTAACACGTGGCTTGAGATGCATGACAGTTGCCAGTCTATTGACTTCTTTTTTTTTGTTCTAAAAGATATTTAAGAAGAAAAAACAAATGTACACAATATATACACCATTTTTTTGGTTTTTTATATTTTTTTTGGATTTTTTGGATATATAATTTTTTTTGTGTAAAAAATTGAGAAAAGTAAAATAAATTGAATAATTCAGAAAATGGTATGTACAATGAGTGGGAACATCCCGAGCGGAATGCCCCTAGGTAGAGATCTCACATGTGCCTTCTAGCCATTGTCGAAGATGAGCCTTATGAAGAAAATTGGCATCAGGCGATGAAATGCTCGCAAGGAGGTACCTGCAAACCAATATTTGTCTTTCTCACATGACCACCTTGGATGGTAATCATGAGAGGTGAAACAAGGAGTGAGATAGAAGGTGAGAAGAAAGAATTTGATGGCGATAGATGTGAATTGAGTAAGGTGAGGATAAAGAATGTACAATAATGGAAAGATAAGGGAGCACGCAATGAACAACACAGTCCATGGGAGGATTGCATGCCCCTTGTGGTAGAGAAAATGTTGGAAAGAAGTGAACTCCACCAAGTCGGGAGGCTTAGGAAGAGTGAGTGAAGTGGGGTCCCCCTCAAGCATAAAGAAAGGAGTTGAGCTTGTCAGAGACATGGATGAAATTCTCATGACCAGTGTGGATTTCCCTTGAGAAAGGAGTGAGAGGAGCTGAAATGGTGTGCCCCAAACCTGAGCTGAATTGCACATCACAGAGATCCCAACATTTGAAGATGGCTCGATATGAAATTGATATAAGAATAAACAACGAACCATATAAAGGATGGTATGCCCCTTGAAGCCAAAGCCAACACATATAACAAAGTAGCCAAAGTGCCCCTTGAAAGTGCCTTGTTTGAAAAGAAGGTAGATGGATCCAGCTGGAATGAAAGGGTTGCCCCTGTTCTTGAATGATAGGCAAACTGTAAGGAACTGAGTGGAGAACAAATCACTTTGAGTCCTTGTTGAAAGGGTCAAACATGAATGAGATTGAAGGACTCGAAGAACAGTTAAGGGAGTTGACTTGATGAGAGGAAGGGGACCAAGCATTGTAGGGAATGAGCTGAGTACAGGTTTTGCAAGCAAGCTGGCATGGCACATCAGCCTGAGAAAAATTAGCTTGGTCTCCCGTGGAGTGGGAAGAACAACCCTTAAGAAATCTTTAGCAGATTGCCAAAGAATAATGGCCCCATATCCTATAGGTCTCGGATATTTAGGTTCCAACAGGAGAGGATTGGGGGTCTGCAAAGCTGCTCTTAAGACAGGTGACAAAACGATCTTGATTTGCAAGGGCTTGGCAACTGGATTGGATGGCTTGACAATTTGGGTGATGGGTTGAGTTGAGCAATGATTGGATGCCCCTAGCTTGGCTAGTTCTCTAGCTTCATGCTCCTTCTCTTTAATAGGTGCCTCTACCTCCTCTATCACCTCTTTATTTGGGCAAGGAAATGTTGAAACCACTCCTACAGTCACGGGTTGGATGGATTTCTCCTCTATTAATGCCCCTTCTGCAACCTCCTCATGATGGACTGACTCTTTCCCCCTAGAATGAGAATAAATGGAGTATGAGACTGAAGGAATGGTTGGTTGTGATCTCACACTTTAGAAGGAGGGAGAATGAGTTGGAGCCTTTGACTCGGGTTTGGATGAGAGTGTTGTATAGTTGAGGTGGTAGCAGTCCAAACAGGGTCACAACATGCAGGTGGTTTGAACTGGACTGGGAGAGAGGGGTCCTCCAAGTAGGACTCAAGAATTCTTGCTCGATCACAGAGTTGAGCAAATGTGGAAACGTAACTTAGCTCAAGTAAGGATCGAAGCTCAGGAGTGGAATTATGAATTAGAACAGGGATAGCTTGAGACTCACGGATGCCCAGACCTGATCTAAAAGCCATATCTCTCCACCTATTAGCAAACTGAAGGAAGGATTCATTTGGTCTCATTTTCTCTGCCACCAAATCGGAAAGTGTAGGGATTGGACTTGTCAAATGTTCAAAATGAGCTATAAACCTTTCTGAAAGAATGTCAAATTTGACAAGGTCTGTAGCTGGGAGAGATATGAACCATGAAAGATCCTCACCTTCAAGTGATTTGTAGAACAAATGGACAAGTAGGGCCCGATCATGAAACCATTGACAAGAATCCATAAGAAATTTGGCAAGGTGAAAGTGAGGATCAGTAGTCCCATCATACATCCTGTATTTGGGAAACTTGAATCCTGGTGGGAAATGAACAGGTGGGAGTTTGCAATGACTCTTCCAGGAATGAGACTTTGGCAAATACTTAGCTATGAGCATCCTGACATACCCCTCCATCTCACTCCTACTGATGTAGTCTTGTGGTGGAGGAGCTTTAGGAGAGGTAGAGTGCACAGATTTGCGGGGTATGGAGGATCCAACTTGAGTAGGGGTCCTGAATTGAGTAGGATTGTTGGACGGGACCCTACCACTAGGAACATCATGTTGAGCATGAGACTTGGCCACAGGGATTGGAGTAGAAATACAAGATGTCTTGCCCCTAGACAAGAACTAAAGGACCTGATTGGGGGAGTAACGTGAAAGGATATGAGACAACTCCACATCCTCCTGAGGGAGGAGAGGAGTTGAGGAAGAAGATCGCTGAAAAAATGAGTTTTCCATTGCTTACTTCCATCCAAACTTATGTATCAAATTAGCATACATAGTGAACTCATACGTCAACACACGTCCAACACTCAAAAGACAACAATTGACACTATCATTGAGAAGATGGATGACACACCAGTATGCACTAGCACTGAAAACGGATTGTTTATCAAGAGTTGCATCCCAGACAGCTTTTAAACTTATTTTGGCCAATCTTAGAGTGATTTTCTTGATTGTTCTCTCAAGATGAGAGGGAGACAGGGTATAGCCAACACAGTGTAGACTTGTGAGCTCACAACACACAACCTGGGATTTCTAGACACAGGGTGAAGGTCCTCTTGCCCCGTACCGTGAGGGAATCCACGGAATGTAGGGACTTACAGAGTTCTCATTTGGCACCGATCCGATTTACCTAAGAGGGAATCCCCAAGTAAGAGACCGTGAACCAAAGAGGGGCTATCCTAGAATGTGTGAAGAGATTGCTCACTCATCACTCACCAACCAGCAGATAGAGAGGAAAAGAAAAAGAGAGAAAAAAATAGAACAAAATATTGCTGAACACACTAAATAGCAAGAAATAAAATATATATACAACAGGGAGACAAGGTAATCACATGACTAAGCAAGATGCTAAGCACAACAGCAGCAGCAGACAACGGCTAAAAACCTACAAAATAACAAAAGTAAACACACTAGGAGACGACAAAATAGCATGCCATTTTATGTAGAGAGCATTGGTGGCAGGATATCAAAACATCATCCGGTGCATTATTTTAAGAGATATACAACCAAGATTTGCATGAAAAATAGCATGCAAAATTGACATAAAGGGTCACCACGATGGCATGCAATATTGGTGTTAGAATAATTCTGACCACATGCAAAAGCTACCCACCCATACGTCATGCTATTTTGCCATAAAATAACTCATGATACAGCGTGAGAAGGTCATGCAACATGGACATTAAAGTAATGGTGTCAAAATGGTCCATGTGCATGTAGTGTGGGGATTAAAATAACCTGAAATTCCACTTTTGGATCGATCACCGTGGAAATCTAGAAAGAAGGTGATTTGCAGAAAATACAATTAAAATGGCAGGAAGTTAAGAAGAAACATCACCATGGCAAGCAGTGTGTGTCCCACCGTGATCGCCAGAAAAAATTGTAGACGTTATTTTTCGGTGACGAACGTCCACATTCATCTTGGCGAAAAGATGGCAACGGGAAATGATGAGTGATCGCCAGGGACTTTTTACCTCCGCCCGGAGGAGATGTGATCGGGTAACGCCTCGATGTGGAGATGATGGATTCTTCACTCCTTCTCCTTCGGCCAGCCAAAAGGATGAGGGTTCCACGGTGTAGCTTCAATTTTCCTGCAAAAGAAACAAACATAAAAGACCCATTAGACTGAAAATTATGGTATCATGCGCTCACATATATGAAAAACACACATAATTGGGGGGCGTCTTACCGGTTGGAGGCTTGAGAAGGAAGACGGCCAAATGTTATGACTGCCTTCCCTCCCTCCTTTGTTTATAGAAAACCCCTCTAAACTGGGTATTGGAAAAGATGCACTACGTGAGTGTGTGCGTGGACGTGGTAAAGATGCATTATATGTGAGATGGCAAGCTAAACAAAATAGAGAGGAGGAAGAGAAGGAGGTCCCTGTCTATGCAGACGCAATGACGAAGAAATCCTCTCCAGGGCAACGTGCTGACTCTGACGTTGGCATGCTCATCGCCGTATTGTTCCACCGGATGGCGTACTGCGAAGGGAGGTGATAGCGAAGTGTAACTTGAAGCTGAGCTCCTCTGGTAACTGTGCAGCGTTGAGTGGATGCCGACGTCGTATCCAAGAGAGAGGTGAGTGTAGAGGAGGAGTAAGTTGATGTGCCGACGGATGATGTTGTGATGGAGTCAGAGCTGCAGTTGGTGTGTGTGACTGCCAAAGACCCGCCGACTGGGTGGTGCGCGAGGTGGTTTCTCCTGGGCTACTGCGACCTCCCGCGATGGAAATCTCCCCCTCTCTTGACGGAATGAAGGCAGGGTCCTTATCGTCGGATGGCATGCATGGCCTCCTAAAGAGACGGGGATGTGGGCAGTTTACGTGGGAGAGGCTTCCGCGGGTCTCACGGCGACCCGGACGCTGAAGTCGGAGTGATGGGCGTTGCTGGGCGTGAGATGAGGGAGGAGATAACGACGAGGGGTTTGTGCATGGGAGGTGGACCCGGTCTCACAGATATTTTTGGGGGAGTGGTTGCCGTGTGTGCAAGAGTTGGTGTGCATGGTGTGGTGAGGACGTGGGAGATGGAGGCTGCTTGCATGGGATAGGTGGCGGAAATGGCTTCTGCGTGGAGGTGTGCCATGTGCTTGTGTGGGAGTTGAGCGAGTATGGTGAAAACGTGGGTGGAAGAAGGTGTTTGCATGGGAAGCCATGTGGGTTTTAATTGTGGGTATGGTAGGGGTTTAATTAAGTTGATTAATTAAATGGGTTCGGTTTACATACGTTACATGGTATGGCTGGGTGTTGTTGGGTATTTATTTATTTTCTTCTTTCTTTTAATGGGTTGGGTTGTTTATGGATTTTAAATGGTATAAGTGTGGTGGGTTATGCAAGTTTAGTTTTTGGGTGTGGTTTGTTGTTTTTTTTTTGTTTTTTTGGTTGAACGGATTTGACAAGGGTATGTTTTATTATTATTATTATTTGAGTTATTAAGGTGGGTTTGCTTGGGGTTATATGATTTTTAATTATTTCAACTTTTTAGATTTTAAGTGGGGGTTTAGCTGATGGGTATGGTTAATTTATTTATTGAGTTTTATGTGTGAGCTATATTTTAATTGTTGTTGTTTTTTTTATATGGATTTGGATGGTTGTACTCTTTAATTAATTAACATTTTTATGGGCTTGGTTAATGTTCGTTTAAGTGGTGGTGATGGATTTTGTTTTATGTGGGTTTTACGGATTATGTGATTTTTTTATTTATTGGGATTTTAAGTTGGGTTTAAATTGTTTAGATTTTAAATGGGGTTGGATTTGGTTGTTTTCTTTTATTATGGATTTATTTATTTTATATGTTTTACATGGATCATTTAATTTATTTAGTGAGATTGGGTTGATCTATTTTATGTGGGTATGATTTAGTTTGGGTAATGAGATGGCACGCTGGCCTTTTTAGTAGGTTGGTTGTTGTGGGTTTTTAAATTCTTTTGTAGATTTGAATGTATTTTATTTACATGGTTTGTTATTTTTATTTGTTAAGGATGGGTTCTAATATGTGGTTTACATGGATTTTAATTGTTTCATTTATTAATTAATTTGATTTATTTGGGCTTGGGTTTAGGTGAATTTAACTGGAGTGTGGCTCTAGATGCACACAAAGGACAGTTAGAAAGTCGTGGAAATGGCAAGCACACAAGCACCACACACAATGCAAGAGATAACGGCAGAAGAGGCTGGCACCAGGAAAAGTGTAGGCGATAAACGACTGTCGCCAAAAGATCTTGACAACAGTGAATTCTGCAGCTCAAACATGTCTAATCAAGCTCTCGTCATCATAAATGGAGCGACGACAATCGGGCCCGCCGACAAGGGCACGAGCTACCCTGGAGACCTTAATGGAGATAACATTGCGCCTACTGAATAATGGGCCTAATGGGCTAAGAAATGAGCCTTGCGAGGATGATCCAAAAAAGCACGTCTACTAGAGTAGACGTCTAGGGAGTGTGCCGTTAACAAGGTGTCAGCGGCAATCGATGTTGCCGTCTACATGGGATTCGAGGCAAGTCAACAAATGGTCAAACAAGCCTTATTCAGCCATGGAACCACGCGGGGATGGGCCAAATTTCGCGTCTACACTGATGACTGCGAGTGGAGTTTTCAGGAGCTAGAGACGAGGTTGACTTTAGCGCCAGTGTTGGTCTTGCCGTCAGGTAGTGGAGGTTTTGTGGTCTACACCGACCCGTCGAGGTCAGGTTTGGGTGCAGTGCTGATGCAGCATGGTGGGTCGTCGCCTATGCATCTCGGCAGTTGAAGAAGCATGAGGAGAACTACCCTACCCACGACTTAGAGTTGGCAGCAGTGGTGTTCGCTCTGAAGTTGTGGAGGCACTATTTGTGTGGCGAGGCGTTCCAGATCTTCACCGACCATCAGAGTTTGTAGTATATTTTCACTCAGAAGGATTTAAACTTGAGGCTGCGCAGATGGATAGAGTATTTGAAGGACTACGACCTTACCCTCTCCTATCACCCGGGAAGGGCTAACGTCATGGCAGATGCTTTGAGCAGGCATGTTTGCTTGAGTTCGTTGATGGTCAAAGAGTGGAGACTGTTTGAGGATCTGTCCCAGGGAGTTTTCTACCCTTCGAGGTGCAGAGACCGTGCAGTGATGACCAGTTTGTCAGTTCGTCTGTTAGTGTACCGTCAGGTGTTGAAGGCACAGCAGGCAGATACACAGTTGGCAGATATTTTGCAGATGCCAAATGTTGAGCTGGACGAGGACAGTGAGGTCAGATTCAGAGGAAGATTGTACGTCCCCAGTGATGCACGCCAGGCGCTGTTGTCAGAGGCACACCGGTCGATATATGATGTTCATCCTGGTTCCACTAAGATGTACCACAACCTGAGGAGGTTCTTCTGGTGGCCAGGGATGAAGAGGGACGTGCCAGAGTTTGTCGCTCGTTGCCTTACCTGTCAGCGGGTGAAGGCTGAGCATCAGCATCCTGGTGGTGAGCTGCAGTCATTACCCATTCCCGAGTGGAAGTGGGACAACATCACCATGGACTTTGTGGTTGGTTTGCCCCGTACTCCGCAGAGGCATGATGGTATTTGGGTGATTGTGGATCGGTTGACCAAGTCAGCACACTTTCTTCCAATCATGATGTCTTGGTCAGTGGACAGGCTCACCAGACTGTACATGGACCTAGTTGTTCCGTTGCACGGAGCCCCAGTTTCGATTGTTTCCGAAAGAGATCCGAGGTTCACTTCTGGGTTTTGGTGCAGTTTGCAGAGAGCTCTTGGTATAGAGTTGAGGCTGAGTTCAGCGTATCACCCGTAGTCAGATGAGTAGTCAAGGAGGACTATTCACACTTTGGAGGATATACTGAGAGCGTGCTGTTTGGACTGGAGTGGCACCTTCCGATGGTAGAGTTTGCATACAACAACAGTTATCACTCGAGCACTGGAATGGCACCATACGAGGCTTTGTATGGTCGGCCATGCAGGACACCACTTCATTGGTTTGAGGTCGGTGAGAGGCAGCTTTTAGGACCAGAGATGGTGCAGCAGTGTGCAGACACAGTCAGTTTAGTCAGGCAACACAGAGCAGGCAGAAGAGCTATGCAGATGTCCACAGGAGGCCGTTGCAGTTCAGCGTGGGTGACCTTGGATTTTTGCGGGTCTCTCCGACCAAGGGTGTCATGAGATTTGGTAGGAAGGGAAAGCTCAGTCCCAGGTATATTGGGCCTTTCCCTATCACAGAGAGGATCGGCGAGGTTGCCTACAGGTTGAGTCTTCTGGCATAGTTGGCAGGCGTGCACAATGTTTTCCATGTGCCACAGCTCAGGAGGTACGTTGCAGATCCGTTGCACGTGTGGGACTACTCACAGCTTGAGGTAGCGCCAGACTTTTCAGTGCCAGAGTATCCGGTCAGAGTTGTGGACTACAGAGTGCAGCATTTGTGCAGGAAGCAGATTCTGCTAGTCAAGGTTGTCTGGGAGAACCGCGTTGGTGGCGAGGCCACGTGGGAGCATGAGGATGAAATGAGGGAGCAGTTCCCGTATTTTTTTGATTGATTGGTATGCTATTTTTCCTATACTGCTTTCCATTTGAAACTGAGTTTCTTTTAATTTCGAGGACGAAATTTCTTAAGGAGGGTGGGATGTAAGACCCAGCCCTCTTGGGCCCTTGGCCCTATACTCAGGGTCACGTCAGGCACCCTGGTCGCGACATGGCCGCCCCAGGGGAGCCCAACACGACATTCTTCGGGATGCAGCGCGCCTGGCTGCCGTGACATGCTCGCGACGGGGGTGGGCGTCGCGTTCTTGTCGCGGCATCTGGAGGCATCGCGACTGCTTTTCTGACCGACTTGACCGCTATCCTGTCTGTTAGAACGGCCTTGTCGGGTGTTAGGTGCATACATCGTTGACGCGACCTAGCAGACCGTCGTGTTCTTGTTTCCCGATCTTCAAGGTTTGACCGCTTTTGGTGTCGCGCCGTGGGTGGCTGTCATGACATGGTCGCGACACCTAAGGGTGTCGCGACATGCTTGTTGTCGCGCCGGGCTGACCCATGACGTCTTGGGGACCATCGGTTTAAAACCGAGGCCGGTGCCCCATTTCCCCCTCTCTCCCTTTTCCTTCTTCTTCCTCCTCCGAGCTCTCTCTTCTCCTATGGTTCCTGGCGTGCTTGGGGTGCTCGTGGTGGGAGGTGACGCCCCGTTTGTGTAGGCGGCATGATCGCGGAGCTTGGAGCGAGGAGGAGGTGGCCATTCCGACATGAAGGCCCTAACGGGTCGGCTCTACTCTCAGAGGTAGCGACCCTTGACTCCTCTTGCCCTAGCATGGTCCTTTCCCCCTTGAGATCATGGTTTCTCGTGGTTTGGTGTGGGAGTGTGAGAATCATGCTCATGTTGAGTGAGGATTCCATCGAGCGTAGATTTGTTGTAATCCATGTTTTGTGGGGTTTGAGGGTGGTTTGTATGGTTTATGAGCTTTCTTTTATGTTTCCCATGCTCCCCTCCCCCGTGTGGATGTGATTGTATCGTAATTGGGGTGGTCACCAGGAGGATCGTCCCGGAACCCCTCTTGGCTGAGAACGCAACCTGTATAGAGGTCGCGATGATGTCACGACCGGCAAGGCCGCCGCGACATCATCGCGACGCTCTTGAGTGTCGCGACATGGTCGCGACGGCTTGGGCCGCCACGACAGTGTCATGACCGCCCTGGGTGTCGCGACATGATCGCGATAGCCCGATGCGTCGCGACTACAGCAGAGACAGGTAGGTCTTGCGGAGTTCCATTTTCTGTGGAGTCTTCACCGTTTCCGCTTCTTACTATACCTGTGGCACCAGTGCTAGTTCCCTAGTACGGTCCTACACTAGTCGTTCGCCCAGTGCTCGAAATCTGAGGGCTTGTCTCGTGAGAGAGGTTGTTACCGTTGCCTAGGACCCCTATCCTCGTGCGCCTTAGAGCGTTCGGGGCGACGAGCGTACTCGTGTCACGGACTCTGGAGTTGAGGGGAAAATGGTGGTTAAGACAGTGGCGTCGAGTCGTTTGCAGAGCTCTCTTGGTTGGTCTGGGACATCAAGGACTGCCAGAGTTCTACTCGGTGCAGACCAGTCAGTCCTTTTTCTCACTGCCTCGCTCCTTGTGGCCCCAAAACCACTTGGAGAGGCCAGGCATGGGACCATAGTCTTGCCAGAACACGGCAGTTACTGTTGTGTACTTTGTGTTCCTACCTCACTCTGATGAGACGTGGAGGTTTGGACCTGGGTCGAGGATAAAACGTCAGTGGACGCACCTAACCGGTTGACTAGTGGTAGTGTTTTCCATAGCTAGTGTCTCTTGTCCAGGTGGGGTTCTCCCCATCTGCGTAGCCAGCCGTGTGTTGGTCACGACGTGCAGGTTCTACGGAGTTTCTGACCGTGGTGTTCTCCGTACTGTTGCTAGTTAGTAGCTTTGCTTACGCACTTTTCTGTGTAGGTAGAAGACATAACTGTTGTTTTATATATATATATATATATATATATATATATATATGTTCTTCTGCTTGTTAGAGCCAATAGGAGATTGGTAGTTCGTACTGAGCTTCAAATCAGGCCCCTTTTTTTGCACAGGTATTGGATCAAATTTGGACTGGAGTCCCACGTTGTGCCGAACAAACAGATTCATATTATGGCCACAGAGTTTCAATAACAAGCTCGCAGTAAAAGAAACATGATCATTCATAGAGTCAAGGTATGACAAATAGCACAAGAGAACAAGGCAGGATAACGACGTATCTTATGTTTCATAATTCATTAATGTCTTGACATGAGGATGTTTCAAAAGACAGATCATATGCAGAACATGCGCTCTCAATTTTCCCAAGAAGGGTGTGCCTATTCGTGCAAATATGTAAGTGACGAGTCACGGATCTTTCCTATCATGTATGCAATTGACAAATGATTATTTGAACACCGGAAAACATAAAACTATTGAAACTCATATGCAAATTATGGCATTAACTCCACTAGCAAATCCATACCAACATGTATTCAACCCCACATTCATATCATATTCTTATCTTATCAATTGACAATAAGCAAGATCACAAGATAATCCAATGGACATAAGATCAATCACAATTACACATTAGAATCATATTCATATTTTTACTATTTTTCAATGGGTTGATTTATTTTAGGTCCATGCATACCATATAACATCATGCACATGCTAGTAGACATCATGAAATGGTCAGACCCAAAATATGCAATTTTTGTAAGGGTAGTGTCGACACTAGATCAAGTAGTGTCGACACAATGCTTCAAATATAAGGCAAAATGATCAAGTAGTGTCGACACAGTGCTTCAAATACAAGGCAAAAAGGTCAAGTAGTGTCGACACTAGAGACAGCTCCCAGAAAACCTTCTGGCCAATCTAGGACAGTGTGTCAACACTAGATCAACTAGTGTCGACACTAGAGACCTTTCTAGAACACCTTTTGGGCTGTTTTGGGACAGTGTGTCGACACTAAATCAGGTAGTGTCGACACTAGTGACCCTCCCAGAAAAAACATAAGTCAGGTGTAACCAGAAAACATGTCTCATGCAGTGATTCACTTTCCACTCTTGTAACTCTCTAACTAATGACATTTAGACAAAACATTCAACACAAAAGATGAAGAGGACAACTAGTAGAAGAACTTTGATGTTGGGGGTTTGACCTAATTCGATTTTGAATCCTGTAAAACATATGCAGAACATAAAGCTAAGTGCATCCCGAAATCACAGTATCATGCAATGACTCTCTTACCATGATTATAACTCTCTAAAGAAAGACTTTCGGAAAAATGCCCAACATAAAATATGATCGTGACTACAAGTAGAAGAACTTTTATGAAGGAAGTTTAGTCTAATTCAGTGTCAAATCATGTGCACAATAAGAAGAACGGGAAAAGCCCTAACTGTGCGAGACTTCGGGAAAACTACGAATACACAACGTATACTGTATGAAAACTAGTCAAACCAAGTGCAAATGAACCCAGACTCGAAGAACTACATGCTGGTGTCGGTTTCCTTTAATCTTGGCCCGAGAACACCTACCTTTGAACGCTAAGAACTCTCTGCAGATTTCTGGGTTTATGCAGAGCGAGGTTGAGGAAGACCACGATTTTCCCCAGCCGTTCTCCACTTCCCCAGCGCTCCAAACTTGCTACTCTCGACCCCAACTTGTTGCTAAACCTTCCCCAAGAGTTTAGGGACGAGTTCTTATAATTTTAGGGTGTAGTTATGAGTCCTAACGCGACTAGGAAAGGAGGCTACGAATTCTGCTTCCTTTTTTCCCCAAAAATCTGGGATTCTCCCACCCAAAGGAGGTAGCAACGGTTTAGGAAACTTGGGGTTGGGTTCGGTTTTGGCTTACCATACATGACTAATTACCTTAATTTTAACCCTAACTTGCCCTCTCTAATTATGGCATAATTACATACACGAATTTCTGGGTAATTTCCTGTCCTAGTGTATTTATATCCTTGGGCCAAATGTGTTCCATTGGCCCAATCTTGTTAATGGGTCATTAATACATGGTGTTGGAAGTCTCTCTAATATGTTTATTTAATTTATTCCCCTTTATTTTCAAAATTTTTAAATCACTAAATTTTCGGGGTGTTACATCCTCCCCCACTAATAAAAAATTTTGTCCCCAAATTTACACATAATGGCGTAGTTCGTACCTGAGAATAGTTCTGGGTGGTTTTTCTTCATTCTTTCCTCTGTTTTCCAGGTAGCATTAGTAACTCCGTCTCGACTCCATTGGACCTTCACCATAGGTATGGTACGATTCCTGAGTCGTTGAATCTTCCGATCCAACAGTTTGATCGGCTTCTCTTCATAAGTCAGGTCCTCCCGAATCTCCAAGTCCTCATGGTTGATTACATGGTCGGCATTGAATAAATACTTCCTCAGCATGGATATGTGGAACACATTATGCACGTTCTCCAGTTGCGGAGGTAGTGCAAGTCTATACGCCACCTAACCAATCCTTTCCAGAATTTCAAATGGCCCTATGAATCTGGGACTTAGTTTTCCTTTGATCCCAAATCTTTGTATTCCCCTTGAAGTTGAGACCTTCAAGAAAACATATTCGCCAACCTGGAATTCTAGTTGTCTCCTTCTCTTGTCTGCATAACTCTTTTGTCTGGATTGTGCTATCTTCAGACGTTCCCTGACAATCTGAACCTTCCTGACAGTTGCCTCAATTAAGTCGGGTCCAATCCATTGGTTCTCCCCAACCTCTTCCCAACAAAGGGGTGATCTGCAACTCCTGCCATATAAGGTTTCAAACGGTGCCATCTTGATACTTGCCTAATAGCTGTTGTTATATGCAAACTCCATCAGGTACAACTGATCATCCCATCGACCTCTAAAATCTAGCACCAGAGCACGAAGCATATCTTCCACAATTTGATTGGTCCTTTCAGTTTGCCCATCAGTCTGAGGATAGAAGGCAGTACTAAAGTTTAGTTTAGTACCCATTGCTGCTTGTAATCCCTTCCAGAAGTGTGAAGTAAATCTAGGGTCCCGATCCGATATTATGCTAGCTGGAACCCCATGCAATCTGACTACTTCCTTAACATATAGTGCAACCAATACATCCACAGACTAGGTACTCTTAATCGGCAAGAAATGAGCCGACTTAGTCAATCGATCCACTACTACCCAAATTGCATCCATACCACCTCTAGTCTTGGGCAATCCCATGATAAAGTCCATGCCGATACTATCCCACTTCCATTCCGGGATTTCTAGTGGTAGCAGTCCACCAGCTGTACGGAAATGCTCGGCCTTGACTTTCATGCATGTTAAACAGTACGATACATGTTCGGCCACATCCCTCTTCATGTTTGGCCACTAGTACGACCTTTTCAAGTCTTGGTACATCTTTGTTGCTCCAGGATGAATCGTGTACTTGGACTGGTGAGCTTCATTTAATAACCTCTTCTTGAGCTCTCCATGATCAGGGACACATGTTCTACCTCGGAATAGTAATCTTCCCTCAGCTGATAGTGTAAAGTCAGGTCTTTGTTCTAGCTTCTCCCTCATCTCAACTAAGAATGGATCCTCTCCCTGTTTCTCCTTGATTTCGGTCAGTAGATCGGATTGTATCTGGAGATTGGAGATCATTACTTGTTTTTCCTTCTTTCCCATGTCTAAGTTCAAGCTTGCAAATTGCTCCAGTAACTTCCATTCGCCCAGCATCATACTAGCTAGCATAGCTCCTGGTTGTCTACTTAGAGCGTCTGCCACTACATTGGCTTTCCCAGGGTGATACTGAATGGAAAAGTCAAAGTCCTTAAGGTACTCTAACCACCTTCTTTGTCTCATGTTAAGCTCCTTTTATGAGAACAAGTATTTCAAGCTCTTGTGGTCAGAAAAGACCTTAAATTGCTCATCATAGATATAATGCCTCCAAATTTTCAAGGCGAATACTACAGTTGCTAACTCCAGGTCGTGAACCGGGTAGTTCACTTCGTGGATCTTCAACTATCTTGAGGCATATGCTATTACTTTCCCTTGTTGCATTAAGACGCATCCCAGACCTGTTCTAGAAGCATCTGAATAAATTTCAAATCCTCCCTTTTCAGTGGGTAAGGCGAGGACAAGAGCAGTAGTCAGACACTTCTTCAAGTTGTTAAAGCTTTCTTCACATTCATTTGTCCACACAAACGGATTTTCCTTCCGGGTCAGTTTGGTTAATGGCACTGCAATCTTTGAGAAATCCTTTATAAACCTTCGGTAATGTCCTGCTAATCCTAAAAAGCTCCTGATCTCTGTGACGCTTGTCGGTCTTTCCCATTTCAGTACAGCCTCAACCTTTGATGGATCAACAACGATACCATCCTTGGTTACCACATGTCCTAAAAAGGATACCTCCTCAAGCCAGAACTCACATTTAATTAGCTTGGCATATAATTCGTTCTCCCTTAAAATCTGTAATGAGATCCTCAAATGCTCCTTATGCTCTTCCCTTGTCTTGGAATAGATCAATATATCATCGATGAATACCACCACAAATTTATCAAGATATGGGCGATAAATGCTATTCATCAACTGCATAAAAACTGCAGGGGCATTCGTTAGTCCAAAAGGCATAACAATGAATTCATAATGCCCATACCTGCTTCGGAAGGCTGTCTTGTGAATGTCTTCTCCTTTGATCCTCAATTGATGATAACCGGATCTGAGATCCATTTTAGAGAAGTATCTAGCTCCAGATAATTGGTCAAACAACTCATCAATCCTTGGCAGAGGGTATTTGTTCTTGATGGTTAACTGATTTAGTTGTCTGTAATCTATACATAGCCTCATCGACCCATCTTTCTTCTTGATGAAGAGGACAGGTGCACCCCATGGCGACGTACTCGGTCGGATGAAACCCTTCTCTAATAGTTCCATCAGTTGCTCTTTTAATTCCTTCAGTTCTGCGGGGGACATTCTATATGGTGCCCTAGATACTGGTGCTGCTCCAGGGGCCAACTCGATGGTAAAATCGACCTCTCGCTCAGGAGGAATTCCTGGCAAATCTTTGGGAAAAACATCAGCGTATTCGCTGACAACATGGATGTCCTCAACTTTGACTTCCTTCTTTGTGATGACAACAGCAGCAAGAAAGGCCATACAACCTTTCCTCATCATCCTTTTGGCTTGTAGTGAAGAAATAAGTGACAATCTCCTGCGGTTTCTATCCCCTGTGAACACTAGTTTTGGGTAATGGCTAAAGGTTACCCGACTTCTCCTGCAGTTGATACTAGCCCCATGTTCAGACAACCAGTCTGCTCCCAGTATCACATCATACCCCTCCATATCCATACATATTACATTTGCTGGTAGGTTTTGAGTTTCAACCAACACTTCACTAGAGGGTATATGGTTTGTAAGATTGGTGCCAGGACCAATAGGGGTTGACATAACTATTCCGGATTTCATTGGGAATAGGGTATCAACAAATGTTTGAGATATAAAGGAATGCGTTGCTCCCGTATCAAAGAGAACATATGCAGGTCGGGAAAGAATAGTGAGTGTACCTTCCACGATACCTCCTTCTTCAGCAGCTTCTGGTTCCTGAATAGCTTGCAATCGGCCTTGCCTCTTCTGTCCATTCGGACGCTTATCCTGAGGGGTTTGTTCTTTCAATATTGGGCAGTCCGAGATCCTATGGTCACGACTACCACAGCGCAGACATCTCCCTTGTGCTCTCCAGCATTGTTCAGACCGGTGATTAGCTTTGTCACAGTGTTTGCACCTTTCTCCTGTCGTCACCACTATCTGTTTACCTATCTCCATTGGCTTTTTATCAGTTGGTTCATTCACCCCGCCACTGGGCCTTTTCTTCCCAATGGTCGGCTGATACCTTCCTGTAGAAGACACTTGCTCCCTTTTCGCGGGTCTTCCCATAATTCTTTCAACAGTCTCCATGTCATCTTCCAGTAACTGAGCCTTCTTTACCATGTCAGCATAGGTTTGTATGTCCATTGGCGCCAGTTGAGTGATGAACTGGGGCCTCAAGCCATTCAGAAAGCGTTTTGCCTTCATCCTTTCTGTCCCAATTAAGTGAACAGCATATCGGGACAGACGAGAGAATTGGGCCTCATACTCAGCCACATTGAGTCCTCTCTGCTTCAAAGCCGCAAATTCAGCTGCTTTCTGTTCCTGGACCCTCTCAGAAAAGTACTTGGTGTTGAATTGCTCAATGAACTAAGCCCATGTTAGTTGCTGGCCATTCAATGTTGCTTCTACCGACTCCCACCATGCCCTGGCATCCTTTTCCAATTGGAAAGTCACCAGTAGTACTTTGTTCTGGTCTGTGCATTGCATGACCCTGAATATCCTTTCAATTTCCTTAACCCAGTGTTCAGCAACATCTGGGTCAGTACTCCCTTCAAACCTAGGCGGATCCATATTCTGAAAATTCCGATGGAGATCACCGGCTCCGCGGTTACCTCCACCCTGGGTGGCTTGTAGGATAGCCTGAGTCAAGTTCTGTATTGTTCGTTGCATGTCCCTAGCCTGGGCACATTCAGCGGCCATTAAGGTAATAAGTACCTTCAAGATAATAATATGAGTCAGTCATCTAAATATATCACATGTGACTTCCATTCCCATGGTTCTACCCAAGTTCACATTAGGTACGACAGATTTTGACTCGTGTGATCTAGTTTCCATTCTATGTTCTTATTCCCTTGGACCCTAAAGTTTAAGGCTCTGATACCAACTGTCACGCCCCGATATTTAGCAGCGGAATAAATACCGGGGGACGTGAACGATACAAACAGACGTATCACAGTTGAATAGCGCAGAGTCACAATTGAACAAAAGAACACATTTGAGACTATAAGATGGTCATCCAAAAATATACTTTATTCCATTTCGGTCAACTAATTACAACCTTACATGGAGAGAATCAACTGAAAAGAGTTCCTTATTCAATAAAACTTCTAGAAAAGGTCACTATTACATAGACTACTCAATTGTCTATTTCTAAACTGTCATCTACTCATATGGCGGGTGCTCATCACTCTTGCCCTGCCCTATCGGACTCTACTGGTTCTTCATCACTTCCTGAAAAAGGGCAGGATGATAGGGTGAGCGAACTAGCTTAGTAGGATTTACATCTCAATATTGTGCGGGCACTAGTATACATTATTAACATTTTAAAAGGCAAGATATGAACATGATGACAATGCATGCAATACTAACAGATCGAATAGCAGAGTAGAACGGATATCATTTCAGATCAAATGTCGAGTTGCATATATACAGTGGATAGATATTTCAAGAATAGAATCGTATCAAAGAGATTGGCCATATTCAGACAGATATCATGCGTTCACATGATCAGACGTATCATATCAAATCATATCATATCAGATCAAATCAGACTTATCATATCAAACAAAGGCACAGTCACACTAATCTTGCTTATTTGTTTGTGCTATGCCAAGCACCAAAAGTCCATACTCCCTCGGTTAATAAGTACGTTGGGGTGCTCCTCCCTAGGACCGGACCAGGCCCCTTTTTTTGCACAGGCATTGGATCAAATTTGGACCGGAGTCCCACGTTGTGCCGAACAAATAGATTCATATTATGGCCACAGAGTTTCAATAACAAGCTCGCAGTAAAAGAAACATGATCATTCATAGAGTCAAGGTATGACAAATAGCTCAAGAGAACATGGCAGGATAACGACGTATCTTATGTTTCATAATTCATTAATGTCTTGACATGAGGATGTTTCAAAAGACAGATCATATGCAGAACATGTGCTCTCAATTTTCCCAAGAAGGGTGTGCCTATTCGTGTAAATATGTAAGTGACGAGTCACGGATCATTCCTATCATGTATGCAATTGACAAATGATTATTTGAACATCGGAAAACATAAAACTATGGAAACGCATATGCAAATTATGACATTAACTCCACTAGCAAGTCCATACCAACATGTATTCAACCCCACATTCATATCATATTCTTATCTTATCAATTGACAATAAGCAAGATCACAAGATAATCCAATGGACATAAGATCAATCACAATTACACATTAGAATCATATTCATATCATTACTATTTTTCAATGGGTTGATTTATTTTAGGTCCATGCATACCATATAACATCATGCACATGCTAGTAGACATCATGAAATGGTCAGACCCAAAATATGCAATTTTTGTAAGGGTAGTGTCGACACTAGATCAAGTAGTGTCGACACAATGCTTCAAATACAAGGCAAAATGATCAAGTAGTGTCGACACTAGATTAGGTAGTGTCGACACAGTGCTTCAAATACAAGGCAAAAAGGTCAAGTAGTGTCGACACTAGAGACAGCTCCCAGAAAACCTTCTGGCCAATCTGGGACAGTGTGTTCACACTAGATCAACTAATGTCGACACTAGAAACCTTTCCAAACACCTTTTGGGCTGTTTTGGCACAGTGTGTCGACACTAGATCAGGTAGTGTCGACACTAGTGACCCTCCCAGAAAAAACATAAGTCAGGTGTAACCAGAAAACACGTCTTATGCAGCGATTAACTTTCAATCTTGTAACTCTCTAACAAATGACATTTAGACAAAACGTTCAACACGAAAGATGAAGAGGACAACTAGTAGATGAACATTGATGTTTGGGGTTTGACCTAATTCGGTTTAGAATCCCAAGAAACATATTCAGAACATAAAGCTAAGTGCATCCCGAAATCGCAGTATCATGCAAAGACTCTCTTACCCTGATTATAACTCTCTAACGAAAGACTTTTGGACAAAACAACAAACATAAAAAATGATTGTGACTACAAGTAGAATAACTTTCATGAAGGAAGTTTAGTCTAATTCAATGTCAAATCGTGTGCACAATAAGAAGAACGAGAAAAGCCCTAACTGTTTGAGACTTCGGGAAAACTACGAATACACAACGTATACTCCATGAAAACTAGTCAAACCAAGTGCAAATGAACCCAGACTCGAAGAACTACATGCTGGTGTCGGTTTTCTTTAATCTTGGCCCGAGAACACCTACCTTTGAATGCTAAGAACTCTCTACAGATTTCTGGGTTGATGCAGAGCAAGGTTGAGGAAGACCACGATTTTCCCCATCCGTTCTCCACTTCCCCAGCGCTCCAAACTTGCTACTCTCGACCCCAACTTGTTGCTAAACCTTCCCCAAGAGTTTATGGACGAGTTCTTATAGTTTTAGGGTGTAGTTATGAGTCCTAACGGGACTAGGAAAGGAGGCTGCGAATTCTGCTTCCTTTTTTTCCCAAAAATCTGGGATTCTCCCACCCAAAGGAGGTAGTAGCAGTTTAGGAAACCACCAATTGGGGTTGGGTTGGTTTTGGCTTACCTTACATGACTAATTAGCTTAATTTTAACCATAACTTGCCCTCTCTAATTATGGCATAATTACATACACGAATTTCTGGGTAATTTCCTGTCCTAGTGTATTTATATCCTTGGGCCAAATGTGTTCCATTGGCCCAATCTTATTAATGGGTCATTAATACATGGTGTTGGAAGTCTCTCCAATATGTTTATTTAATTTATTCCCCTTTATTTCCAAAATTTTTAAATCACTAAATTTTCGGGGTGTTACACTGGTGCTACCACAAGTGATCCTAATACCCTCTTTGAAGAGAGCAATGTCTACATATCATAAGTTTCATCTCATGAGCATAGTAGGAATGGAATTTCAAGGATGGTTTGGTTAATGATCAATTAAGTCAAGTTGGTGGTAAAGTAGTTTCAGAGTCCGACAAAATAAGGAAGACAACTGATTTGGACTTCACAAGAGTGTACCACCTCTGACTGGGGTAAGGTTGATTCCTATTAACAATATAGAATGGTGGATGTCGACAGCGGGCTGTCGACAACTACTGGTGTATCCAGAACCAAATTCTGGAATCTGGCCTTGAGCTGTCGACGGGCTATAGGTGTCTGTCGACAGATGGTTGTCATCTGTCGACAGATGGGGTTTTGTCTGTCGACATATACTGATGGTTCTGATTTTCTCGGTTCTGGAACAAGGGTGCTTGTCAACAGATGTAATCTGTCTGTCGACAGTCGTAGCACTTTCTTTCAGAAATGGTTAAAAACTGACTAGTGATATGAACTTCAACTAAAAACTTGAACAACGGGAAAGATGAAGGATAATTTCATACTTCTAATAGCCTTGTTGATCACAAGTCAAAGATAATATCAAGGCAAAGGTTATTCTTAAGGAATCTAATAGAATGCGGAAACAAAAGAGATAAGAATTATTCAGAACATGGGTCAATCAGGAATACATGAGTTTCCACGAATGAAGAAACTATAGGCATGAAACTAAGAGACTGGGAAGGAAACATAGGAAGGAACCTACCGGTCTTTAAAGTTAAACGAAATCCTTTCTTCTCCAAGTAAGACTATCCTTCGTCCAATAAGAAAGACAATAGTAGCCAACGGAGTAGCAGTTACAGCAAGAACAGTAGCAACGGCGAGGATGATAGCTACATTAGCTACAGTAGAGGCAGCAACAATGGGAAGAACGAACAAGTGAGTAAAACTCACCCAGATGGCTAAGGAAGAGTTTATATAGACTCCAAGTCTCACGCATGCATGGCACGTAGCCATACATATGTCGTAGTGAGACTTCATATATCTTTACAACAACCACGTTCACCATGGCCTCATACCCTTCTTACACGTACTATGACATGTGTAGGCCATATACACTAACCAAAATAGGTCTTACATAGCCAAGACTACGTACGCAATATTCAAAAATGGTTCACGTAAATAGGGGTTAATTCATCCAGACACTTTGGCCATATATTTCTGTACTCAAACGAGGTCTAATCAGGTTGAAATTTCAAACATAAGCTAATTGAAAGGTTTACAATTTATGGTGATTTTATTTTATTTTTTAGAATTTATTTTTCATCCAACAAAAATTACCCCAAAAATTATTGTGTCGGCTTAATCTTGATATCCGTGCATCAATAATTTAGGATATTTATATTTTCGGAATCAGCACATTTATCTGAGAATTATGGTGGTCTCAGAATTAAATTATGTTATCAAAATCTGGTGTCGCCCTGTCGAGGTACGTACGACCGAAAGTGATACTGGTGCATGACAGTGTGTCCAAAATACACTCTTAACTCTAAATATCTCAATTTAGGACTAATTGGTTTGCATAAACAAAAATTTCTAAGTAAATCATGATGTTTAAAATTTGAGGATATTACACTTACTGTTGACGCGTTCTATAAACTGTGCCCATGTCAGCTGTTGTCCTTCTAGTGTTGCTTCTACCGACGCCCACCATGCCCTGGCATCCTTTTCCAATTGGAAAGTCGCCAGCAGTACTTTATTTTGGTCCGTGCATTGCATGACCCTAAATATTCTTTCAATTTCCTTGACCCAATGTTCAGCAACATCCGGTTCAGTACTTCCTTCAAATCTAGGTGCATCCGTACTCCGGAAATTTCGATGGAGATCACCGGTTCCGCAGTTACCTCCACCCTGGGTGGCTTGCAGTATTGACTGAGTCAAGTTCTGTAAGATTTGTTTCATGTTTCTAGTCTAGGCTCGTTCAATAGCCATTGAGGTAGTAAGTACCTTGAAGACGATAATATAAGTTAGTCATCTAAGTATCACACATGTGACTCCTTTACCCATGGCTCTACCCAAGCTTGCATTAGGTATGAAAGATTTTGACTTGTGTGATCTAGTTTTATTCTATACTCCTATACCCTTGGACCTTAAAGAGTACATGCTCTAATACCAATAAAATTGTCACGCCCCGACGCGGAATTTCGGAATGCGCAGTTATATTCGGATCATAAATAGAGCAAACAATTTGGATGTGACATCAACATAAAATAAACTTCATTTAAAGTCAAATGATAACACCATACTACATCCATAACTGTTAGAGCCAACCATAGGGCCCATTATTCAAATTACAATATAATTCTCCATGAAAATGTATCATCATCACATATCCTACTCAAACATCTATTCCTAGTATTCCAGCTTCACATATGACAGATGCTCTTCACTCATGCCCTGCCCCATCAGTGTCCACGAAATCCTCATCACTACCTGAAATATTTAAGATGGTAGGGTAAGCAAACTAGCCCAGTAGGATTTACATCTCAATGTGCGGGCACTATTATACATGATTAACATATTAAATGAGCAGGATCTTGACAAGAACATGATGACTATACATGCATGCATATCTAACAAGTCAAATGTCTGAATAGAACAGATATCATAACGAAGCAAATACTAACCTTCATATGCATTGGACAGGTAATTCAAGAATAATACCGTATCACAAAGATTGGCCATATTCATACAGATATCACATATTCACATGATCAAATGTATCATATTGAACTTATCATATCAAACGAAGGCACATTCACATAAATCTTGCACACATACTAGTGCCATGCCAAGCACCACAAGTACATACTCCCGCGGTTAATAAGTACAATAAGACGCTCTTCCCCAGGACCAGACAGGGCCCTTATTGCACAGGCATTAGTCAAATGGACCGAAGTCCCACGTTGTGCCGATCAAACATATACATATTATGGCCATGGATTTCCACTGACAACTTATAGTAATAAGGACATGATCATTCATAGAGTTCAAGGTATGACAAAAGCTCAAGAGAACAATTGGACAACATAACGACGTATCTTAAGTTTCAAAATCTTTAGTGTCTTAACAAGAGGATGACTAATGATATATCGTACACAGTACAAGTGCTCTCTATCTCCAGGGTACTTCATGGTACAACCAGCTCAGTCCCTATGAGGGAATCCACAGAGTACGAAGACTTACGGAGGTCTTAGGGAAGAGGTCGCTAGTCTGTCGATACGGAATGACCGACCGAGTGCTTCCAATTCCCAAAGAAGGGTGTGCCTAATCGTGCAAACGTGTAAGTGTCGTGACACGAAACTTTCCTAATCATGCGTGCAATTGATGAGCAAAATATGGAAACCTCGGAAAGCACGTAAATAAGGAAAGTCCACATGCAACAAGCAAGTAACATAAAAGGAAAGCTTTAAACTAAGCAAGTCAAATCTAACATGTATCCTCCGTAGATTTATAACAAATATTATATTATGACAGATTTCATATCAAGCTAGATCACAAGATGATAATCAAATGAACGTAAGATCAATCACATCATATTGTGCCTTGGAATCATATTCATGTCATTATAGTTTTCAAATGGGTTGGTCAATTTTAGGCCAATGCACCACTAAGTAACACGATTACAGACTAAGATATACACATGTTTGACTGACTAACTAAAAGGAACAGTCTCGGGTCAGCCTTTGAATCGCGACGGACACAGTCGTTGCACGTCAAAGAACCGTACACAGTTAAAACAAGTCTATGTGCAAAGAGACTAAATCACGACGGATCTACCCATCGCGTTCAAATTGCGACGGGACAGATCGCCACCTTTCAGACATGAATCGATTGCCAGATCGGTTACCTGACCAAGATCGTGACGGACCTTACTGTCGTGATTCAGACGGAATCGATTACCAACCAAAATCGCGACAGTCATCTCTGTCGTGTTAATAACACGACAGACTGATATGTCGCGACGATTCTTGAATCACGACGCTTCGATACGTCGCATTCAAGAATCGACTTCAAACTTCAAATATAAAAATTGTAGGAAATCGGAGGGCGGGAAAACTGTGAAATTGCGACGGCACATGCCGTCGGGTTCAAGACGGGTCCAGAAACCCACACGATAGACTGTTTGATGTGTCAGGGTTGACCGGTCAGACCTGAAAACGTGACGAATAACTCGGTCGCCTTTACATGAATCTCGACGTACCTGTACATCGCGTTCATGCAAATAGAATCGCGACGTCTTGATACGTCGCATTCTTGGATCTTGCCCAAAAATGCAGAAAATAAGTATAACCCTTCATGATAGACCTATAACTTGAAATCTAGCGATCTCTAGGCAAAACTCTAAACATGAAAAATGTTAAGGACATCAAGTACAAGAGAATCATGGTCTTGGTTTGACTCAAAATTGCCTCGATTTACGTAAATCACAGCATAACCATGAAAATCCCTAGACTTGCGTGACTTATGGAAAACACTTAATACGACTAATATGCTTTATGGAAATTGGGCATAAAAAGATGCAAAAGAAACTAGGCTTGATGCTCTTTCAGATGGTATAGCCCTTGTTTAGTTCTGGCCTGAGATCACCTACCTTTGAACGCTAAGAATTCCTAGAAGGTTCTGGGTCGATGCAGTGGCTTGGGGAACATGCTCTTCACGAATCCAAGCCCTAGGGTCGTCCTCCTTGCTCCTGGGCATCCTTCCCACATCCACCAATGAAGAGAGCTTGCTATGGTTTCCCTATTGGGTCGTGTAGTGGCTTTCTATGGCTAGGTGCACTTGATTCCGAGTTTTGATGTTTCCAAATCCATGGTAGCAATCCTACTGTAATATCTGGTATGTTCGGATCGAGGTTTACCGAGTTTGGAGGCCAATGTATGGCCCATTGGTCGACCATGTAGGTCTACATATGTTTTTAAAGGTTTATGGTGTAGGTGGGAGGCTAGAGGGTTGGGCATCTCAGCCCAAAACAGGCCTCTGCCGGGTTCACTAAGAATGCGTCTAACACAGACGACGCGTCTCTTAGTTGAACGCGTCCACCTGTGTCGACGCGATTCAACACCGCCGTTACGTGAGCGCCGCTGCATGTGCGCCACGTGGCGCATGTAGGGACGTCGGGGTTTAAAAGCGTCGCCGATGTCGGACGCGTTTCTGAACGCGGTGGGAAGACACGACGCTATTTAGACCCTGTGTCTTTTGAGCTCCAGCCCTTGGCCAAACAGTGCAGTCACACCGTTCAGCTGGAAGGGGGGTTTTCTGCGGAATCTTGGGTGATTGTCACTGTTTTGGCATCCGTTCGGCGTGATTCCAGTGCGAGGAGATGCTTCGGAGCGCGAGGAATGCCGGGTTATTGTCAGATTTGCTTTTCATTTACAAGTATGGGAACTTTGCCTTGTTTTTCCTTCCATGGATAGTATGGGTTAGGGTTTACCATTTTTGAAGTAGAAATCATGTATGGAGGGTAGAGAACAAACTTAGGGTTTTGTTTATGCATTTATTTCCTTGCTTAAGCAGCTTGTATGGTCCATGGAGGTGATTTCCGGAACAAGGATTGTGTTTGGGTTCTATCACTTGAAAGGTGACGGAACCAGATGTCGCGATTCAGCCTTTAAGGTGTCAGGTAAGTTCGTCGCGATTCAGTCTTCTAAAAACGTCCACTGTGTTGGACGCATTTTGAAATGTGGCCACCCAAGCTCTGGTGTTCTGTGGCCAGTCTTCCTGGTTTTTGTCCCACATTGCATGGGCTATGTTGGAAGTGCAATGTAGGGTCTGTACGGATTGTGTCGGCCTATACTGAGAATGTTAACGAGAGGTTTTATGTGGAAATGTGTGCATAGCAAGTCGGGTCATAACACCTTCCGAGGTTACCTCTTTAGTTAGGTCCCCAGCACCGGGTGCTCGGGGTTTGTTCCGATACAGTGCATATAGTCGAGGTTTGTCCTGGACACCCTCACTCCTGAGTTTGAATTGTAAGTCCGGCAAACCAAGAAGATGTTCAGAATTCAGACCCATTAGTGTCTCAAATTTCATCTACAAGATTATCTCAAGGGTGATATCGAATAGACTTGGCAATTTACTGCCCAGGTTGATCTCAGAGGAGCAGGGGGCTTTCACCAAAGGCAGGGACATTGCAGAAAATATTCTTCTAACCAAGGAGATGATTCAACATCTTGGAAGACCTTGCAGGGGAGGGAATCTAATTCTGAAACTTGACATGGCAAAGGCATACGATAGGATGGAATGGGACTTTATATATCAAGTTCTTCACAGATTTGGCTTGTCCACTCAGACTATCTCCAACATTGAACCATTAATTTCAAATTGCTGGTTCTCCATTTTGTTAAATGGTACGGTCCATGGTTTCTTTAAATCATCAAGAGGGCTCAGACAAGGGGACCCAATTGCTCCCGCCTTGTTCATCATAGCTGAAGAAGCCTTGAGCCGTGGCCTCACCCACTTGTTCCACCATAGCAGTGGAGCATGGTATCAAACAAATGCTCGCTGCCCAGCGGTATCCCATGTTCTCTTTGTAGACGACACTGTAATCTTCTCAAACGCAGGAGCAAGACACCTCAAGAGGTTGATGGCTTTTCTGAAAAACTATGAGGACGCTTCTGGGCAGCTAATCAACAAGCAGAAGAGCTCGTATTACATAAAAGGGGATGTGCCCACCGATCTGGTTCAGAAAATTAACAACATCACTGGTTTCAGCAGAAATAAATCGCCCCTCACCTATCTTGGTGTTTCCATTCAGCCTGGAAGGCAGAAACCAACTAATTTTGCCAACATTATATCCAAGATAACCAACAAACTTCAAGGGTGGAAAACTGAATTCTTATCTACCAGGGGAAGGCTGATCTTGATCCAACATGTTTTGTCTGCTCTCCCTGTGATACTATGGCTGCCCTCACCATTCCAGTCACCGTCATGAGAGCCTTTCACAGAATACTAGCAAATTTCTTTTGGGGGTCTTATGAAGGATCACCAAAGAGGCATTGGCGCAGCTGGGCAGCTATATCTCAACCAAGAAATTGTGGGGGTTTGGGCCTTCCAAATTTACATCACATACAAGTTGCTCTCAGAACTAAACTCTTATGGAGAGCTCTATCCACCAACTCTTTGTGGGCTAGATTTTTCAGAGGAAAGCACCTATACAAATGTCATTACTCCAATGCTCAATTTCCCTTCATGGCAGCCAGTGACAAAAAACTTTGGCAACGAGCAGCCCATTTGATTCATACCAGCCACAGGATCATCACATCAAAGGAGAACTCTGAAGCCTCCTTCTGGCTTGACACATGGACAGGAAGGACACCACTCAAGACCTACCTTACTGAAGATATCTGGAAAAATCTGAATGACAAATTTTGCTCCATACAGTAGGCTTTCAGCGACCCATATAGCATCCATCTTCAGACTGCAACACAGTTCTGCCCCAGACACATATTAGCCCCACACCTGTACACTGAACTACCCAAGGACACCTGGATATGGTGCCCTACTGCAAATGGAATTTTCACAACCAAATCTGTGCGCCTCCTCCTCCAACCACCTGCACTTCAGAACTGGAACGCTATCTGGCAGTCTTACATACCGATTAAATGGTCTGTGTTCATGTGGAAACTGATCTCAAATTGTGCTCCGGTTGACGTGACAGTCAAAGAAAAAGGGGTTCCCTTATGTTCCAAATGCTCCTGCTGTTCATCCTCATAGGAAGAGAGTGCTCTCCATTTATTCTTTAGAAGTGACACTGCAAACAAAGTGTGGGCAGACCTTCTTTATCTCCTGCAGTTCAACAATAAGGCGGCCACTACTGTGAAAGATAGGATGATGTCCTTCCTCTCATCCAAGGCTCACTCTAACATAGAGAGACAGCTAGCTCACTGCACTTTCATGTCAGCGATGTGGGAAATATGGTGTAGTAGAAACCGGGCAAGATTTCGAGAGGAAAAAATGTCGTCCAAGCACATTGTAAACAGAACCATGCTGTCCATTCGAGCTATTTGCACTTCCTTCAAGCTTCAGAATCTTTCTCAGCCATGGTTAGGAGCCCTCAGGCAGAATGGAGGAGTACATAAGCATTCAAAATTTGCTGCCCCCACTGTCGTTAAATGGATGCACCCTCCGACAGGTAGATTAAAATTAACTGTTGACGGGGCCTTCAAACTTGCAATCGGTGGAGCTGGTGGAGGAGGTATCCTCTGTGATCATGAAGGTAGTTGTGTTTTTGCTTTTGCCATGAACTACCAAAAAGTTATCTTTGCCCTTGATGCAGAAGCCCATGCTCTCCGAGATGGTCTCACCTTATGCTGCAGAAAAGGATTTCTGGATATTATGGTGGAGACCGATTCCCAAAATCTTGTGCAAATTGTCACCGGTCAGATGTCTCGCCCGTGGGAATTAACTTGTATCATCCAAGATGTGGCTGTAATCACGAAGAACCTAAAGGCACTGATCAAGTATGTGCCACGTGAAGCAAACCAAGTTGCCCACTCCCTAGCTGGCCATGGTTGTTCAGCTGATCATCTCAATTTTTGGGAATCCGGGGATGATATACCACATGCTGTAAAGGGCCCCTACCGCCTGGATAAGGTGGGGTGCCCCATACTCAGGCTCTAGATCATCCTTTGTAACCTCCCCCCCCCCCCCCCTTTTTCCTTACTTTCTACAATTAATACAAAAATCCCAGCCGCTTGGTGTTGGTAGTGGCCCTCTCTTTTTGAGGCTGCCCCTACCTTCTCCTTTTGGTCTGGCTATATTAAAAAAAAAAAGAAAAATTGTACGTCCGGCTGAGGGAAAGATGACAATGGGCAGCGACACGTGTACTTGGGTGTGCGGTCTCTTATAGCACGCTCGTGGTTGGGGGACGGACATCGGTAGACGTACTGGTCCCCAGCTAGTCCTATTTTCAGTGCCTCACTTTAGGGTTCTCGGCCGGATTCCCTAAAGGTGTCAGACTTGGGCCTACAGCTGTGTAGCCTGCAGGTGTGGTGTTAGTTGTCTCCACAGTTCTTGTCTTGTTGATGTGGAGCGGCAGCTGGACCTTTTGTCGGTGGCTGCGAGACTGAGAGGTGGACTTGTGTTATTTGTCCGGGTCTGTGGCTGGTGTCGCAAACCAGTTCTCGTGACTCGTGTGTGGTGTACCCTTCTATAGCTTGTACACGTGTTGTGATTTGCCATTTACTTACTTACAGCCGTAGCATCATGCATAGGCGTTGTTATATGTTAACTGCTTACAGCTTTGTTATTTATATCTATTGTTCATTATGTTTATGGGCTTCGGGGGAGTTGCCCTACTGAGCCAGTGACTTGTGAGGCTCACCCCTTCTTCTTCTAGGTGAAGGAGAGCAGGAGGGTTCCCGTCCCTCTTCTAGTTCTAGACCGCACCGTAGTGGAGTCGGGCCTTCACCACCAGCAGAGTAATGCCTTTACTTGTGGAGCCTTGGGGGTTTGTCCTGGGCTATTGTACTTGTTTAATGACTTATGTATGAACAAAGTATGTACATTTCATGTGAATATATTTGAGAAATGGTATCTTATATGTGTTCAATGTGTTTCTTTATATTTCCACGGACATGTGTTAATGATATCCCTTGCAAGGCTTCGGCCCGATCGCGGGAGGCGGAGTCGTGTCGGGCATGTTATTGGGTTAACGGGCCTGAGCGGAGAGGACCATCACAGTTGGTATCAAAGCAAGGTCCATGTAAATATGAGGAAATAGGAAATGTACATAGTATGTTCCTTACTATAGTCTACTACTGGTAGTTAGCCCTATTTTTGTAATGATATGCTTGTGTGTTGTGTGGATGGAATGTTGTGTGTGTAGGTTTATAAATGGCTGATAGGAGAGATTGGGGAGGTGGCGGTGATGATCCAGAGGAGACTACACATCAAATGATAGAGAGATTATGGGACAGTATCACTCAGATTCGAACACAACTAGATCAGCAGCCACCGGTTCAGCCAGCGGGAGTACCACCAGTGGCGGAGGAGATAGTATCGGCACCCTTAGCACCACAGTTTGGAGCAGAGGTACCACCTATTGTACCTGTGCCTCTAGTTGCACCAGCGAGGTCAGCAAGTGTGGAAGAGTCCATGATGTTAGTGGAGAGGTTCCTACAGTTGCAACCACCTACGTACTCAAGAGGTCCGAATCCAGACAAAGCTGAACATTGGGTGCATGAGATTGAGAGGGTATTTGCTACCATGAGATGTCCTCAGGTGGATAGAGTTATTCTGGCTACCTATCAGTTGAGAGGTTTTGAACAAGAGTGGTGGAGACTCAAGATGCAAACCGTGTTAATAGGACGAGCGGAGGATACCATCACATGGGCTAGAGTTTCTTGAAGCATTCAACAACACCTTCTTTCTAGTGCAAATTCAGCAAGCTAAGAGGGAGCAATTCAGGACACTTCATCAAGGAAATTTATCGGTGTTGGAGTACCAAATGAGGTTCATGGCCTTAAGCAAGTATGCACCTTATGTGGTAACCAACAATGCAATGATGGTGGAGTACTTTATTCGGGGATTGAGGCCAAAGTTGCAAGATGCAGTGATTCCATTGATGTGTGGGATAGTGGAAGAGGCAGCACAAAGAGCAGCAATATTAGAAAGAACAGTGCAAGCAAGGCAGTCCAGTGGATCAGGATCAAGTGGAGGTAGCTTCCGACTTCCACAATAATCACCGGGTGTTAGCAAAGGCAAGGCACCTTCGGGAGGAGCTTCTTCATCGGGCTTTGGCAAGTGGGGAAATAAGTTGAAGAAGATATTTAGAGGCCAAGGAGGTGGCAAGCAGCAAGGATTTCAGCAAGTTAGAGGCTATAAGCCGGAGGTGGAGGAGTCCCAACAAAGTACAACAAGGCAACCCGCAGAATTTAAATGTTACAATTGTGATAAGCCGGGGCATTTGGCAAGGAATTGTCCGTATCCTAGAAGAGCTAGCTATGGTAGAGGGGTACCACAGCAGCAGCAGCCGCAGCAACAGTTTTCAGATGAGCGAGGTAGAGGCACGCCCTACCAAAGAGGAGTAGGATGAGTGATGGCGATTACAAGGGCTCAAGCGGAGGCGTCGAATTTGATAGACGGTATTATACCACTTCTTGAATTCTCTGCTAGAACATTAATTGATCCAGGTGCATCACATTCTTTTATTTCCGAATACTTCATTGACAGTATGGTGCATCCATTTGAGGAGAGGCAGTGTGAGCTTGTGGTAGAGGTCCCTTCCGGGGCTTTCATGCTTACCACATGCTATTTGGACGATGTCCCTGTTATGATCCAAGGAAATCAATTGCCAGCTAGATTGTATGCACTACAGTTGAAGGAATATGATGTGATATTGGGAATGGATTGGTTGGAAGCATATGGGGCAGTTGTTGATTGCAGAAAGAAGAGAGTGAGGTTCAGCCATCCAGGAGGGGATATGTTTGAGTTTCAAGGTATGTCGTTCTATATCCCTAAATTTATCATTTATGCCCTTACGGCTAGGAAATTGATTAATGCAGGGTGTGTAGCCTATTTTGTATCAGTTAGCCTAGTTGAGATAGGTAAGACAGTGGATATGGTACCTGTTGTTAGAGAGTTTATAGATGCATTTCCAGAGGAGTTACCGGGCTTGGCACCACACAGAGAGGTGGATTTCATAGTAGAGTTGCAGCCGGGTAGTATTCCCATTTCCAAGGCACCGTACAAAATGGCACCTGCAGAATTGAAAGAGTTGAAGAAGTAATTGCAAGAGCTACTTGAGAAAGGTTTCATTCGGCCGAGTCACTCACCATGGGGAGCACCGATTTTGTTTGTAAGAAAGAAGGATGGCAGCATGAGAATGTGTATTGATTACCGCTAGTTGAATCAGGTCACAATAAAGAACAAGTATCCACTTCCGTGAATTGATGACTTGTTTGATCAATTGCAATCAGTAAGGGTGTTCTCCAAGATAGATTTGAGGTCGGGGTACCATCAATTGAGGATTCAGGAGGAAGACATTGACAAGACGACATTCAGGACAAGGTATGGGCATTATGAGTTTGTGGTTATGCCATTTGGGCTAACCAATGCACCTGCAACTTTCATGAATTTGATGAACATAATTTTTCACCCATATCTAGATCGGTTTATTGTGGTCTTCATATAGATGATATCTTAGTGTATTCAGCTTCAGAAGAAGATCATGCAACTCACTTGAGGATCACATTGCAAACATTGAGGGAGCACCAGTTATTTGTAAAATTCAGTAAGTGTGAATTCTGGTTAAGAGAAGTTCAGTTTTTAGGGAATGTCATTTCAGGTGAGGGTGTTGCAGTGGATCCAGCTAAGGTGGAAGCCGTCATGAAATGGGAAGAACCAAGGTCAGTGCCAGCGATTATGAGTTTTCTTGGCTTGGCAGGTTATTATAGGCGATTTATCCAAGATTTCTCCAAGATTAAAGCACCAATGACAGGGCGTACCAGAAAGGGTGTACGGTTTGTATGGTCATCTGATTGCAGGTGCAGTTTTATGGAATTGAAGAAGCGGCTCACTTCAGCTCCTATATTGGAAATACCGTCGGGACAAGGTGGTTTTATGTTGTACACAGATGCATCCAGGAGAGGACTTGGAGCGGTGTTAATGCAACATGGAAAGGTTGTAGCATATGCATCCAGGTAATTGAAGCGGCATGAAGAGAACTACCCCACACATGACTTGGAATTAGCAGCAGTTATGTTTGCATTAAAGATTTGGCGGCATTATTTGTATGGTGAAAGGTTTGAGATTTTCACGGATCAGAAGATCTTGAAGTACATCTTCTCGCAAAAAGACTTGAATTTGAGGCAGCATAGATGGATGGAATATCTCAAAGATTATGATTTCAGCTTAGCATATCAACCGGGTAGGGCTAATGTGGTAGTGGATGCATTGAGCAGAAAGGCAGTGATGAGTCATATGATGATAAGAGAATGTAAGTTGTATGAAGATGTAGCAGATCAAAACTCCCTATTTGTTCCAAGTAGCCAATAGCGAGCAGTGTTAGCCAGTAGCACGGTGGAACCTTCTTTGTATTGGCAGATGAAGCTGGGGTGAAGCAAAAAGTATTGGAAGAGGCACACCGATCTAGGTACACCATTCACCCAGGAAGCACGAAGATGTACCAAGACTTGAAGAAATACTTTTGGTGGCCAAGTATGAAGAAAGAAATAGCAGAGTTCATGGCAAGGTGTTTGATATGCCAGCAGGTTAAAGCAAAACACCAAAGGCCAGGTGGTTTGTTGCAGCCCTTACCGATACCGCAGTGGAAGTGGGATGACATAGCAATGGACTTTGTTGCAGGTTTGCCCAGGACAGCGTCAGGACACAATGGTATATGGGTTTTTGTTGACAGATTGACAAAGGTATGCAGGTTATTAGCAGTGAGCATGTCATGGGCAGTGGACAAGTTGGCCAGGTTATATGTAGATAGAATTGTGCCGTTACATGGTATTTCGGTCACCATTGTTTCAGACAGAGAACCCAGGTTTACCTTCGGGTTTTGGAGGAGTTTGCAGAGGGTTGTTGGCACAAAGTTGAGGTACAGCTCAGCATACCATCCCCAAATAGATGGACAGACGGAGAGGACAATCCAGATCATTGAAGACATGTTCCGAGCTTGTTGCTTGGTTTGGGGAGGTGGATGGGAGCAGCACTTAGGCATGGTTGAGTTTGCCTACAACAATAGCTATCACGCAAGCATCGGCATGGCACCATATGAAGCACTTTATGGATGACCTTGTAGAACACCGTTGAATTGGCATGAAGTGGGTGAAAGGCAAGTGATAGGACTGGCATTGGTACAACAATGTGCAGAAATGGTCAAGTTCATCAAGGAGAAGCTTCAAACAGTGCAGAGCAGGCAAAAGAGTTACGCGGATACTCGGCGCAGGCCCCTACAGTTTGAGGTTGGTGATTATGTATTTCTAAAAGTTTCTCCAGCCAAAGGTGTGATGAGGTTCAGCAAGAAGGGCAAGTTGAGTCCCAGGTATGTGCGTTTGTTCCAGATTGTGGAAAGAATTGGAGAGACGACATACGGATTAGAGCTTCCAGCGGACTTCACAGATGCACATGATGTGTTTCACGTCTCTATGCTAAGGAGGTACATTTGTGATCCCACTCAGGTAGTCAGCTATCAGAGAGATGATTTGAAGCCAGATATGTCCATGCCAGAGTATCCCGTGATGATTACAGGCCGCCGCACACAGAAATTAAGAAACAAAGATATTGAATTGGTTAAGATCAGATGGGAGAACAAGCAGGGTGGTGAAGACACTTGGGAGTTGGCCGATGAAATGTACAAGACGTATCCATACTTGTTTGAGTAAGCATTAATTTCCTTTTAGGTGATAGTTGCAAATATGTTCAACTGTGTTTAAGCTTATCTCTTTAATTTCGAGGACGAAATTCTTTTTAGGTGATAGTAATATAATATCTGGTATGTTTGGATCGAGGTTTACCGAGTTTGGAGGCCAATGTATGGCCCATTGGTAGACCATGTAGGTCTACATATGTTTTTACAGGTTTATGGTGCAGGTGGGAGGCTGGAGGATTGGGCATCTCAGCCCAAAACAGGCCTCTTCCGGGTTCACTAAGAACGCGTCTAACACAGATGATGCATCTCTTAGTTGAACACATCCACCTGTGCTGACGCGATTCAACACCACCGTTACGTGAGCGCCGCTACATGCGCGCCGCGTGGTGCATGCAAGGACGTCGAGGTTTAAAGGCGTCGCCGATGTCGGACGCATTTCTGAACGTGGCTGGAAGACACGACGCGATTTAGACCCTATGTGTTTTGAGCTCTAGCCCTTGGCCGAACAGTGCAGTCGCACTGTTCAGCTGGAAGGGGGTTTTTTTGTGGAATCCTGGGCGATTGTGGCTGTTTTGGCATCCGTTCAGCGTGATTCTAGCGTGAGGAGGTGCTTCGGAGCGTGGGGAACACCGGGTTATTGTCGGATTTGTGTTTCATTTACAAGTAGGGGAACTTTGCCCTGTTTTTCCTTCCATGGATGGTATGGGTTAGGGTTTACCGTTTTTGAAGTAGAAATCATGTATGGAGGGTAGAGAACACAGTTAGGGTTTTGTTTATGCATTTATTTCCTTGCTTAAGCAGCTTGTATGGTCCATGGGGGTGATTTCTCCGAAACAAGGATTGAGTCTGGGTTCTGTCACCTGAAAGGCGACGGAACCAGACATCGCGATTAAGCCTTTAAGGCGTCAAGTAAGTTCGTTGCGATTCAGTCATCTAAAAATGTCCACTGTGTTGGACGCATTTTGAAATTTGGCCACCCGAGCTAGATCTGGTGTTCTGTGTCCAGCCTTCTTGGTTTCTGTCCCACATTGCATGGGCTATGTTGGCAGTGCAATGTAGGGTTTACACAGGTTGTGTTGGCCTATACTGAGAATGTTAACGAGAGGTTTTCTGTGGAAATGTGTGCATAGCAAGTCAGGTCATAACGCCTTTCGGGGTTACCTCTTCAGTCGGGTCCCCAGCACCGGATGCTCGGGGTTTGTCCCGGTACAGTGCGTACCGTTGAGGTTTGTGTCATCTTCCAAGACACCCTCACTCTTGAGTTTGAGTTGTACGTCCGGCTGAGGGAAAGACGACAATGGGCAGTGACATGTGTTTGTGGGTGTGCGGTCGCTTGTAGCGCACTCGTGGTTGGGGGACAGACACCGGTAGACGTACTGGTCTCCAGCTAGTCCTGTTTCTAGTGGTTCACTTTAGGGTTCTTGGCCAGAGTCCCTAAAGGTGTCAGGCTTGGGCTTGCAGCTGTGTAGCCTACAGGTGTGGTGTTATTTGTCTTCACAGTTCTTGTCTTATTGAGGTGGAGCGGCAGCTAGACCTTTCGTCCGTCGTTGCGAGATTGAGAGGTGGACTTGTGTTGTTTGTCCGGGTCTGTGGCTGGTGTCACGAACCAGTTCTCGTGACTCGTGTGTGGCGTACCCTTCTGTAGCTTGTACACGTGTTGTGATTTTCTGTTTACTTACTTACAGTCGTAGCATCATGCATAGGCGTTCTTATATGTTAACTGCTTACAGCTTTGTTATTTATATCTATTGTTCATTACGTTTATCGGCTTTGGGGGAGTTGCCCTACTGAGCCAGTGACTTGTGAGGCTCACCCCTTCTTCTTCCAGGTGAAGGAGAGCAGGAGGGTTCCCGTCCCTCTTCTAGTTCAGGACCGCACAGTAGTGGAGTCGGGCCTTCACCACCAGTAGAGTAATGCCTTTACTTGTGGAGCCTTGGGGGTTTGTCCCGGGCTATTGTACTTGTTTAATGACTTATGTATGGAACAAAGTATGTACATTTCATGTGAATATATTTGAGAAATGGTATCTTATATGTGTTCAATGTGTTTCTTTATATTTCCACGGACATGTGTTAATGATATCCCTTGCGAGACTTCGGCCCGATCGCGGGAGGCGGAGTCGTGTCGGGCACGTTATTGGGTTAACGAGCCTGAGCGGCGAGGACCGTCACACCTACCATGACTAGAAGTCCCTCTAAATGCTATTTCCTTCTTAATCCAACCCTTATTAGTAATTGGGCTTAGGTTTGAGTCATGATTAATGGCCCAATTAATTCATGTTAAAGCTTGAATGACCCATTTGACTAATGGGTATTGGGTTAATACGAATTTTAAACATTGTTTCCTTTTTGTTTGTTTACCTATTGGCCTAATAAGAGTTGTGTTGGTCCCAACAAATCTAAACGGTTGGTCCCACTTCTTGGGAGTTTAACACTGACATTTTATTCATTTATTTAACACTCTCATTTATTTGTTATATTTTCCTAAAATTTTTAAATCCGTAAATTTCTTGGGCATTACACTTGGTCATACACGTTTTTCTTCTGATCAGTCGAAGTTGTATATCGATTCCTGCAATTTGCATCGATTGGAGTTATATTGCTATCGATTGAAGTTATCTTTCCTATCAATTGGTGAAGCTTCACATCTATTGTTTAAGGTCTATCGATTGGTTTTAAAAAAAAGTTCCACTTTGACTGACTGCATTATTTTTCTGGACCAGCCGAAGTTCCACTTTGACTGAATGCATTATTTTTTTGGTCCAGTCAAAATTTCACTTCGACTGACTGCATTATTTTTTGTACCAACCGAAGTCCCACTTCAACTGACTGTGTTATTTTATGTACCAACCAAAGTCTCACTTTGATTGACTACTTGATACTCCTAGCAATCGAAGTGTGATTTCAACTGATACTCTTAGCAGTCAAAGTGCATATCTTGACCAATTGAAGTTTCAATAGATAATTCATTACTAACCAAGTGTTCCAATTGGTGTTAAGTTTCATTTCGATTGGTGTTCAGAGCTTCTATCAATTGATGTTCCAATTGGTGACCAAATGACTTTAATATCATTCCGATTGATGTTGTTTTCATACCAATTGGTAAACATATACTTTCAAACACATCAACTGATGAACAAGTGCTTTTGGCGCCCAATGAGAATTAATATCTCTTAAAATTTTAAAGTATCCATGTTGTGTGTTGTCTATCCTTTCAGGATAGGTAAGAAACATGTCAATAGAAAAGGAGGACTAAAAGGACTCCTAATTTCCTGTTAGAAAGTAAAAGTTTCTACCTAGTATAGCCGGACTGTCAGCTGGAGATATGAACTTCTGCAGTAGAGGCATGGTTGTTGACTGACACCTAAACTATTTTGTCTAACATTTTCTTCTATGCATTAAATGCCTATAAGTGTCTGGTTCTCACATGAGTCACTTGTTAGACATAAAGAGAGCAGCAGAAGAAGAAGAAGATGAAGAGGAGAAGCTCCAACAGTTATATCCCTCAACGGTCCTCTTCAGTTGCTCCATAAAACGATGCAAGTTGTGAAGTAAAAAGAGAAGAGCATTTTCCCGAAGATCTGTCTAAAAGAGTGTACATCTAGTGAGGAACCAAAACAACACACACACTCTAAGAAAAGGGAGAAAGAGCTCGAGCCCATTCAAGAAGAAGATTGCACCTAAATGGAGGTCATTTGAAGCCTTCTAGCAATCAATTTTTTTTCTTCTTTTCCCTCTCTCTGTGTTACACTATAAATTTGGGGGAGAGAGTGTGAGCTAAAAGTTTAAGCTTCATTCCATTTATTTTCTATAGCTCTCTGCTTGTTTCTTCTTTTTCTAAAAGAAATACTTGTGTCTGGCTGCGGGATTATACACAGTGTTCCTCTTCATTTGAAGAGAAAGTTTGTTGTGCAAGTGTTCCCCTTGATTAGAAGGGAAGACCAGCATGTGTCTAGTGGTGTGACCAGCTGAAAGTCTGTATAGTTACTTCTCAACTCGTAAAAGAAACATCTGACTGAGGTGAAACAGTGGGCTGTCTTCTTATCCGGAAAAAGAAGAAGACCAGCAAGAGATGGGTGATGTATATCCTTGGGGGGATTGTACCCCAATTAGTAAAATTTCAAGAGGTTGCTTGGGGACTAGACATAGGTCTTTTATTGGGAAAGTACCGAGTCAGGATAAATTTCTCGTATTCATGTGTGTGATTGTCTTTTAATTGTTTCTGCATTACTACTCTTTGCCGCACATGATTTATTTCACTAACCAAAGTTTAAAATTGTAATTTTAGTTTTCAAATTTCTATTTATCGTATTCACCCCCTCTAGGTAAACCTTGTTGCCATCAAGTGGGCCAACAGGAAATAGATGATGTACGTGCTGAGTGTGTGTATGAATATGCGAGTATGCAGAATATATGACTAAAATTAAGTACGTAGCGAGAAAGAAGAAAGGAAGATCCTTGTTTAGTAAGCACAATGACTGCACATTTCTCCGAAGTAAGACGTTTCTTCAGGACTCCGACGACACGCTAGGGAAACGGATCGTTACTAGGGCGCCGACCAGTCAGTGTTCTACCGGGGGGACGACGGCGAGCAATAGTTGGAGGATGGCTCCTTCAAACTGTGTGAGGGCCAGTGTGTGATGACAAGTGATGAGAGCAAGGTCCAGTGTCGCATTGGTGATGTTGACGATGGTGAGGGCCCGAAAGGTTGGGGGGTGGCCTACGATGGTGAGCGCAGGGCTGTTGGGTGGCTTTGCAACTGTGGAACGAAGTGATCTCCTTCCCTCCACGTCTACAAAGGGTATATACAAAGACCCTAAATGTGCAGCTGCCTCTAACATGGCGATCCAGATCAAGGCTAGAAGGCCAATGAAAATAGGCCATCTCAGCATGGACGGAGTTAAGGAAGGCACTAGGACAGTCTCCCTGTGTCTCCACTACGCAGAGGAGCTCGGGGACATGCTGGGAGAAGGAGTTCGCACGATCTTCGGCAGGGGACTTGGTGCGATGGAGTCTTCTGCATGGAAGTTGTGGGAGGCGAGGGAGTCAAGGGAGGTGGTGGGAAATGGTGGGTGGATGGCGACCCAGCAGAAGGTTCCCTGCACGACGTGGGGTGGTTTGCGTGGCCATGCACGAAGGTGTGCGTAGATGAGAGGGAAAGAGTTGGGTGGTTACCAAGCGGCATGAAATCCATGCGGAAATGGTGACCAGGTATTGGGACGATGGCAGGAACGTGCATGTGTGGACGAGGTGGCAAGAGAAAACCTCTGCATGCATGAGGATGTTGGGTAGTTGCTGTGCATGCGGTAGGTGGAAAGGTAGGCGTGGGGAGTGGGTTGTTTTAGTTATGGATTTAAATGGGTGGGGTGAGTTGGATAAGTTACGTGGGGTCTTTTGCATATTTTAAGTTGGCACATGGTACACACACAGGCATGGCTAGAAGATGGTAGAAATGGAGAGCACACAAACACATCACTAGCGGCATACGGGATTGTTGCTAGACATCCTATAAACGACACATAGGCATGTTGCTAACAAATTTCGATGACAAAATATTTTTTTGTAAAAAGCATATTAATGACAGTTGGGCATGCCATGAAGAACACAATTTACCCTGGAGATTTTAAGTGAAATTAGTCACTGGACCTGACAGATAATGGATCTAATGGGCTTAAGAAATGGGCTCTACTAGGATGGTCCTCAAAATCACGTCTACAATTGCCCCTCTGGGACATCTGCTTTGCAATGTAGTAGAGAGGACTGATAAGTGGGTGTCTTGAAAAAGATAAAAAATGCGAGAAAATATCTTCGGAGGAAACTTTAGAGAATGAACATCCTCGATAATGGGGAGAACTTTCAAGCTAGGTGCTTTGTTTAGACCTGAGCCAAAAGGATGTCTAGAAAGTCAAGGTAGGAAAAGGTAATTGAGCCTTACGTGTCAACATAACCCCAACCCTAAGGCCTCTGGTCGTTGCCACGAGACTTCGACACACTTTAGGATGCCTGTTGGGTCGAAGGTGTTATGTTGTGAATTTTCGACTCAGTAAAAGAAGGCAATATATGTGGATCAGGGTGAACAGACAACCTATTGAATCAGGTTAAACTCAAGATTTCACTTGATTGTTCTCAGTTGAAGAACGAACTGGCAAAACTCATTTCTAGCCATCAATATAACTTTAAAGCACAGAACAAGGGAGACTTTCTCTTCCTTAGTCAGTAAAGTTAGCGGTGAAAAATGATATGATGCATGTGGGGTTTTACCTACCTAAATGCAGGTTAGTAGCAGAGGAATTATTTAAGGCCACTCAAATAACTGGGAGATCACAAACCCATCAAATTTTTGGTGAAGGGGAACTCGAGGTTCATGGTCGCCAAACTATTAGCCTCTGGTTGAAGCTAATACTTAAGTTACACATACCTAAGTGGTACCCAAAGGCATCTGAGCAACTGTTGATTTTGAGCAGATGGACAGTTGAATTGCTCCTTCGTGAATTTTCATCAGAGGGATGCCCCTAATACCATTTTGTACACGAACTTTGCCCCTTCATAGTGGATATTTGTGCTTGAATGACCTATGTTCACAACACTAGAGGAGAAAGTTAGTGTGAGTCTATTTAAGCCCCTTGCCTAAGAATGATATACCTTTCTTGAAGCAAGGTCAAGGGGCTAAACCTTAATATCAAGGTAATAGAAAGGAAATATACACAAGCAATCAAGCAAACTGCTATTTAAGAAACAAATATGTACAAGTGATGCTGAAAACAAATAAAATGTTTGTTCTCTTTGTTTGAGTTTTTTTCATGTTGAAAAACAAGAATGTAATGATCAGTCCATCCCCATATAATTTTATTTAATTATATACAATTTTGGTGATTAACAAAACCTTAATAATTATCTTCTAACATGTTTTTGTAAAGTTCATCCATAGGGAATAAATCGAGCCTAATCTGTAAGTAATTCTTACACTGTATCATTTAAAGTACAGAGCATGCATTTCCTCTAAGTCCACATCGATTTCTTTATAGCATAACGATTTTATAAGTAACGATTTCCTTATAGCATAAGTGAAAGAACGATTCTATCGCTATAACGATTTTATAAGTGAAAGAACGATTCTATCACTACAACGATTTGTTAAGTGAAACAAAGATTTTAGTCTCACAACGATTTTGTAAGTGTAACAACGATTTCGGTCTCACAACGATTTGTTAAGTGAAACAACGATTTCGGTCTCCCAACGATTTCGTAAGTGTAACATCGATTTCAGTTTCACAGCGATTTCGTAAGTGAAACAACGATTTCAGTTTCACATCGATTTCATAAGTAAAACAATGATTCGGTCATCGGTTTCTTAAGAGAAACATCAATTTGATTGTTATAACGATTCGATAAGTGAAAACATCAATTTGCTTTCTCTTATACAACGATTTGCTTGTACATCGATTTGTTTTCTCTTATACAACGATTTGCTTATACATCGATTTGCTTATATCTATACAACGATTTGTTTATGTTTGAACAACGATTTGCTCAAACAACGATTTGTTTATGTTTGAACAACGATTTGCTCTCTCTTATACAACGATTTGCTTTCTCATGTACAACGACTTGTTCATGGAACGATTTCTATAACATCGACTTCATGAATGCATCTATTATTCTCATGATATTCAAAAATATTTTCAAATATTGTGAAAGTCAAAGTCTTCCCGCGCCCATCTCTAGTATCCTTGCATTTATTATGTATGTACATATCATCTGCACGTTGCCTTCTACTCATGTGCTTCTAAGGCAAATACTTTTCAGGGTAGCAGAATGATATTTCTATTTCGATGTACATTCTCTCTAACGTTGATTGACAAGTATAGAGACAGTCTAGCTGTCTATGCTTTAGCATTTATTGTGTGCAGGTTTTTGCCAGTACCATGCTATACAATGTTGGACAAATAGAAGCAAAGGATATCAAGATGAATCTTCTCCTTACGTGCATGTCTCGTAAAGCATTGATGACTGCAAGCATACCTGTTCCAGATGGTGAACCATTCAGTCTAACGTGCTTCAAACAAGGAGACAACGGCCACTTCAATGGCTATTTTGTTAAAGAGAAGATATATATATACAAGACTGAAGACTCAGATAGATAGCTTGACAATTTGAATCCTTGCGTGACAGAGCCTTCAAGAAAAACCTTCAACAACGAAGAAGAGACTGCTGCTTCATTCACATTCCTCAGCTCGTAGCTCTCATCCTTCATTGTCTAGATTTTTGAGAGCTTGTAGTTCTGAGAGATTTGTTTTATTGTCGATCTTTCTCTCTCAGCCTTTGCCTCAGATCAAGCATTTCATTGTGAGCTTGGTCTAGAGGCCTTTCGTTTTCTTTCACATTTGTTGTGAAGTTCCTCTTTGGGTTGTGAAGAGAAGACCTGTTGAAAACATGTGGTGTGTATTCCCTTCGGTAAGGAAGGAAGACCTGTGTATCAGGGTGGTTGTATACTTCTTCAGGGTTAGAAGAGAAGGCCAGCTGCGGCTGGATGTGTAAGGGTCCTTGAGGGGGACTGTACCCTTAGCTAGTGAAATCCCAAGTTGTTGCTTGGGGACTAGACGTAGGACTTCTTGGGATAGGAGGTCCGAACCAAGATATAAACTCCTGTGTTGTGTGATTTGTTCTTGTGTGTTTGTCTTCATTATCTCTAACACTAACCATAGATCTTAGTGTCTTCCTGTTAAGTGTTTTTATTGTCAGGTTTTTATCTAAACGAAATTTTAAAATCTCATTCACCCCTGTGTTTTTATTGTCAGGTTTTTATCTAAACGAAATTTTAAAATCTCATTCACCCCCCCCCTCTGGGTTGCTAGCTGGGCAACAGAATGAAGTAAAAGGTATTTACACACGACCCTTTTGTTGTTTTGCATTTTTTTGGATTTATCTCATTATTTATTTTTTATTATTTTGAAAAAAAGTAGAGGCATAAGGGTAAAACATGAAACACACATTTTTTTAGCCAACACTTGGCAATTAACCTTATGGTACCAGATAAAAATGAAAGGGTAGGACTCTCCTACAATCTCCCAGGCATCCTAAGTGCACATCTTGGTAGATTTGGGTTGTGCAAAACACATAGGGGAACTCACCTAGTTAAGACTTATCCTGATGACAATACCATCATACTAGTGCTCTTGGCTCTCAGTTGCTTCCGACCAATAAATGCCCGATACATTTTACACGGTAAATGATTTACCTGACCCGAGTCTCTTTCCTCACTGTCTAAACGGCATATGATGGATTACCATAGAACCCTGACGGTCAACTACGCAATGTCAACTTGGAATTGACGTCGTCGCACCTACTGGTGATGTGCCTGCATTGACCTAAGCTCAAGGTTGATGAAGAACACTAGGAAGCAATGAAATTGGCCTAGCATAAACAAAGAAATTCCTTGTGGTGATAACCTTGCCCCTTATGAACAAACCAACAAAAGTGTGGTTTTCAAAAGAGAGCGATCATCCTTAATAGGAACTTGTCCTTCAGACACCTCTCAGGTTTGGAATCCTCGAGGGGGAAAGGAAGAAATGAGGGGATAAACCTCTCAAGAAGATCATCAAAACCGTTAACTGATGAGCTGTGAAACAGTCTGGACAGCATGCCCCTTCAGATGATTTCAGACCATTTGAATTTTTAAGGTGCTTGACTTTTGCAAGCCGTTAATTGGTGAGAAAACCTCAGCCACCCGTGGCTTAGCGGGCTCAAGGTGGGATGTTTCGTGGACTCTAGGGTCAAGACCTAGCAGCCCTTACTTTGTCAAGCACCCGTATTGCCCTGCCACTCTTGGCTAGGAAAAAACTCAAGCAATGTAGCCTTCGGCTTGCTGGTCTACTAGTAGTTAGATAGAGCGGTGACCCAATCATTCCTTTATATATCTTTTGATCTACTTTTTAGTCAATAGGATCACTATCTAACTTTATGTCTGAGCTCATGGGAGTTCCTAATGACTTACACTTGTTAAACCTAAATTCCTTAAGTAAATATGAAATGTACTTGGTTTTACAAATGTGAGTCCCCTCCTTGGTCTGCTTGATTTGTAACTCAATGAAGTAATTAAGCTCACCCATCGTGCTCATTTCAGATTCATTTTGCATAAGATTTTCAAAGAGTTTGCAAAGTGGCTCATTTGTAATATCCAAAACAATATCATCAACACATATTTGAACAATTAAGATCCATTTAAAAAATTTCTTAATAAATAAAGTGTTATCTACTTTACCTATTAAGAAGACATGTGATAAAAGATAAGTACTTAGTCTTTCATACCAACCCTTGGAATTTGTTTTAGATCATAAAGTGCCTTCTTTAAGCGAAAAACATGATTTGAATAATAAATATCTTCAAAACCCGGCCGTTGCTCAACATAAACTTCTTCTTTTATGAAACCATTCAGAAAAATATTTTTCACATCCATTTGATATAAATTAATGTTCAGTGAACATACATATGCTAATAGAATTTTGATTGCCTCTAGTCTAGCTACTAGAGCATATGTTTCATCGAAATCAATGCCTTCCTCTTGGGAATATCCTTGAGCTACCAGTCTAGCCTTGTTCTGGTAATTACCCCTGATTCATCCATTTTGTTTCTAAAAATCCATTTGGTTCCACTAATTGGATGGTTAGAAGGTCTAGGCATAAGGGACCAAACTTGGTTGCGTTGGAACTGATTAAGTTCCTTCTGCATAGGTAGGATCCAAGATTCATCTACTAGTGCATCATTGACTGTCCTAGGCTCAATTTGAGATACAAATGCAAGATAATCACATGGGATAGACATACCTCTAGTTCTTACCTTAGCTTGAGGATCACCTATTATATTTTCTTTTGGATGATCTTTGTGATACCTCAATTCCTTTGGTAGTTCCTTGTGTGGTTCTTCTTGTTGTTCTAAATCTTCTTGTAGAGGATCTGTCTTTTTCTCTTCATCTTCTCCTAGTGAAGTTTGCTCTAGATCCCTGCACAGATCTTCAACACAATCTTCCTTTTTTTTTTCTTTTTATAGAGGGGTTAGTTTCATCAAATACGACATGAACTATTTCTTCAATTAACAATATTTTTCTGTTGAATACCCTATATCCTCTAGGTTTTGAAACATATCCTAACATAAATTCTTCATCACTTTTAGTATCTAATTTTCCTAGATTATCTTTTCCATTGTTTAAAATGAAACACTTACAACCAAATGGTCGTAGATGACTGATGTTTGGATTTTTTGTCCTTGTAAAGTTCATATGGTGTCTTCTTCAGTATTAGTCTGATCATGCATTTGTTGATGATGTAGTAGGTTGTGTTGACTATTTTTGCCCAAAAATATATTGGTATATTGTACTATGAAAGTATTGTCCTAGCCATGTCCAACAATGTTTTGTTCTTCCTTTCTACTATTCCATTCTGTTGAAGTGTTCTTGGTGCAGAGAAATTATGTTCAATGCCATTTTCTTCATAGAATTTGACAAAGTCCTCATTCTTGAATTCTCCACCATGATATGATCGAATACTGATGATCTCATGCTTCTGGATTTTTTGTACTATCTTACTAAACTTCAAGAAAGCTGAGAATATTTTTGACTTGGCTTCTAAGAATGATACCCAAGTAAATCTTGTGCAGTCATCAACAATTACATAGCTATAGTATTTTCCTTCAAGACTTGTAGTTCTCATTGGTCCAAATAAATCCATATGAATTAGCTCCAATGGCTTTGAAGTTGTTACCATTGTCTTGGACTTAAATGATGTCTTGGTCTACTTTCCTTTTGCACAGTCTATACAGATTCTAGATTTCTTCAATTTAATCTTTGGAAGCCCTTCAACTAGATCATGCTTGATTAATTTCTTAAAGACTGAAGTGCTTGCATGTCCTAGTCTTCTGTGCCATAAATCAGTTTCTTCTATTTTTGGTAGTTGCAAGGCACAAGTTGACTTCTTTCAATTTTCCTAGTTGAAGTGTGTATATAGATTCTTCATTCTTTGAGCTTCAAAGACTATTTTCTCATCCTTTAGGATTACACACTTACAATTCAGAAATTTTACTAAGTGACCTCTGTCACATAGTTGATTGATACTTATAAGGTTGTGCTTGAGCCCTTCAACACATAATACATCATTTATTAAGTCTTTGACTTTAGTTCCTATTGTTTCATTTCCAATGACTTTTTCTTTTCTATTATCTCCCTATGTAACTTGACCAACTTCACTTCTAAAACTTTTAAATAACCTTGTATCATATGTCTTGAGCATCCACTATCTAAGTACCATTTATCTTGCACACAAAATTATGATGAGATTTTTAGTACCCAATTTTTCTTATGGTTAGTTTTCGGAATCCACTGTAACTGTTTAGTAGTGCATATGCTCACAGTGTGTCCTAACTAGTTACAATGAGTGCAACAAAAATTTAATGCAAGCTTTGATTGTGTATTCCTTTTAGTTTTCATTTTTTGTTTGTAGAAGTGTTGATTTACTTATCTAGATTTTCCAATTAACTTTTCTTTTACAAATTTAGGAGTTGGATATTGTTCATGATAAATTACTTCTTCTTCATTTATTGGTGGTTTATATCCTACTCCATACTTCTTTTTACTTGTTCTTGCACCTTTTAATCTTACTACTAGAGATGTTTTACAGTTGGTTATCTTATCTATAGATGCTCTTGGATAATTATTTTCCTCTTTTAATCTTTCTTCATTTTGTTTATTCTCTAGTTCCATTATAGTTTTTTTCTTTTAGCTCTTTACACAATAAACTATTCGATCTTTTAGTTTCATTTTGTTGTTCCTTTAATTTTTCTATCTCAAATTTTAAGATAGTGTTAAATTTTTTTTCATTGACAAAGTTTAGTTTGAGGATTTTCAATTCTTTTACAACACTCTTGCCTTTATTATATAATTCATTGAAAGCTTCTTCTAAACTATCTGAATCAGACTCAAAACATGAAGTAAATGAAGTTTCAGAATTTACTCGATCTAGGCCTACCATTAGGGTTAGATTGGCTTCTTCTTGCTCGGATTCTGAGCTTGAAAACTTGACCTTGAAGCTTTTTTATTATCCTACTTAGCTGCCATGGCTTTCTTCTTGTATTTTCTGTACTTCTTTCTATTTTCTTTCTTCTTCTCATATTTCTCAGCCTGATCTTTCTTTTTGAGCTTGGGACACTCTGATCTGAAATGTCCTGGCTATTTGCACTCGTAACAGGTTGGTTCTTTCTTCTTTTCCTTTTTGAAGTATCTCTTTGACGCAAATTTCTTCTTCTTTCCAAGTATTCTTTGAAGTTTCCTTGACAGTATGGCTTCATCATCATCACTATCTTCCAAGTTTTCTTTTGAATCTTCAGAGGATGAAGAAAAAGGAGAAGCTACAGCTTTCAAAGCATTAGACATTTTCTTTTTGGAAGAGCCCTCATAAAATCTTTCCATGTTAATCTCATGAGCCATGAGAGATCCTATTAATTTATCTAGAAAAAGTTCAGTAAGATCATTTGCTTCTTGTATTGCTGTAATTTTAGGAGTCTATGGTTGAGTTAATGATCTGATAATCTTTCTAACTATTTCTTCATTAGTGTAATTCTTTCCTAATGAGCTTAGACCATTTGTTGTATTAGTAAATTTGGTATACATTTGAGTTATGTTTTCATTTGATAACATTTTAAATTGTTTGTATTGTGAGACAAGAATGTCTATCCTAGTTTGTTTTACCTTATTTGTACCTTCATAAGTTACTTTTAATTTATCCCACATTTGTTTAGTTGTTTTGCATGTTGACACTCTATTAAATTCTTTCTTAGATAATACACATTTTTTTTTTTAATAGAAGCCACCAATGGGTCAGCGACAAGCAGAGTGCACCCCCTCCCAGCAGGAGAAGATGTTCTCACTCCACTCGAAGAGCACCAGAGGGGTAGATATTATTGAATAGAATATAAGGAACAGTACACCCGACATCATAAAATGATCTCCAGCAAGATAAGCCCAACCAAGTACAAGTAATAAGCATGATCATGCCCTAAAGCTAGGAAGCCCCGCCTTATCAACCAATAAAGATCCCCTTGTCAACGGGGGAATAGAAGACAACTCCAAAAAAAGAAAGCTAGACGCATTGCTACAGGCGAAGTTAGCCAGTGAATCAGCCACATGGTTACCCTCCCAAAAAGTATGCACAAGCTTCGGCTTTAGTATATGGAGCATATCAACTATCCCACGCCACCATGGGAACACTGCCCAGTGAGGAACTCGCCCAGCAACAATGGCACGCAGAAGAGTTGCTGAATCAGAATAAACCACCGAGATCTGGAGTTGTCGGTCAAGAGCTAATCGCAGCCCATCATGAAGCGCCCTTGCCTCCGCTAAAATTCTGCTCCTAGAACCATAGAAGAAGGCAAAGCCACAAATAAAGTTCCCATGACTGTCTCTAATGCAACCTCCCCCTCCACAGTCACCCGGGTTCCATTTAGAGGCACCATCAACATTAAGACACAAGTCAACCAACGGAGGCGTCCACTTGACCGGAAAAGGAAGCTTAACTGTAGCCGCCACCTGAAAATTAAAAGAGTGAAGAATAGAGGAGTGGTGATAAGAAATGGAGCCTTTGAACTTAACAGTCTCCAGGATACGGCGCACGGAAAAAATAACCGAACGCTTGAGAACCTCCAGAGGGCGAATAATTCCCTCCATCCGAGCAGAACATCTGGTCTTCCAAACCTCCCAAAGCATAAGAATACAGGTAGCCATACCAGCAAACAACAACGAGAGTTCATCCTGGTTGATGAAAGAACACTCCAAAACCTGGTAGTAACATGAGTGCTCCAGTTGATGTGGTTGCTCAAAAGAGGGGCAACCCAGGACCATAACTCCTTAGCAATATCACTTGAGATGAACAAATGGTCCAAGCTTTCTTGGGCATGAACTTTACAACAAGAACACATGGAAACCAGCGGCACACCACACTCCACTATTCTGGAATCCACAGGGACTTCTCGATGGAGAAGGCGCCATGCGAACATAGTAGCGGGTGGAGGAATCGCATGGTGCCAAAGTTTTGCCCATGCACCACGTGAGACTCCATGGCAAAAAGCAAAGTCATATGCTGATTTGACAGTGAAGTTACCATGGGGGTTGGCCGCCCAAATAAATTCATCCTGGCTAGTAGTCAGCAGGCTATGAACATAGCTTGGAGAAACGTTCAAGAAAGACCAAATCAGATTATTTGTATCATGCACCATCTCATTGACCATAATATTACGTGACTCTTGTACTAAGGAAGGAATGTCCCGAAGCACATGCCTCAGAGGTGAGGGGCCGATCCATGTGTCTTTGAAAAAATTAACTGAAGACCCATCTCCTCCAAGCCAATGAATATTTGCCAAAACAACCTCCTTAGCTTTAACAAAAATCTGCTTAGAAATGCCAAGAGGAAATGGGACAGAAATATCACTGAGATGTGACTGATTTAGAAACCGATGCTTAGCATACCTCGACCAAAGAGAAATACCATGAATAATATTCCATATCTGCTTAGCAGCCATCGCTACCTAAAGAACATCGAAATTTCTGAAATTCAGACCGCCCTCCAGAAAGGGTCTCTGAAGAGCTGACCATGCCACCCAGTGGCGACGTTGCTAGCCATCCGCCCCCTGCCAGAAAAAATTAGCACATATCCGATTTAACTGGTTACAGATTGACTTAGGAATCGAAAGCGAGCTAGCCAAATACACCGGGATACTCAATAAAACCGAACGGATCAGCACCGCACGACCCGCTTGGGATAGGACCATGGCCCTCCAACCAGCCAGTTTACGGGTAACATTATCCACAAGAAATTTGAAATCTTGCACCTTTAGTCTCCCTGCCTTCAAAGGAATTCCCAGATATTTCATAGACCCAGTCTGATGTCTATAACCTGTCAAGGTTGAGATGCGAGACACCAAAACCCACGGCACTTTGTCAGAAATGTGGAATCTGCTTTTGCTGGCATTAACCTGTTGACCTGAGCTTCTTTCATAAGACTGAAGAAACTTCAACAATATCCTCACACCATTGATACCAGCATTCATAAATATAAGAGTATCATCGGCATATAATAAATGTGACACCTGCAAACCACCACGAGGGCCACTAAAATGCTTGATCCGTCCACTGGAAAACAGATCAGATAAACCGCGACTAAGCACTTCCGAAGCAATGATGAAGAGGATTGGTGCCAAAGGATCACCCTGACGAATGCCACTCGAAGATTTGAAAAACCCAGCAATCGAACCATTGAAAATAACAGAAGACCAGCAGTTCGCCAACAACATACCAATTAGAGAGGTGAACCTAGAGGAGAACCCAAACTTCCTCATAACCTGAAGAATGAAGTCCCATTCCATACGATCATAAGCTTTAGCCATATCAAGTTTGAACATGATATTATGACCCCTAACTTTGCGATGAATATCTCTCAGAATGTGGCGAGAGAGGGAGACATTATCCAAAATAAAACGCCCCTTGACAAAGTCACTTTGATTATCTGAAATTAACTGAGGTAAAATGGGGGATAAACGGCCACAAAGAATCTTGGAAATAATTTTGTATACAAAATTGCAAAGAGTGATGGGTCTAAAATCACTAAAGGTTCTGGGAACCTCCACCTTCGGAATCAACGTAATAAAGGAGGATGATAAACCTCTGGGAAGCCCAAAACCAGCAAAAAACCCCTGTACCGCACCAATAACATCCGCCCCAACAATATCCCAGCACTGGGTAAAAAACAGCCCTGAGAACCCATCAGGCCCCGGGGCGCTGTGGCCATTCATAGAAAAGACGGTGCTTTTAATCTCCTCTGGTGATGGAACTAAACATAGTTTAAAATTCTGATCAAGGTTACAATAGATGGGATAGTGGAAATAAGATCCATATCAACCACATGAGGCTCCGAAGAAAGAAGCTGCTGAAAAATTTTGACCGCTTCAGACTTAAGAACATCCTGCTCCATACACCAATCATCTGATGGCAAAATTTTAAGTCTATCAATAAAACCTTTTCTTCTATTGCATTTTATTGTAGCATGATAGAAGGCAGTGTTCCTGTCTCCATTAGATAACCAATCAACTCTAGACTTTTGTTTCGAGAAGATTTCCTCCCTGTTCAAGGCCTGGTAAAGCAAGGCATTAGCAGCAGACAAAGCCGATCTATTACCTTCCGTAGGAGAACCATCAAAAGCATGTTGCATTCGGTCCACCTCCTCAGCCGCCAAAGTAACCATCTGGGTGACATTGCCAAAGACCTCCTTATTCCAGATCTTAAGGTGTTGCTTAACTTCCTTAAGCTTCACCTGAAGACAAATCATGGGGTTAACATCATTCACATTTATACCATTCCACACTTTGCCCACCGTCTGTAAAAAAGAGTCATGAGTAATCCACTTGTTCTGAAAAATAAAATGACTCAGCCCACGGGGAGAAATCACTGAGGAGATTGCCAGAGGACAATGATCGGACGGGCCCCTCTCCAAATGCTTCACCACAAGGTTAGGCCATAAATCTTGCAATTTGTCATTAATTAAAACCCGGTCCAACCGAGCACGGATATTTTCTCTACCAGTCCGATTATTATTCCAGGTAAAAGAGGACCCCATATAACCAGCATCAAAAAGACCAGAAGCAGCAACAAAAGCATTAAAATCAATCATGCCAGAGCTATTACCAAATAAGCCTCCCAGTTTCTCAGACGGATGAGCAATACAATTGAAGTCCCCACCAATCAACCATGGGGCATCCACAGAGGCGCCAAAAAGCAGCAGGTCTTCAAAAAGAAGGCGCCTTCTACCACTGTCACATGAAGCATAAACGCATGTAATATAACCAGTATAAGCTGAGAGAGAACGCAGGCCCAAGGTTACATATTGATTAGATTTTTCCACCACATCAAAGGATACAGAGGACTCCCAAAACACCCAGATCTTGGATTCATGATCCATATTCCCCATATAATTATCAAGCTTTATAGAAGCCGCAATTCTCGCAGCCTTATCAATAGACTGTTTAGGTTCAAAAACCGCAACCAGAGAAGGATGAAGACGAGAGACCAAATTTTTTTGACTCCTTTTTGAGGCAACATTCCCAATGCCTCTAATATTCCAAAATAAGGCCTTATTCATCATATTACTGGATCCTTACCCCTATCCTCCGATCGAGCCCTAGCTCTTGTCACCACTGGATCTCTTTGATGTCTATCCACCAAGACCACCGAGTTGAAAGGCATAAGGCTATTATCCATAGCAGCAAGGGAGACCATGTCAAGTGCAACGCCACGGTCTTGTCTAAGAACCAATCCATCAGAACAATCCTGATAATCATGAACACCCGTTCCAACCGATTTCCCAGCATCACACACCCCACCACAATTAGAGGCAACCCGAGCCGCCAGACCAACATCTTCGCCACCTCTAAGGTACGATGACTCATGCGAATTGCCATGCAAGGCTAAAGAAGGACTCCCCGGCTCCAGAATACTCCCCTGAATAACAGCCACCCCTGAGTTACATTCGTGACAATCTTGTTCCTGGGGGACAATAACGTCCTCCTTCCGCCGGCCAGGCGAAAAAATAGCCTGCATGTCCCCAAGGGCAGGCGTAGCATTATCCTCCCCCACACGATCCCCATGCACCGCTGTCGACGTGCTCCCCTCTTGAGCGTTAATGACAATATCCTGTATGGGATCGCCATGCACATGTTTATGGACGTCAGCCACAACGGGAACCCATACCTTGGTGGGTATTGGGGCCATCTTAGTAACTGGAAGAACACGACCAACAGTAACCGGGTCTTTCACAGAACGGCACTTCTGCCTTCCATGCCCTAGCCGCCGACAAGCATAACAATATTCCGGAAGATTTAAATAAGACACCTCTTGCCAGAATCCGCCAAAATCCCCCATCCCAATCCAGACACGCTCAGGACGGGGTTTGAGGAGATCCAGTTCAACACATACCCTGGTCGCCTTGGTATTAATAAGTAACTCCGTTGCATGGGCAATTTGAAGCACCGGCCCTACGTTTTCCGCAATAGATGATAGCAAATTTTTCTGGTATAAATTAACCGGCAGGGCAGGGAAATCGATCCACACAGGGATGATTGAAGGTTCTTCAGACAATTTAAAAAGAGGAGTCCATTTAAAAAATCTAAATAGCTTGCCTTGGACATGTAAGGATTTCCATAGAAGCACCCGAAGATAGTCATCCTGACTTTTGAAGCGAAGGAGCAAGTGCCAGTTGTCCAATGCACTGATGAGAAAAGAATCTTTAATGTTGCATCTGGAAACCAAGTGTGACCGAATCTCTGGAACAGGAGGACGCCCATAGGAAGTCTTTGCCACAACCGAAAACTTGAAAGGGAGTAAAGATGTGTCCATCTCTTCACGTGAAAAAAATACTGCAGGCTCCCCCTTGTCCGTGAATGCCGGCTCATGAACACTAGTTGAAACATCAGGCAGAACCAAGGAGGCAGCTACCACCCGCGCAAAGGACAAGCCTCCAACAGGTGCATGCACCGCAGCAGGTGCATGAGATCCCGTCGCCAAGGCTGGGGCAGGAAGACCCCCCACCAAAACATCGAGGCATGCAGGAAGTCGTCCCTCCGCGGCACCTGGAGCAACCAAGGTGCCGGATGCGGAAGGGGCGGGCGGCCCCCCCGCCAAGGCCATCGCGGCCCAAGGGCCGGCGGCGCCCCCAGAAAACCCTATTCGAACCAGAGCTTCTCTCTCTAGAATCTAGAGAGAGAAAAAATTATATTCAACTATACATCATAATACACATCAAAGATAATTTTTAGCTTTAAAGTTTAGGGATATATGCCTCTTGTTTTCTAATGAAGCATTCAACAAGAATAATACAATTACCTTGTTCTATTACCTACCACAGATCAAAGTCTCTGCCTCGAATAAAACATTCTATTCTCATCTTCTAGTATTGGTAGTCTTCACCATCAAAGAATGGTGGCCTTGTCATGGACTGTCTTTCAAGGATGTGCATCTCAACTGCCATCTCTTCTCGAATCGTTGGATTCTTTGGAGAATACCTTTCTCTTATACCATTTGTTGGATCGAGGTTGAGCCTTACATGTCCTAGAGGGGGGTGAATAGGACTTTTGAAATTCCTACTAAGATGAGTTAGATCTGAAAATAACTAAATAGAAGTTAATGGTTAGTGTAGCGTGTGAAATGGAATAGAGATAAGTGAAAGTAATCACACACAATGCATAAGAGATTTATACTAGTTCGGATCTCTTGTCCAACAGGAGTCTTACATCCAGTCCTCAAGCAATGCCTTAGGTATTTAACTAACCACCAACAGCACTTGGTCTTTCCTTCAAAGAGGGGTATTACAACCACTTGCACACAAGCAAGTCTTCCCTTCACAGAGGGGCAGACAACCTCCTACTGCAGTAGGCCCTCCCTACTATAAAAGGGAACACACAAAGAACAAATTTCCTGCTAGTTACAACTCAGGTTTCTTGCAGATAGAGTGCTTCTTAAAGAATGAGCAAGCACATAGGAACATAAAGAGATCTAATAGAAGAAGAGTCGTAGCACTTCTCTCTTTCTGACTCTAAGGTGGACTTCAAGAAATGATCAAAGGGTGCTGGTCCATACACTACAGACTTCTTGCAGGCTTGAGAGCTTGAATGCTTGGAGTTCGTTGCTTGGAACAGATCGCTCTTGTTTTCTCTTTTTCAGATCTCTCTTTTCTTGTTCTATCTTGTGTATCTATATGTGTATCTCTTGTGCTTCTTCTTCTCAGCTTAGACGCTTTTATGTAGCCTTCAGAGTCTTCAGCTCTCCATTTTAATTTAGCCGTTTGAGATATGATGTTTTGGTCTTGAGAAGATGGCTTGAGAGTAATGTTCATAAGTCTTCTGTGCAATGACATCTTGTTTGCTATTTTGGACAGCTTGCATGCTTCTATAGACATCTATATTTATTACCTGCAAACACCATACCCATGCAAGAACTTTTCTCTTGTCTACGGTTAGAATGGTAGCAAATAATATATTGGATAGTAGGAGTAAAGAACAAGACATATAAAAGACTTCTTTCTATCCAGACAAAATGTGTTGTCCTTAAAGTATGCAATAGTAGGTAAGCATTTAAAGAGAACTAGACACCTGCTCGGTGCATAGTGAGTTTGTAGATGACTTTCCTTGAAACATGGAAAACTTTATCAGTCTGAAGGACCCTAAATCAAACAATTGTCAAAGAACATTCTGAATTTAATATCTCAAGGTATGTCCCCTTTATAAACTGAAGTGCTAGAGAATATCAATATGATAGTGATAATAAATTGAACTTCGACTTCAAAAACTTAAAGCAGTCGAAGTGTAACTTCGACTGCAACTATTAAGAGAGTCTATAATGCACTTACTTAGAGAGAAGCAAATGATTAGGCACAATACCTTTCATTATTCACTAATTGGAATGAATATAACACCAATCATTAATGGGATAAAGTATTTATAACACAAATCAGAAGCCTTTAAGTCAAATGTTCACCAATCGAAACATTCATAATAGCAATCGATATGAAACATGTCATTTGTTCACCAATCGATATGAGTTAAGTCACTTGGTGTCACTTGGTCATCAATCGATGCATACTTAGTCACCAATCAATAATATTAACATGTATAACACCAATCGGAATGAGACTTCACCAATCGGTATGAAAATCTTCAGTAATCGAAAGAATATAACTGCCAATCGATATAATACGAACCAATCGATAGGATTTGTTCTCAATCGATAGAAATTATAGTTTAGTCATCAATCGATATGATAAAAGAGGATTTGTTACTCAATCGATAGAAATTATAGTTTAGTCATCAATCGATATGATAAAAGACCAATCGATAAGATTTTTAAAGCCAATCGCTAGAATATGAATCAATCGATAAGATTTTCAAATTAATCGATAGAAATTACAGTTTAGTCTTCAATCGATATCTAACTTCGACTGATCAGGAGTCGAAGTTGGACTTCGACTAGTGAGACTTGTTCATCAATTGATATCTAACTTCGATTGACAAGGAGTCGGAGTGACACTTCTACTCTCATAACTTGTTCATCAATCGATGTCTCACTTCGACTGCTTATAATACATATAGTGTAGTCGATTAGACTTAGAAACCTTTTATCTTACGCAGAATCATTTTTCGATAGACTACCAAAAAAAAGGTATCATGTATCAACATGAGTTCAATATAAGTTGACATATAAGTATAGTGAAAACATGCCTTTAACATACACATGGAATTTTGTCTTCAAGTAAGTTTTATTACATGCAATCAGATGAGTTGTTGCTTATAGTTCATGCCTTAAATTGGAAAGGTGATTTTGTTATAATCAAAACACTAAATAATTTTTTTGCATAAACAAATGCACAACAACTATAGCCAAGTGTTAAATTGTGTTAATAAAGGCAATTTGATATGGAAATGTCTCTTTATTCATTCAAGATTAGTGCATAGTAAAGAATTGCATGTCCGTGATAGATGTACATGTGATAGAATAGCATTGCCTTAAATTGTTAAGCATTTTGTATAAGGAATTGTTTATATTCTAGTTAGTTCAAGTTTAATGCCTTAAGATATTATGTATGATCATCAAGTAGATTCCTTCATATTGCTGAAATGAAAATGATAGCCCAACAAGAATGAGTATTAATCACTTGTATGCTTAAACATGAAGATAGTTATCATGTTGTCATTATAGGTAAATGGTATAGCATGTTTTAAACCTGTGTATATGATAATTGTCGAAGATACCTTAAACTGCTTGCTGGGTCTATGTTGGACTCATACTTGCTAACATTTCAGGTGTAGTGGAGGATTCTGAGGTTGAGATAGAGGGGTTGTGTAGCAACTCTTAATTTTAAATTGAGAAAAATAAATTTCAATTAAAAGAAATGTGTATAAATTAAAACCCATTAAGTAAAGACAAGTGATGGGCTATAATTATAGTTCAAATATGAGTTGTTGGGCCACAAAGTAAAAGCCCAATGTTGGATGGAAGCTAATTAAGCCTAAATTTGTGACTAAATTATTAATAAATTAAAAGGGTTAAGATTATCACTAAAATGACTCATAAATATCCTAAACTAACCCTATCCTAACCTCTTGGCCATGGATTTAGAGCCCACCCCATGTCAAATGGAAGGATAAATACTAGGAAAATGATAGATAATTATGGAAAATTCAGAGTTGGAAGAAGGGAAAAAGTTTTAAGGGAGTTGGAAACTTTAAACATACAGATACACCTCTATTTCGTCCCTGGCCGACCCTATTGGCTTTCTGGAGCATGGAGGACAAGAAAGAAAGCTTTTGGATGAGGAGATCAAGGAGGAGGAGGCTAGGAAAAGGGGATCTTCATATTTCTTCGAGTTCTTGCCTTAGGATCACAAAAGCATTCAAAGGTAGGCAATCTCTCAAGAAAAATGAAATTAATTCCGTCCATAGATAGATCATGATCCCATCTTCGAAAGCTCCATGTTTCCCATAGTTTTCATTACGACGTTTATGAGTATTGCGTGCTCAAAGTTCTGTTAAGAACATGTACCCGACCCAACATGTTTACCCTAAATCCTTATGTATACTTGATTTCGTGCTCTAGAACTTTTATCATACAAGTTCCATGATGTCAGGGATCTAATGATACCATTTTCCCCAATTTCTATCAAGTACTCTTTTCGAATTAAATCATTTTCCATCACTGTGTTTGATTTTTGGTTCATTATGAAGTACCTTATTCTTGGCTTGGTCATACCATGTCAGAAGTCCAATTACTTCTTATTTTGGATACCCCTGCAAGTCTAGTTTTTTTTAAAGTTGATTTCATGATTTTTCATCATGTATACAATTTTATATGAATTTTTAAAAGAGCCTGTGTCAAGCTCTTGGGGACTGGACCGCAACCCAAGGTGATCCAATTCACCTCTTGGGCTCAATGAGGACATTTGAGAATGTGACGGCCCGATCGGTCGTGTTCTCAGCCTGGTAGCGACACAGGTGCGCGTCGCGATATGAACGTGATGGCCTATTGCATAGCGTTTTCCCCCATTCTATTCCGATTGGCCTTAACGCAATAGACCTCGACGTCGCGTTCATGGCCCGATTGCCTAGTCGCGACAGGTCACCCTGTCGCGATTCAGTGCATCAACTAATTAGCCTGACCCAGTTCCTATGAACGGCGACAGGCCTAAGCATCGCGATTTGAATGCGACAGGGACCCTTGTCGCAATTTGATTGTGAATTTTAGAACCCTAATTTTCATGTAAACCATGATAATCATGCCTTATAATCATGATTTAATCCCTATAATGCACTGTTGTGAACAGTAACGACATGTTAATGTATTTTGATAATATTCACATAATTTATTAATTAAAAGATATGTACACAACTCTCATATGCTATCATTGATTTTCTCTTACATGCACACACCAAACGTGAATTTTTGCTATGAGTCCTTACTAAAAATTTCTCAACAATATATCTGGTAATTAAGTGAAATTATTCACATAAATTTTCCTATTATTTTAAATGGACTTGTCTTCATTTTATTTGTTCAATTTTATACTGTTATTGCGTCCCTCTACCTTGAGCACTCAAGGCCAGAAGGACAAACATTTCTATGCACACTTTATCTTGGATTGGAAGACCTCTCCATTGGGAATACTCCTGATTGGACCAGGAACTCCTTGTTGAGGCCTCCGTAAGACTCCTTGGCTTTGGCGGACGTCCATTGCCGACGAGTAGGTTGTACCATCAATACCTATTTTACCCCTAGGGATCAGCATGATTCAATGGCCTTAGATTGCTCTCTCTTACCTTGAGATCACGTCGGACCTCTGGCTTCTATTTGTAGCACGGTCATTGGGTGGTTAATGACTTCCACCAGACTGCCAGCACCTGATCGTGTGTGTTGTGTAACTGTTACTATTACCTGTTAATCATTGTTTTACGAGTATGACCCTTGTGCTTATCTACTTTCTCTATCCTCTCATCTATTTACGTTCTCTCTATGCTCTCATTCAATTACTCTCATCTATTCTTCATACTATATTTGGCCATCTATTGATTGTCTAAGATAAAAACATGATCAATGCCAGGCAACATTATAAAAAGCCCGATATGGTCTTGGGAGGTGCGCTCGAAAGTGCTAGTACCCATGGGAGTTAAATGATCAGAATGTATGGCATAACATCCAAGTACTATACTATCAAGATTAATCTATGACAATCAAAGTACTATGTTCTCTCGGTTGAAAGGAAGATCAACCAATGTGCTATCGTGACTTGCATGCTATCGTGCTATCTCGTTATATGGCCAATCTTTATCGTGCTAGTCGTTATATATTCTTGTGAAAAGTACTATTGCTCTCTTACTATCATGTGATATTACTCTCGTGACTATACTTGATCGTTCTCTCTAGTTATCCAGCTTTACAAGCCATTAATCACTTAAAATATGCATGTTTTACGAGATATTAAGTCCTACTGAGCATTATCACTCACCCTGTGCTATATATTTCATGTGTTTCAGATGAGTCTGATGGGGAATACCACACACATGAGGAAGGGGATGAGTAAGTGCAGGCGTGACCTCACATTTCGACAACCAATTCATTTAGTAGCTAGTTAGATAGTTAGTATGTTGTTTTATTTGAATAAAGTACTATGGGCCCATAGTTTTTGGCTCTGAATTAGTGATTGCAATAATGAATTAGTGGAATTATCAATAAAGTTGGTTCGTTTGACGTTATTCCAATTTGTGCAATGGTTGGATGTATATTTCTCGCTCTATACTATTTATTTAACTATTTATCGCTACGATATTCCGAATTGGGGCGCTACAGGTTGGACTCAGAGCATGAGGATAAGACTTGAGAGAGTTTACTTTATTGCATTGTATGTGAGAATAAGATACATTTGTGGGACTTGAACATTACATCTTATTTCTTAGACTGGCTATGTATTGGACGTTCATATGGACTGTGATATTTGAATAAAAAGTTGATGGATAGTTTTATTTCCACTGTAAATTTGCTATTCCATTTGTGTATATCTCAACCAAGTACCGTGAGTGTTTGGGTTGTTCCCACTATAACATGTCTCTTGGATCCGATGTGGTCGATTTGACCGTACCGGGTCAGAGTGGGGCGTTACAAGTAGAGTTTGTAGTAGATGTCTTTTAAATGAGAAATACTTGTATTTTCAATAATGGCCCTATGTTTGGCGATGATCATTAGTGGATTTATTATATTTTGTATTTGAAATGAAAGTGAAATAAAGAGGTTTAGTTTTGTCTAGCTAAATTTTGTGTATCCCTTTATTTATGCTTCATAGCTCTGAATAACTCGACTAATCTACATTCGTATTTGCACATTCCTGATTTAATCCACTGCTAAATTGGGGGCATGATAGTTGTGGTATTAGATCCTAGGCTTCTTCTTATACCATAGGTGTAACAAGGTAAAGGTTAACCTGACCTACAAGTCCCATGATTGAAACCTGGTGTAACGACCCCAAGAACCCGACCCTCGGCCCAAGCCGAGGACCCAATTTTCGCGGTCGCCACCCACAGATCTGGGGACCCGGAAGGGCTATAACACAAGTCTAACAAAATATGTAAAGGAAATAAACGTCAACTACTAACTAGGAGCACACACGCAGAAGCAGAAAGAAGAGCAAGACTACTGCATATCGCTCTAGGTACAGTCCCAACACGCACACTGTAACGTCGCGCGTCTTTCGGATCTTCTTTCGGATCTTCGTGGATCCTGTGCTTAGTGGTTGTGATGGCTACCGTGAGGCCAATGTGGTTTGTGTGTGGTACGTGTACGTGTCCTAAGGGCCTATTGGGCCGATAGTCTGGGCCTGTAGCACCCCCGTGTCCTCAGTCTGTCATCGCGACAGGGAGGAGTGTCGCGTCCTGAACGCGAGCGAGGTGACCGTCACGTTCTGGTGGCCGCCTTGGGGCGTTGGTCGTCTGCATGTGCGCCACGTGTAGCGCGCAGAGCGGCATGCAGGAAGGCGAGGCCTAGGTCCGTTGCGACCAGGTTGTGACGCGAAGATACATCGCGTTCTAAACTGCTGGGTGTTTTTAAGAAACCCCATCCGGACAGAACTGCAGTGAGTTCTGCTCGGCCAGGGGAAGGGGAGCTGCGGAGATTTTTGCGGGAAATTCGTGTTTTCGGCGTGCTCGTGCCGTAGGAAGCTCGCGTGGAGCGAGAGAAATGCCGGGGGAGCGTTGTATCGCGTGTTCATCGTGAGGTAGGGTGACTCCTCCCATTTCCAAGGTAAGAATCGCGTGGAATGTAGGGTGTGATCAGTTTAACGCTTTCTACACAATAGATATCATGCCTAGGAATCCATTAAAGCATGAAAAACACTAATTAAGGGTGGTTTGCATGGTGTGGGTTGGTAATCCGTGGAGGGGATCCCAGATTAGGGTTTCCGTCTGCTAAGGCAACGGATCCCCCTGTCGCGATCAGGTGGCAACGAGCCGACCCGTCGTGTTATGGTTGTGAACGCGCCTTGCTTGTGCGTCGCGTTAAGGTTGTGAAGGCGACCTATCGGGCTGTCGCGTTATGAAGGCGACGCAAGCCCATGTCGCGACCACAGCCGAATGGTCTGAATGTGCATGATTTATGTAATGTGATTATCTGGATGTTATTATTCGTTGTATTTGGTAATACTGTGTGGTGCATTGGCACCCGTGGCGTTCTGGGAGCACATGTTTTCGAGGCTAGTATGTTGGTTACGTAGCTAGCTAGTGGTTAGTGTGTTTGGCGTGGTATGCACGCGAGTTACACTGTGTTCACGTGTTATTGACAATTATTACTTGAGGTTTACGTGACGTTTCTCGTGGTTTGTGTGTGACGTGCACGTGGTTCTATGTGCGTGGCAAGTAGTACGACGCCTAACGTGGTTACCTCTCTAGTTGGGTGCCCCAGGTTCTCTGTGAGCCAGGCTGTTAGCTCGGGGCTTTGTCTCGGTACTTGTGCTGTACCGTCGAGGTCTGTGTCGTCTGTCCTGGACACCCTCACTCCTTTGTTTGAGTTGTACGTCCGGCTGAGGGAAAGACGACAGTGGGACAGTGACTCTTGAGTTTGTTTTTAGTCACTTGTAGCGCGCTCTTAGTTGGGGGTACGGACACCGGTTGTCGACACTGGTCCCCGACTAGTCCTTTTCCAGTGCCTCACTCTAGGGTGCTCCGGCCAGAGACCCTAATGGTGCCAGGCATGGGCCTGCGGTTGTGTGTCCGCATGAGTGGTGTTTAGTTGGTCTCCACAGTTGTTTGACTTTTTCACATGGAGCGGCAGCTGAACCTTTCGTTCGTGGCTGCGAAACTGAGAGGTAGACCTGTGTTAGTTTGTCCGAGTCAGTCACTAGTGTCGCGAACCAGTTCACGTGGCTCGTGTGTGGCGGTCTCTACTGTAGCTCGTACACCTGTTTGGGTTTGCCATTTATTTATTACAGTTGCTTTACGTAGTCGGCAAACGGTGAGTACATTTACAGCTTTAATATCCTGCTTAGTTGTTCTATAAATTGCTAGCGCAGTTTACTGCTTCCATACCTGTGTTTTGGTTTGCTCGGTGTTGGGGGAGTTCCCTACTGAGCCTGTGACTAGAGAGGCTCACCCCTACCCCCCACAGGTGAGGGCGAGGAGGACATTTCATTACCGTCGTCCAGTTCGGAGCCGCATCGCAGCGGTGTTGGACCAGCACCTCCAGCAGTGCAGTTTCTTTTCTCAGTTGTACTAGTTTACCTCGGGGTATGCCCCAGGCTCCTGTACCTTCTTGTACTTTTGTTGAAATTTGGCTATGTAAATCTTGTACACTATATATGAGTTGGTGAATCATATATGTGATCAGGTGTGTTCCTTTGTGTTTCACGGACGTGTGTATGATATCCCTTGCGAGGCTTCGGCCCGTTCGCGGGAGGCGGACTCAGATCAAGTTCGTTAGTGGTTTAACGGGCTTGAACGAGGCGTTCCGTCACAGTTGGTATCACAGTAAGGTTCGTGTAAATATAAAGGAACTGGGAAATTATATAGCCATATTTCTACATTTGTACACTGCTGGTAGTTGGCCCTGGTTTCTAATGATTTATTGTTATGTTTGTGGATGGTGTTTTGTTTGTGCAGAAGTTTGAGATGGCTGATAGAAGGGATTGGGGTCGTGGAGGAGAGGACCCTGAAGAGTCCACTCAGCGTATGATTGAGAGGATTTGGGAAAGCCTCACTGATATTCGGATGAGGATGGATCAGCAGGCACCGGTACCTCCAGCAGCAGTACCACCAGTTGCTGAAGTACCTGTGGCCCCTGTTGCATCACCGCCTAGGGTGTAGGTACCTTATGTGGCACCTGTACCACCACCAGTAATGGCACCGAAGAGCCAGTGATGCAAGTTGAAATGTTTTTGAGGTTGCAGCCGCCCACTTATACAGGAGGGCCGAATCCAGATACATCAGAGCATTGGATTCATGAGGTTGAAAGGGTCTTTACGACCATGAGGTGTCCAGCAGCGGATAAAGTTGTGCTAGCCACATACCAGTTGGGAGGCTTTGCGCAACAGTGGTGGCGTCTGAAGATGCAAACCACTTTTGCAGGCAGGACAGAGGAGGTTATTACCTGGCCGGAATTTCTCGAGACATTTAATGACACATTCTTTCCACTTCAAGTGCAGCAGGCAAAAAGAGAGCAATTCGGACACTTCAGCAAGGTAATACCTCAGTTTTAGAATATCAGATGCGATTTATGGCACTTAACCGATATGCACCTTATGTAGTATCAGATAATGCTATGATGGTTGAATATTTTATTCGGGGTTTGAGAGAAGAGTTGCAGAATGCGGTAATACCGTTAATGTGTAGATTGGTTGAGGAAGCAGCCCAGAGAGCAGCTACTCTTGAGAGGTCTATTCGGGCTCGTCAAGCAAGTGGGTCAACTTCGGGTAGTTTTTGGCTACCTCAACTAGCAGCAGGAGTTAGTAGGGGAAAAGCTCCAGCAGGACCTTCTTCTTCAGGTTTTTGGTAAGTGGGGATAGAAATTAAAGCAATATTCAAGGGCAAAGGAAGAGGAAGAGGGGGTCGTCAGCAGTTTCAGCAGGGGTGTGGTTATACGCCAGAGGTAGAAGAGTCGCAGCAGAGTACTGCCAGGCAGCCTACTATTCCACCAGGTTACAGATGTTATAATTGCAATCAGCCAGGGCATTTGATCCGCAATTGCCCTTATCCGAGAGAATATGGGTATGGTAGAGGTGTTCAGCAGCAGCAGCAGCCCCAGCAGTCTTTAACAGGTCGTGGTGGAGGTGTACCACAACAGTGAGGTAGAGGCCGGGTTATGGCTATCACCCATGCCCAGGCAGAGGCATCGAATATGATAGAAGGTATTATACCCATTTATGATTATTCAGCAAGAGTTTTATTTGATTCGGGTGCCTCTCATTCTTTTATTTCCGAAGAATTCCTAAATTGTATGACTCAACCTTTGGAAGAAAAGTCTTGTGAGTTGGTAGTGGAGGTTCCTTCTGGTGAGTTTATGCTCACTTCGAGCTACATAGATGAAGCACCTGTTGTGATTGGAGGGAACCAGATGACGGGTCGGTTATATGCCCTGCAATTGATAGATTATGATATTATTTTGGGAATGGATTGGCTTGAAACCTATGGAGCAATGTTAGATTGCAGAAAGAAAAGGATCAGGTTTTGTCATCCTAATGGTGCGGTGTTTGAATATCAAGGTATGCCTTTTTATACTCCTAAATTTATAATTTCTGCAATTAGAGCTAGAAAGTTGATAAATGCAAGATGTGTGGCTTATTTAGTTTCAGTGAGTCTGGTAGAGGTTAGTCAGTCAGTGGAGGCAGTTCCCATGGTTAAGGAATTTGCCGATGTTTTTCCAGAAGATTTGCCTGGTTTAGCTCCACATAGAGAGGTGGACTTTACTATTGAGTTGCTGCCAGGTACCATGCCAATCTCTAAATCTCCATATCGGATGGCACCAGCAGAGCTTAAAGAGTTGAAAAAACAATTAGAGGAGTTATTGTAGAAAGGGTTTATTAGACCGAGTCATTCCCCGTGGGGAGCACCGGTGTTGTTCATGAAAAAGAAAGATGGTAGTTTCCGCATGTGCATAGATTACAAGAAGTTGAATGATGTGACCATTAAGAATAAGTATCCATTATCGAGAATAGATGATCTGTTTGATCAGTTGCAGTCTGCAAAGGTATTTTCTAAAATAGATTTGAGATCTGGGTACCATCAGTTAAGGATTAAGGAGGAAGATATAGATAAAACAGCATTTAGAACCAGATATGGTCACTATAAGTTTGTGGTTATGCCATTTGGGCTAACCAATGCTCCTGCAGCTTTTATGGATCTGATGAATAGAATCTTTCATCTGTATTTGGACCAATTCATTGTGGTCTTTATAGATGATATTCTGATTTACTCAGCATCTGAAGAGGAGCATGCAGTGCATTAGAGATTTGCCTTGCAGTTATTAAGAGATAATCAGTTGTTTGCCAAATTCAGTAAGTGTGAATTTTGGTTAAAGGAAATTCAGTTTTTGGGTCATGTCATATCAGCTGAGGGAGTGGCAGTTGACCCAAGTAAAGTGGAAGCAGTGATGAAATGGGAAGTACCTAAGACAATTACTGAAATAAGAAGTTTTTTGGGGTTAGCAAGCTATTATAGGCGTTTCATTCAAGATTTTTCTAGAATTCTGGCACCCATGACTAGACTGACGAGAAAAGGTGTGCCATTTGTATGGTCTGGTGAATGTCAAAGAAGTTTCATGGAATTAAAGAAGAGGCTTACAGCGGCACCAGTGTTGACATTACCAATAGGTAATGGTGGTTTTGTTGTGTATACAGATGCATCTAGAAGGGGGCTGGGCGTGCTGCCCGGTTGACAAGCCCAGAGGGGGGGTGAATGGGTCTTTAAAAATATTTGATTAGTACCTGTACTTAAAACATTCACACAAAGACGTTCTTCGATGAAGGTTAGTAATAATTAGTTCAAAGCGCAATCACACAAGAAAAACAACCACACAACACAAGAAATTATCCTGGTTCGGACCTCCTCTCCTTAGGAGTCCTACGTCCAGTCCCTGAGCAACAACTCAGGATTCCACTAACTAGGGTACAGTCCCCCTATGGACAATACAACACCCAGCTCAGCTGGTCTTCCTTCACACGAAGGGAATTACACCACCCTGGATACCCCACCAGGTCTTCCTTCAACACAGAAGGGAACTACAACAGCAAAGGTAAGCAATAAGGACAAGCCCCTAGATCAAGCTTCAACAAGCTAAGATCTAAAGCAAGCAGGACTGAGAGTAAAAGATCTAGAAACACAGAAGACTCTCAAAACTACACGAGCTCTCTCAAGATTTTCACTACAGAGTGGAGAGCAAAGAGCAACACTGAAAGGAATGAGGTTCTTGGCTCTAGAATTCTATCAGAAGATTTAAATAGCTTGTGCGTTCAAAAATCTACTTGTTCTTCTAATCTTCTATCTTGTATTTATATCTCCTTTTGAAATACGTCCGTTGAAGTAACCGTTGTCTCTTAGATTGGTAGACGTTAGACTGCTTGACATTTGGAAGCTTCAACAATCTTTTATCTAGTTGAGCACGCAAAGAGATAATGTCTTCTGGCGTCTATATGGTCCAACGTTGTATGACAGAATGTCTTTAGGACCCTGCACATATTAAATGCTAGTACAGTAGACAGCTAGGCTGTCTCTTGTTGTCAGTAAACGTTGATGTGAGTATTCACCAAACTAGCAATGCCAAAAGCTTGTTCTAAAAGATGTTTACAGAATATGCACGATATTGAAAAGATATCATCTGCATGCATACATAGATACGTTCTATCTTCATTAAATGCACAGCAGTCAGACAGATAAAGAAGACTTTGACTATTCAACGCCTTAAGAGATAAGATAAACATCAAGTCGATATAAACAATAAAGTCGTTGTCTATATGACTTATGAAATCGTTATGAATACCAACAAGTCATTATAGAGAGCAAATCATTGTATTCAATGAAGAAATCGTTATGAATTTTTAACAAATCGTTATGAACTTTAAAGAAATCGTTGTGCGAAGCAAATCGTTATGAGTTCTAAATAAATCATTGCGCGAAGCAAATCGTTATGAGATCTAAAGAAATCGTTGCGCGAAGCAAATCGTTATGAGCTCTAAAGAAATCGTTGCGCGAAGCAAATTGTTATGAGCTCTAAAGAAATCGTTGCGCGAAGCAAACCGTTATGAGCTCTAAAGATATCGTTGCGCGAAGCAAATCGTTATGAGCTCTAAAGAAATCGTTGTGTGAAGCAAATCGTTATGAGCTCTAAAGAAATCGTTGCGCGAAGCAAATCATTATGAGCTCTAAAGAAATCGTTGCGCAAAGTAAATCGTTATGAGCTCTGAAGAAATCGTTGCGTAAAGCAAATCATTACGATGACTTAAGGAATCGTTGCGATGAGCAAATCGTTACGATGAGTGAATCGTTATGATGACTTAACGAATCGTTGCGATGAGCAAATCGTTATGATGACTTAAGGAATCGTTGCGATGAGCAAATCGTTATGATGAGCTAATCGTTATGATGACAACGAATCGTTGCGATGAGCAAATCGTTACGATGACTTAAGGAATCGTTGCGATGAGCAAATTGTTATGATGACTTAAGGAATCGTTGCGATGAGCAAATCGTTACGATGACTTAAGGAATCGTTGTGATGAGCAAATCGTTACGATCACTTAAGGAATCGTTGCGATGAGTAAATCATTACGATGACTTAAGGAATCGTTGCGATGAGCAAATCGTTACGATGAGTGAATCGTTATGATGACTTAACGAATCGTTGCGATGAGCAAATCATTATAGCTCTATTTAAAACGATATACATGAAGGAAATCGTTGTGACTTTCAACCGAAATCGATGTGGACTTAGATAGATACAATCTTGAAATAATTAATGCTTCAGAAATATAATGCTTACCAATATTGGCTTGATTGACCTTGACCTTGGAGTATTTCCTATACTTAAGACTTAGAGAACTTTGATAAGGTTTTGTTAATTACCAAAATACATGTATATTTAAAAATTACGTGGGGACAGACTGATCATCAATCTCCCCCTTTTTGGTGATGACAAAAATTTATCAATGAGCATGAATATTTTCGGAATGTATTTCAGACATACTAAGTATTTTTCTCCACTTAACAATAAGCATGAATATATAAGAAAAATCTGAAGATTTTCGGAATGTATTTTAGACATGCTAATTTTCTCCCCCTTTTTGTCAGTAAGCAAAAAGATACTCTGAGACAAAGAATGAAGAGAAAATATGGAAGGGTAGACAACCAACATATATTGATCAGTTTTGAGGATTTACAGATAAGTAATGAGCAGGGGATAACAAGGAGCCAAAGTGCCTGATGACAGGGAGTGCCTGGTGTTCCTGCTCTTCAAAAAAGGCTTGAAAGGCCCCAATTTCAATTTGATAGGAGGGTCCCATGGTGGGAGCCATCCTTTTGATATGAAGCTGCCTTTGATCTGAAATGAAGTCCCCATACTTAACACTGCCAAGGGCTAACTTGTAGGTTAAGAAGGACCCAAAACTGGCAAATCGAAGAAAGGCTTGAATCTTGAGGGGATAGTCAATCTTAAGCGACCTAAGCTCTTTCTTTAAAGCAAAGAAAACCTTGTATCTTTCGACCCAGGTCAGATAGGAGTCCCGGATGAGGTGAAGAGAGTTGGCATCCAAAAATTCACCAGGAGACAAGGGAGGTTGATTTGAGCTGTCCTGAGAGGCATTTAGATCGCCTAGCTGCTGAGCAGACAAGGGATAGAGATTCGTCCACTCTTCAGGAGACAACCGCTGGCATTTAGAGAGAATGGGGGCTAGAACATCTGCCTTGATATGCCCCTGAAGATATTGTCTGAAGACGAATCTTGGGAAAGATAAGTCACGGCCATCTTGCACAAATAATCTGGCCATTACCCTTGCAGCTCGCTCAAAGATAAGTGTTCCCACAGAAGAGTCCATAATCAAAGCATGGAGAGGGGGAAGGAACACTACATCAGGAATAACCAAGGTGGCAAAATCGACCTGAAGGGACTCAGTATGAGCTGTGCTTGAACTGAGGGCCCTGATGGTTGCACGAAACTGACCCAACTGAGATTCTAGGAGGCGATTTACATAGCAGTAGTTACTGTACATCTGATACTGCCGGATAAATTTGATCTCTTTCTGAATGAAAGGGCCAAACAGATTTTTGTGATGGATTTGGAACCACTCAGAAAGGGGAAGAGAGCTTCCCTAGGCGGATATCGGGCAGCTTGAACTCGACAGAATTGACTGTATAGATCCTTGTTACTCCGAGCCCACTGCTCTTCAGTTTTGGCTTCAGTCATGGAGAAGATTTTTGACTGTTGAGCCTTAGAGAGATGGGTATAAGGAAAGATGGTGGTGAGATGATCAGAAAGATTTTGGAAGGGAAGGCCAAAAATGTGGGCAAAAACTACCTTTTGAAGATATTCTTCATAGATAAGTTTCTGCTTATTGGAGATAGAGAGGGAAAACCAAAGGGGAGGATAGCAAGGTTCAGAAGAGACAAGATGAGAGGATGTGAGTCTCCTCTTCTTAGAGACAGGACTAGAAGAGCCTGTCCTGTGAGAATGGGTCCCAACAGCCAGGACTGAACGAAGTATTGCTACTTCAAATTCATCATTGATATCTTGGATTTCTATTTGTGTGAGTTGGGCACCCTCAGGGATAATGGAAGAAAGAGGGAGGTGTAGGTGGATTGAATATAGAGTCAAGAGTTACTGTAGGAAGAACAAAAGTTTCTGATGTAGAAGGACCAGAAGAAGAAGGCCCAGCAGAAGAGGATGCTGGTGGAACCTGAGGAGGAGAGGATGGTGGAGGAGGAACAATGGTGGAAGAAGCAGGAGATGAGGCAAGTTGAGAGGAAAAAGGTTGGGGAGAGGAAACAGATCTTGAACGGGGTCGTTTAATGGTGGTTGGAGCTGGAGGTGCAGTGGAAGAAGATGGAGGAGAGGGAGCAGCTGGAGGGGTAATTGAAGAAGAGGCAGGGGGCTCAGGAGCTACAGCCTGGTCTTCTTGTTCAGCGGCTGGTTCCACTGGATTGAGTGACTCCTTCTCCGGTCCAGACCACTGACACAAAGTAGAATCTCCAGTAGGCAAAGTTTCAGAAGGCTGAACTTCAACACTTGGCCCTGATGGCCCTGCTGGAGCAACAACTGAAGGCCCTGATGGCCGCTCCACAAGATCAACACTGACTTGCCATGATGGCCCTGCATTATCTTCACTTGGCCCTGAAGGCTCACGCTCTTGAGGAGTAGGATCTTTGGGCCCTACTGCCTTCAAAACCTCAGACAGCATCATTTTCATAGAGCTCAACTCCTTATTGAACCACTTCATGGCAACATTTGTTTGAAAAATGTCATTTGACAACGATGCCTGGCGCTCAATGACAGTACTTACAGCTGAATTAACTGAGTCCAGGACTGCACCTTGATCATCCAATCGCTTCAAGATGGGCTTTAAGTGCATCTTCTTTAAAAAAATTCTTCTGCCTTTTGTGAGCAGTTTTCTTGTTGGGGCTTCCCTTTTCCACTTGCTCCTCGACCTCTATTGGAACTTCAAAATGCTCTTCATTTACAGGAGCATCTTCATAAAGTGCCCCTTGAGATGCTACTTCCTTCTCAATATTTTGCTCCCCCTGAATAGAAGCATCAATCAAAACATAATCTTCAATGTGGCCAGGTGCCACAGACTGATCAACCAAACTCCCACCGGTGTTTTGAACCACTTGGGAGGAGTGAATGGAGTCTAATACTTGACGGAGTACAGACGCCACAGAGGAGGTGGGAAGAGGATCCTCTGAACATCTGACAGAATCTGCTATTGCTACATTTTCTTCAGCTACCGGAGTCTCCATTGCAACTTCTGTGTTGACAGCAACTTCCAGTGAAGCACTAGGCGCTGCGGCCTCTCTTGCTGCTCATTCTGCAACTGCTAATGGACCCTCTGATTCTGCTGCCACTGCTTTGAGTTGGACTTCTTGGGCTTCCCCAAGGATGGGTTCACCCTCAGCTACTGATGTCTTGGTCCAAACTCCGTTGACCACTGAAAAACCGTTTTTCCTTAGATTTCTGGACCTAATTGCTTGGCCCATATTCTCTACAACGGCGCCAGAAACATCTACTCCAAAGTGCTGAAAGACTTTGGTGAGCAAGTGAGCATAGGGCAGGGATATATTCAACTTACTCTTGGTATCTCATATTTGATCACGGTCAAACTTCATCCTTTCCATCATTACTTCGGCCATGTTGATTTCTTGGTTCTGAATGACCCAAAACATCATATCCGAGTCTGCCTTGGTGCAAGTTGATAAAGTTGCACTTCTAGGAACCAAAATTTGACAAACTATGAAATGAAGGAGGCGATTGAGAGCACTCAACTGATTAATATCTAACTTCCCATCTCTCAGTCTAAACCTTGGTCCTTCAATACCAAGTCCTTTAGCTTGGGCATCCACGATGTGAACCCCACTGTGCCCGGAAGTCTTTACTCCAAACAACAAATGCAACAGCTCATGATCTATTTTTATTTGGGTTCCCTTGACTGATGAAACCAGGGACCTGTCTGCCTCTGTTCTCAAGCACACATAAAAAGCCTTCACGAGGTCTGGATAGCTTACCTCAGAGAAGGTGGTGATTCCCATCCACTGCATCCTGCTCATTGCGGACACTACACTGTGCATTGCCGTTCTTCTCAAGATCAGCTACATCCACTGCCTTATTTCCACAAACCTTGGTCTTCACGAAAGTAAACCTTTCCTGCTGCTCTGCCGATAGAAACTTAGCGCTGTAGCCACCCAAACTGCCGCAGATAACGGACGATGCCAAGGACTTTGGGTGAGGAGGATTTTCTGGAAGGTTGAGATGAAAGAGGAGAGAAAAGTCCTCAAGAAATTCTTCGCGGGAAGAAGAGAGGAACTTCAAATGAGCAGAGAGGCGATGTCGGAGTCGTTAGGGCATCGGCTCAGGCAACCAGACGAAAGAGGGAAAAAGGTGTAATGGGGGAGATGAATCGATTTCACATCGATTTTGGGGTTAAATAAAAGTTTTGCCGAAAAAACGAAGCGCCAAGAGGTGGCAGAAAACAACAAATAAGTTTGACCAGCCTTAGCAGACTTTATTGAGGAGAGCGACCAGTAGGAAACAATTTAAATTTCTTTTGCTTAAAGCCAAGGAGAGAAAATTTACTTAACTTGAACATTTATGTCCCAATTTTAAACAGAAGTCTTTTCACAAATTACACATGCCCAATTCCTTTCTAAGAGATGTAAATCTTTCTTCGGGTAAGGCTTTTGTGAAAATATCTGCTAACTGACCATTTGTGTCAATAAAGGATATTTCTATGTTACCATTTGCTACATGATCACGAATAAAATGATATCTAACCTCAATATTCTTGGTCCATGAATGGTGGACTGGATTTTTGGTGAGATTGATAGCACTGGTGTTGTCACATAGTAGTGGAATTGATTTGATATTTAGTCCGAAATCCTCAAGTTGTTGCTTTATCCATAGGAGTTGTGTACAGCAACTTCCAGTAGCCACGTACTCAGCTTCAGCTGTAGACAGTGCCACTGAATTTTGTTTCTTTCAGGACCAGGATATTAAACACCCTGCAAGAAATTGACAACAACCACTGGTGCTTTTTCTATCTACTTTGCATCCAGCATATATAGTCAGCATCAGAATATCCTACTAGATTAATTTCACAAGATTTTGGATACCACAAACCTAAATCATGAGTTCTAGCTAAGTATCTAAATATTCTTTTTACGGAGATCAAATGAGATTCTCTAGGATCTGCTTGATATCTTGCACACATGCATACACTGAATAGAATATCGGGTCTACTGGCCGTTAAGTAAAGCAATGAACCAATCATACCTCTGTAGATCTTTTGATCTACTTTCTTACCATTCTTGTCACTATCCATCCTTGTAGATGTACTCATGGGTGTTGAGAGTGGCTTTGTGTTCTCAAAACCAAATTTCTTCAAAAGCTCTTTGGTGTATTTTGCTTGACAGATGTGGGTGCCATCTTTTCCTTGCTTGATTTGTAGTCCAAGGAAATAATTTAGCTCCCCCATCATGCTCATCTCAAATTCTCCCTGCATCAACTTTTCAAAGTACTTGCAAAGGAGTTCATCAGTAGATCCAAAGATAATGTCATCTACATAAATCTGTACAAGTAATATGCTTTTAACTTTTGTTTTTACAAATAGAGTACTATCTACCTGTCCTCTAGTGAAACCATGGTTTAATAAAAATGAGCTAAACCTTTCATACCAGGCTCTTGGTGCTTGCTTTAAACCATATAATGCCTTATGAAGTTTAAAAATATGATTTGGAAATTTTGTATCATCAAAACCTGGAGGCTGTTCAACATACACTTCTTCCTTAATTAAACCATTTAAAAAAGTGGATTTAACATCCATTTGAAATAATTTTAAATCCAAAGCAGATGCATATGCTAATAAAATTCTAATAGCCTCAAGTCTAGTTATAGGTTCATAAGTTTCATCGAAATCTATGCCTTCCTCTTGGGAGTAGCCTTGAGCCACCAATCTGGCCTTGTTTCTTAAGATTACACCAGTCTCATCCAATTTGTTTCTAAACACCCATTTGGTGCCAATAACTGGATGGTCTGATGGTCTGGGAACAACTGACCATACTTGGTTTCTCTTGAACTGATTTAGTTCATCTTGCATGGCTATAATCCAAGATTCATCAGTAAGAGCTTCATTGACTATCTTAGGCTCTACTTGAGAGACAAACACTAGATAGTCACAAGGTATTACATTACCTCTTGTTCTTACCCCTACAGATGGATCACCAATAATGTTCTCAGATGGGTGATCTTTCTTGTATCTCCACTCCTTTAGAAGATTTTCATGTGTAATATCTTGTTGTTGCAAGTCTTCCAGAGGTGGATCATCCTTGTCTTCAATCGAGGTATCCCTTAGTTTCTTGGATAATTCGTCTGCATCATCATTGTCACTATCTTCTTCCTTTCTCAAGGAAGGGTTAGTCTCATCAAAAATAATATGCACAGACTGTTCAATTAATAAGGTATGTTTGTTAAATATTCTATAACCTTTGGGTTTAGAAGCATACCCCATGAAGATGCCTTCATCTGATTTGGAATCCAACTTACCAATGTCTCGCTTGCCATTGTTGTGTACAAAACATGGGCATCCAAATGTTCTGAAGTGACTGATCTTTGGTTTCTTCCCTTTGAACAGCTCATATGCTGTCTTCTTCAGAATTGGCCTGATCATTACTCTATTTATGATGTAGCTAGCTGTGTTTACAGCTTCAGCCCAGAAGTACCTTGGCAAGTCATATTCTGACAGCATTGTTCTTGCCATATCCAATAAAGTTCTGTTCTTCCTTTCAGCAACTCCATTCTGCTGTGGTGTCCTTGGTGCTGAGAAGTTGTGCTCGATCCCTTGGTCATCACAGAATTTAGCAAATCTTTCATTTTGAAATTCTCCTCCATGATCTGACCGAATTCCAACAATGCAAAACTTCTTGTCTTTCTGAACTTTCCAGTTGAAGCTTACAAAGCATTCAAATGTATCATCTGTGTGCTCCAAGAAGGAAACCCAAGTGAATCTGGAATAATCATCAACAATAACAAATCCGAAATTCTTTCTTCCAAGACTGGTGGTTCTCATTGGCCCAAATAAATCCATATGAAGGAGTTCTAAGGGTTTTGAGGTTGTCACAATAGTCTTTGACTTGAAGGTACTCTTAACATGCTTTCCTTTGGCACAAGGTCTGCAGATGCCATCCAATTTTGTGCTGACCTTTGGCAGACCTTTCACAAGATTCTTCTTTAACAATTTTCTCATACCGTCTATGCTACAATGTTCTAGTCTTCTGTGCCACAGTTCAGTTGATTGATCCTTGTTTGCTGCCAAACAGATATCCTGATCCTTGAGTTCTTCAAGATGGAGTGCATACAGGTTCTTTTCTCTATTGGCTTCGAAAATCACTGCTCCTTCCTTCAATATGCTGCACTTTGACTCTTGAAATTGAATCTGATGACCTCTGTCACAAAGCTGGCTGATGCTGATGAGATTGTGCTTCAGCCCTTTGACAAGCAATACATCATCAATGACTATTTTTCCTTTGTTGCTCACAGTGCCACTGCCAATTACTGTGCCTTTCCCATTGTTTCCATAGGTAACTGTTCCTTCTTCAGCTTTCCCTGACATGTGCCTTGAGCACCCACTGACTAAATACCATTTGGATGCCCGAGTGTTACCCTGAAATAAATTCATCAAGTTTTAGGTACCCAAATTCTTTTGGGTCCTGAGGGGTTAGTATCATCAACTTTTCTTTTTATTATCCATTTCTTATGTCTTGTTTGACATGTTACTTTTATGTGACCTAACTTATTACAATGACTGCAACAAGATGTTTTTGTTACTTTTTCAATATATTCAAAATTGGCTTTATATGATATGTCTTGTTCTGGTACAAATTTTGGAGTCGGGTATATTTTAGGATAGACTATGGTTTCTTCATTGTCTGGAGGTGTATATCCTAATCCATGTTTTTTCTTTCCTGGTCTTCTAGCACCTTTTAATATTAAGGGATTTTTGCCATTTGTGAATTTTTCCAATGTGCTAGATAACTTAATATTTTCTTCTGTTAGTGTCTTAATTTCAATTTTCAGTTCATCTGAGCTTGCTTGTTTTTCTAGTTTCATTATTTGTTCATTCTTAGCTTTTAGATCCTCACATAACAGTTTGTTTCTCCATTTAAGTTCAGTTATTTGACTTTCTAATTGATCATTTTCTGATTTTAGATATGAGTTTGTATTTTCTAGACAAACATTGTTTTTCTTGCTTACTTTTAATAGTTTGGTTGCTTCTCCATATTTACTGTATAGTTCGTTGAAGGCTTCTTCTAGACTATCAGAATCTGAACCATTACAAGAATCAAAGGATAAGTCAGAGGTTACCTTTTCCTCGGTATTTGCCATGAAGGACAAGTTGGCTTCTTCCTCATCACTGGTTAAGCTTGACTCACTGTCTGAGTCGCTGTTGTTGCTCCATGCAGCTGCCATAGCCTTCTTCTTATATTTCCTGAATTTCTTGGAGCTCTCTCTGTTCCTGAATTCAGGCTTCTTGAGCTTTGGACATTCAGCTTTGATATGTCCTGGCTTTTTGCATTCGTAGCATATGGGCTCACTCTTCTTTTGATCCTTTCCATCTGGTTTCTTGAAGTCATTATTTCTCTTGAAGTGTTTTCTACCAGATTGGAACTTCTTTTTCTTTGCTAGAATGCGTTGCAATCTTTTTGACAACATAGCTTCTTCATCTTCACAGCCACTTGAGTTCTCATCTTCAGCTGATGACTCATCTGACTTGTCTTCTTCTGCTTTAAGAGCATTTGAATGCTTCTTTCTGCTAGAGGACTCTCCTAGCCTTTCCATATTGATCTCATGGGCCATAAGGGACCCAATGAGTTTTTCCAAAGACATCCTTTTCAGATCATTAGCTTCTTTAATAGCTGTGACCTTTGGGGTCCATGAGGATGGTAAGGATCTAAGAATTTCCTCACCATGTCTCCAATCTCATAGGTTTTCCCAAGTCCAGCCAATCCATTTGTTATATCTGTAAATCGACTGAACATTTGAGTTATGGATTCACCTACTTGCATCTGAAACCTTTCAAATTATGTAACAAGAATATCAATTCTTGTCTCCTTCACCTTGTCTGTGCCTTCATAAGTAATTCTAAGCTTTTCCCACATCTCCATTGCAGATTTGCAGGCTGAAACTCTGTTGAATTCCTTTTTGCTTAGAGCACAGCACAAAACACTCTTTGCTTTACAATTCAAGGAGATCTTTTTCCTGTCGTCATCTGTCCACTGAGCTTTCTCATTTGTGACCAGAAGATCGCCTTCTTCTACTATTGACCATATCTGATAGTCGTGACCTTGTAGAAAGTACTCCATTCTGGTCTTCCAGTAAGCATAATCTTCACCATCGAAGAGAGGGGGTCGGTTGACAGACTGACCTTCAATGTTACCTTGGGCTGCCATGGATCTTTACTCTTCAGATCGTTGGATCTTCTTCTTTGTCGAAGAGACTCTCTCTGATACCACTTGATGCCCGGTTGACAAACCTAGAGGGGGGGTGAATGGGTCTTTAAAAATATTTGATTAGTACCTGTACTTAAAACATTTACACAAAGACGTTCTTCGATGAAGGTTAGTAACAGTTAGTTCAAAGTGCAATCATATAAGAAAAACAACCACACAACACAAGAAATTATCCTGGTTCGGACCTCCTCTCCTTAGGAGTCCTACGTCCAGTCCCTGAGCAACAACTCAAGATTCCACTAACTAGGGTACAGTCCCCCTATGGACAATACAACACCCAGCTCAGCTGGTCTTTCTTCACACGAAGGGAATTACACCACCCTGGATACCCCACCAGGTCTTCCTTCAACACAGAAGGGAACTACAACGACAAAGGTAAGCAATAAGGACAAGCCCCTAGATCAAGCTTCAACAACCTAAGATCTAAAGCAAGCAGGACTGAGAGTAAAAGATCTAGAAACACAGAAGACTCTCAGAACTACACGAGCTCTCTCAAGATTTTCACTACAGAGTGGAGAGCAAAGAGCAACACTGAAAGGAATGAGGTTCTTGGCTCTAGAATTCTATCAGAAGATTTGAATAGCTTGTGCGTTCAAAAATCTACTTGTTCTTCTGATCTTATGTCTTGTATTTATATCTCCTTTTGAAATACGGCCGTTGAAGTAACTGTTGTCTCTTAGATTGGTAGACGTTAGACTGCTTGACATTTGGAAGCTTCAACAATCTTTTATCTAGTTGAGTACGCAAAGAGATAATGTCTTTTGGCGTCTATATGGTCCAACGTTGTATGACAGAATGTCTTTAGGACCCTACACATATTAAATGCTAGTACAGTAGACAGCTAGGTTGTCTCTTGTTGTCAGTAAACGTTGATGTGAGTATTCACCAAACTAACAATGCCAAAAGCTTGTTCTAAAAGATGTTTACAGAATATGCACGATATTGAAAAGATATCATCTGCATGCATGCATAGATACGTTCTATCTTCATTAAATGCACAGCAGTCAGACAGATAAAGAAGACTTTGACTATTCAACGCCTTAAGAGATAAGATAAACATCAAGTCGATATAAACCATAAAGTCGTTGTCTATATGACTTATGAAATCGTTATGAATACCAACAAGTCATTATAGAGAGCAAATCATTGTATTCAATGAAGAAATCGTTATGAATTTTTAACAAATCGTTATGAACTTTAAAGAAATCGTTGCGCGAAGCAAATCGTTATGAGTTCTAAAGAAATCGTTGCACGAAGCAAATCGTTATGAGCTCTAAAAAAATCATTGTGCAAAGCAAATCGTTATGAGCTCTAAAGAAATCGTTGTGCGAAGCAAATCGTTATGAGCTTTAAAGAAATCGTTGCGCGAAGCAAATCGTTATGATGACTTAAGGAATCGTTGCGATGAGCAAATCGTTACGATCAGCGAATCGTTATGATGACTTAACGAATCGTTGCGATGAGCAAATCATTACGATGACTTAAGGAATCTTTGCGATGAGAAAATCGTTACAATGAGCGAATTGTTATGATGACAACGAATCGTTGCAATGAGCAAATCGTTACGATGACTTAAGGAATCGTTGCGATGAGCAAATTGCTATGATGACTTAAGGAATCATTGCGATGAGCAAATCGTTACGATGACTTAAGGAATCGTTGTGATGAGCAAATCATTATGATGACTTAAGGAATCGTTGCGATGAGCAAATCGTTACGATGACTTAAGGAATCGTTGCGATGCGCAAATCATTACGATGAGCGAATCGTTATGATGACTTAACGAATCGTTGCGATGAGCAAATCGTTATAGCTCTATTTAAAACGATATACATGAAGGAAATCGTTGTGACTTTCAACCGAAATCGATGTGGACTTAGATAGATACAATCTTGAAATAATTAACGCTTCAGAAATATAATGCTTACCAATATTGGCTTGATTGACCTTGACCTTGGAGTATTTCCTGTACTTAAGACTTAGAGAACTTTGATAAGGTTTTGTTAATTACCAAAATACATGTATATTTAAAAATTACGTGGGGACAGACTGATCATCAGGGCGCAGTGTTAATGCAGCATAGTAAGGTAATTACTTATGCGTCCAGGCAATTGAAGCCAGCAGAAGAGAATTACCCCACTCATGATTTAGAGCTAGCAGCAGTTGTGTTTGCCTTAAAGATGTGGAGGCATTATCTTTATGGTGAAAGATTTGAAATTTTTACATATCATAAAAGTTTAAAGTATTTCTTTTCCCAGAAAGATTTGAATCTCCGTCAACTTAAATGGGTGGAGTATTTAAAAGATTATGATTTTAGTTTGGCTTACCATCCGGGTAAGGCCAATGTGGTGGCTGATGCTCTAAGCAAAAAAACATACTTAAGTCAAATGATGATTAAGGAATGGAAATTATATGAAGAGATAGCAGAGAACTCCCTGTATGTTCCAAGTAGTCAATGACGGGCAATACTAGCTAGTAGTGCTGTGGAGCCGTCACTGTATTGGTAAATTGTTGAGGCTCAAAAGGCAGATGTGAATTTAGCCGAAATAGTGAAGCTTATTAAAGAAAAATTGCAGGCAGCTCAAAGCAGGCAGAAAAGTTATGCCGATAATCGGAGAAGACCACTTCAGTTTGAAGTGGGAGACTTTGTTTTTCTAAGAGTTTCCCCTAGTAAGGGTATTATGAGGTTTGGCAAGAACGGAAAGTTGAGTCCGAGATATGTGGGACCCTTTCAGGTATTAGAAAGAATTGGAGAAACAGCTTATAGACTTGATTTGCCAGCTGACTTTGCAGTTCATGATATTTTCCATGTTTCTATGTTAAGAAAATGCATTGAAGATCCAGCGCAGATAATTAGTTACCAAGGTGGTGACTTAATACCGGATATGACTATGCCAGAGTATCCAGTGTAGATTACTGGCCGTAAGACAAAGAAGCTGAGAAATAAAGAAATTGAATTGGTCAAGGTGAGATGGGAGAATAGGTTGGGTGGTGAGGATAATTGGGAATTAGCCGAAGAAATGGCTAAAGGGTATCCTTACTTATTGAGTAAGGTTTTGCATTTCTTTTTAGATGATAGTACTTGTAAATATGTGTGATGAAACTTTTTGTATTTGAGTTATGAATTTCGAGGTCGAAATTTCTTTTTAGATGATAGTAATGTAACGTCGCATGTCTTTCGGATCTTCTTTGGGATCTTCGTGGATCCTGTGCTTAGTGGTTGTGATGGCTACCGTGAGGCCAATGTGGTTTGTGTGTGGTACGTGTGCGTGTCTTAAGGGCCTATTGGGCCGATAGTCTGGGCCTGCAGCACCCCCGTGTCCTCAGCCTATCATCGCGACAGGGAGGAGTGTCGCGTCTTGAACGTGACCAAGGTGACCGTCACATTCTGGTGGCCGCCTTGGGGCGTTGGTCGTCTGCATGTGCGCCACGTGTAGCACGTAGAGCGGCAAGCAGGAAGGCGATGCCTAGGTCCGTCGCGACCAGGTCGCGACGCGAAGATACGTCGCGTTCTAAACTTGTGGGTGTTTTTAAGAAACCCCAGTCGGACATAACTACAGTGAGTTCTGCTCGGCCAGGGGAAGGGGAGCTGCGGCGATTTTTGCGGGAAATCTGTGTTTTCGGCGTGCTCGTGCCACAGGAAGCTCGCGTGGAGCGAGAGAAACGCCGGGGGAGCGTTGTATCACGTGTTCTTCGTGAGGTAGGGTGACTCCTCCCGTTTCTAGGGTAAGAATCACGTGGAATGTAGGGTGTGATCAGTTTAACGCTTTCTACACAATAGATATCATGCCTAGGAATCCATTAAAGCATGAAAAACACTAATTAAGGGTGGTTTACATGGTGTGGGTTGGTAATCTATGGAGGGGATCCCGGATTAGGGTTTCCGTCTGCTAAGGTGACAGATCCCCCTATCGCGATCAGGTGGCGACGAGCCGACCCGTCGCGTTAAGGTTGTGAACGCGGCTTGCTTGTGCGTCGCGTTAAGGTTGTGACGGCGACCTATCGGGCTGTCGAGTTATGAAGGCGACGCAATCCCATGTCGCGACCACAACCGAATGGTATGAATGTGCATGATTTATGTAATGTGATTATCTAGATGTTATTATTCGATGTATTTGGTAATTCCGTGCGGTGCATTGGCACCCGTGGCGTTCTGGGAGCGCATGTTTTCGAGGCTAGTATGTTGGTTACGTAGCTAGCTAGTGGTTAGTGTGTTTGGCGTGGTATGCACGCGAGTTTCACTGTGTTCACATGTTATGGACAATTGTTACTTGAGGATAACGTGACGTTTCACGTAGTTTGTGTGTGATGTGCACGTGGTTCTGTATGCGTGGCAAGTAGTACGACGCCTACTGTGGTTACCTCTCTAGTTGGGTGCCCCAGGTTCTTTGTGAGCCAGGCTGTTAGCTCGGGGCTTTGTCCCAGTACTTGTGTTGTACCGTCGAGGTCTGTGTCGTCTGTCCTGGACACTCTCACTCCTTTGTTTGAGTTGTACGTCCGGCTGAGGGAAAGACGAATGTGGGACAGTGACTCTTGAGTTTGTTTTTAGTCACTTGTAGTGCGCTCTTAGTTGGGGGTACAGACACCGGTTGTCGACACTGGTCCCCGACTAGTCCTTTTCCAGTGCCTCACTCTAGGGTGCTCCGGCCAGAGAACCTAAAGGTGCCAGGCATGGGCCTGCAGTTGTGTGTCCACAGGAGTGGTGTTTAGTTGGTCTCCACAATTTTTTGACTTTTTCACGTGGAGCGGCAGCTGAACCTTTCGTTCGTGGCTGCGAGACTGAGAGGTAGACCTGTGTTAGTTTGTCCGAGTCAGTCACTGGTGTCACGAACCAGTTCACGTGGTTCGTGTGTGGCGGTCTCTACTGTAGCTCGTACACTTGTTTGGGTTTGCCGTTTATTTATTACAGTTGCTTTACGTAGTCAGCAAACGACGAGTACATTTACAGCTTTAATATCCTGCTTAGTTGTTCTATAAATGCTAGCGCAGTTTACTGCTTCCGTACCTATGTTTTGGTTTGCTCGGTGTTGGGGGAGTTCCCTACTGAGCCAGTGACTAGAGAGGCTCACCCCTACCCCCCACAGGTGAGGGCGAGGAGGACGTTTCGTTACCTCGTCCAGTTCGAAGCTGCGTCACAGCGGTGTTGGACCAGCACCTCCAGCAGTGTAGTTTCTTTTCTCAGTTGTACTAGTTTACCTTGAGGTATGCCCCAGGCTCCTGTACCTTCTTGTACTTTTGTTGAAATTTGACTATGTAAATCTTGTACACTATATATGAGTTGGTGAATCATATATGTGATCAGGTGTGTTCCTTTGTGTTTCACGGACGTGTGTATGATATCCCTTGCGAGGCTTCAACGCGTTCACGGGAGGCGGACTCGGATCAAGTTCGTTAGTGGTTTAACGGGCTTGAACGAGGCGTTCCGTTGCACACACTAGTACAAGTAAAGATAGGGGAATAACAAGTCCCTTAGGGGCATACCCTGAGGGTGATGTACAACTAAGAGGGGGAACCACTGCTAGCTACGAGGACCATGACTACCGCCTCGTCTCCTTCGCCCGGTGCACACCCTGTCGCTGTTGAGAAGTCTCACCTGGAAAAGGAAGGGATGAGCTTCAAATCAGAAGCTCAGTAGGAACTACCAATCTCCTATTGGCTCTAACAAGCAGAAGAACATATATATATATATATATATATATATAATTAAATAACAACAGTTATGTCTTCTACTACACAGAAAAGTGCGTAAGCAAAGCTACTAACTAGCAATAGTACGGAGAACACCACGGTCGGAAACTCCGTAGAACCTGCACGTCGTGACCAACACACGGCTGGCTACGCAGATGAGGAGAACCCCACCTGGACAAGAGACACTAGCTATGGAAAACACTACCACTAGTCAACCGGTCAGGTGCGTCCACTGACGTTTTATCCTCGACCCAGGTCCAAACCTCCACGTCTCATCAGAGTGAGGTAGGAACACAAAGTACAGAACAGTAACTGCCGTGGTCTGGCAAGACTATGGTCCCATGCCTGGCCTCTCCAAGTGGTTTTGGGGCCACAAGGAGCGAGGCAGTGAGAAAAAGGACTGACTGGTCTGCACCGGGTAGAACTCTGGCAGTCCTTGGTGTCCCAGACCAACCAAGAGAGCTCTGCAAACGACTCGACGCCACTGTCTTAACCACCATTTTCCCCTCAACTCCAGAGTCCATGACACGAGTACGCTTGTCGCCCCGAACGCTCTAAGGCGTACGAGGATGGGGGTCCTAGGCAACGGTAACAACCTCTCTCACGGGACAAGCCCTCAGGTTTCGAGCACCGGGCGAACGACTAGTGTAGGACCATACTAGGGAACTAGCACTGGTGCCACAGGTATAGTAAGAAGTGGAAACGGTGAAGACTCCACAGAAAATGGAACTCCGCAAGACCTACCTATCTCTGCTGTAGTCGCGACGCATCGGGCTATCGCGATCATGTCGCGACACCCAGGGCGGTCGTGACACTGTCGTGGCGGCCCAAGCCGTCGCGACCATGTCGCGACACTCAAGAGCGTCGCGATGATGTCGCGGCGGCCTTGCCGGTCGTGACATCATCGCGACCTCTATACAGGTTGCGTTCTCAGCCGAGAGGGGTTCCGGGACGATCCTCCTGGAGACCACCCCAATTACGATACAATCACATCCACACGGGGGAGGGGAGCATGGGAAACATAAAAGAAAGCTCATAAACCATACAAACCACCCTCAAACCCCACAAAACATGGATTACAACGAATCTACGCTCGATGGAATCCTCACTCAACATGAGCATGATTCTCACACTCCCACACCAAACCACGAGAAACCACGATCTCAAGGGGGAAAGGACCATGCTAGGGCAAGAGGAGTCAAGGGTCGCTACTTCCAAGAGTAGAGCCGACCCGTTAGGGCCTTCATGTCGGAATGGCCACCTCCTCCTCGCTCCAAGCTCCTGCGATCACGCCGCCTACACAAACGGGGCGTCACCTCCCACCACGAGCACCCCATGCACGCCAGGAACCATAGGAGAAGAGAGAGCTCGGAGGAGGAAGAAGAAGGAAAAGGGAGAGAGGGGGAAATGGGGCGCCGGCCTCGGTTTTAAACCGATGGGCCCCAAGACGTCATGGGTCAGCCCGGCGCGACAACAAGCATGTCGCGACACCCTTAGGTGTCGCGACCATGTCATGACAGCCACCCACGGCGCGACACCAAAAGCGGTCAAACCTTGAAGATCGGGAAACAAGAATACGACGGTCTGCTAGGTCGCGTCAACGATGTATGCACCTAACACCCGACAAGGCCGTTCTAACAGACAGGATAGCGGTCAAGTCGGTCAGAAAAGCAGTTGCGATGCCTCCAGATGCCGCGACAAGAACGCGACGCCCACCCCCGTCACGACCATGTCACGGCAGCCAGGCGCGCTGCATCCCGAAGAATGTCGTGTTGGGCTCCCCTGGGGCGGCCATGTCGCGACCAGGGTGCCTACCGTGACCCTGAGTATAGGGCCAAGGGCCCAAGAGGGCTGGGTCTTACATCCCACCCTCCTTAAGAAATTTCGTCCTCGAAATTAAAAGAAACTCAGTTTCAAATGGAAAGCAGTATAGGGAAAAATAGCATACCAATCAATCAAAAAAATATAGGAATTGCTCCCTCATTTCATCCTCATGCTCCCACGTGGCCTCGCCACCAACGCGGTTCTCCCAGACAACCTTGACCAGCAGAATCTGCTTCCTGCACCAATGCTGCACTCTGTAGTCCACAACTCTGACCGGATACTCTGGCACTGAAAAGTCTGGCGCTACCTCAAGCTATGAGTAGTCCCACACGTGCAACGGATCTGCAACGTACCTCCTGAGCTGCGGCACATGGAAAACATTGTGCACGCCTGCCAACTATGCCAGAAGACTCAACCTGTAGGCAACCTCGCCAATCCTCTCTGTGATAGGGAAAGGCCCAATATACCTGGGACTGAGCTTTCCCTTCCTGCCAAATCTCATGACACCCTTGGTCGGAGAGACCCGCAAAAATCCAAGGTCACCCACGCTGAACTGCAACGGCCTCCTGTGGACATCTGCATAGCTCTTCTGCCTGCTCTGTACTGCCTGACTAAACTGACTGTGTCTGCACACTGCTGCACCATCTCTGGTCCTAAAAGCTGCCTCTCACCGACCTCAAACCAATGAAGTGGTGTCCTGCATGGCCGACCATACAAAGCCTCGTATGGTGCCATTCCAATGCTCGAGTGATAACTGTTGTTGTATGCAAACTCTACCATCGGAAGGTGCCACTCCAGTCCAAACAGCACGGTCTCAGTATATCCTCCAAAGTGTGAATAGTCCTCCTTGACTACTCATCTGACTATGGGTGATACGCTGAACTCAGCCTCAACTCTATACCAAGAGCTCTCTACAAACTGCGCCAAAACTCAGAAGTGAACCTCGGATCTCTTTCGGAAACAATCGAAACTGGGGCTCCGTGCAACGGAACAACTAGGTCCATGTACAGTCTGGTGAGCCTGTCCACTGACCAAGACATCATGATTGGAAGAAAGTGTGCTGACTTGGTCAACCGATCCACAATCACCCAAATACCATCATGCCTCTGCGGAGTACGGGGCAAACCAACCACAAAGTCCATGGTGATGTTGTCCCACTTCCACTCGGGATTGGGTAATGACTGCAGCTCACCACCAGGATGCTGATGCTCAGCCTTCACCCGCTGACAGGTAAGGCAACGAGCGACAAACTCTGGCACGTCCCTCTTCATCCCTGGCCACCAGAAGAACCTCCTCAGGTTGTGGTACATCTTAGTGGAACCAGGATGAACAACATATATCGACCGGTGTGCCTCTGACAACAGCGCCTGGCGTGCATCACTGGGGACGTACAATCTTCCTCTGAATCTGACCTCACTGTCCTCGTCCAGCTCAACATCTGGCATCTGCAAAATATCTGCCAACTGTGTATCTGCCTGCTGTGCCTTCAACACCTGACTGTACACTAACATACGAACTGACAATGTAAGACCCTCGAATTTCCGTCGTATTTTTTTCGTATTTATGTGTGTATATTGTGTTGAGTATGTATGTACGTGTTTACGTAGGTATTAGAATAGTATAATTACGGGTGCATGTGTTTATATTAAACGTAAATAATGTATGTATTGCATTGGTGATAGTATGAATATAATACCATGTACATATTGCATGTATATAAGCTTGGTATGCATGACCTTCTGCATAATTTAGGGTTCTGGCCGAATGCATCTTGGCGTCAAGCTCAGGCCGTTTAGGTGGAGTTAGCGTCCAATCCTGGACGCCAACATTAACTCCGGCGTCCAGCGATATGGACGCCAATCTCTCTGGCCTGCATGCGCAGCAGAGCTGCAAGCTTCTGAAACAAGGCAAGCTACCCATTGGGGGGATGTCCCCCAACGGCTCTCAGGGTGTCCCATCACCCTAGTGAGTGGGAGGAGACCCTCTTTAGGTCTGAACCCGAAATGGGCTCCCCCATCCTTCTCATTTTTCACCCTTGCAAGAGGAGAGAAGAAGAGAGAAAACCCTAGAGCCTTCTGTGAGAAAGCCCCACCTTGTAACCCAAGAATCCGGCTTCCTGGAGCTTGATCCGGCCGACTTCCCCGACAAGGAGGTAGCTGATATGAAGGGCAAGGCCTCCCCGGTCTTGCTTTGCTGAGGAGATCATCCAAAAGCCCGGTGGAAGGAGGTCTTGGAGGGCATTTCGTCACTTCTTGGGGACTGCCCAAGGAGAGCTTCTCCGAGCCCTAGATCCTTCGAAGCATTTTGAAGAAGGCAAGTGACCTATCTATGGTATCCCCGTATGAGTCTAGGAGGTTTTTATCATTTTTATGGAATTTCCCTCGAGTCCTAGACCCTCCATTTCACCCAACTTTCAGAGCTCGGGTCTGTGTTTCTGCACAGACCTGAGTAAACGGCAAGGTCCCTGGACGCCTGGGATGAGCTTGGCGTCCATCGACCATGCCGCTGACCCTGAGTCAGCGGCCAGAGACCGCCGTCGAGTTCTTCTGGACAGAACAGTGAGCTGTTCTGTCCCACTTATACATTAAATTCGGTATGTTTTATGCGATGAGGATATATGGTATCCCTATAAGCTATGTATATCGTGCATCGTGCTTGTGGATGTGTGTGAGTTGTGTGGTGAATGTGAGTAATGATGTCTTGTAAGCATGTGAACATAACTTGTAAATGATTTTGCAATTCAAAGTTCCATGATTAAGATTAGTTGAGTGTTTTGTTTTCAGTCTATTCATAAGGAATTGTGGGGCATGTATGTATGTTCTGAAATTTTGGTAATCCATGCGTGCTTGTGGAATTGTTAATAAGTGTAGTTCGGTAAAATAAAAACATGTAAAAAAAAAAAATAGGTTGTGACAAATGATTTATAGATGTACGAATTAGGATTGGTGTTGTATTCTAAATCCATGCATATGTTAGTGGTTTCTGTGCAAAACAGTAAGTGGATAGATTGCAAATTGTGTTAGGCTCATGTTAGCTTAAATTGTGAATAATATGCTAATTAGGTGTTTGATTTTCTATAAATCCTATTTAGCTCAGAAAAATCTGAAAAATTGAGGGTATGATTTTGAACCCGAAAACAGCATGTGGTTAAATTTTCAGGCCAATTGGAACAGTAGATAAAGAGTTATGTGTTTTCAAGTGAAGTACGATAATTCATGCATATAATCGAAATACGGTTCGTTATGATCTAAAATCAGCATGATTAATGTGTGTATTGTGTGTTAAACCTTGGAATTTCTGTAGTATCATGTTAGGAAAAACAGAAATGCTCAGGTGAGTGAAAGAGTGAATGAAATGAGATGTGTTGTGCGTGAAACCATGTGTAAAACGGTAAATGTGTAAAAGTGTAAACTGTGCCAATGTGATACTGCTTCCGAGAAGGCAGTGGAGCTGTATCAGGGAAAAGTCCCCCTGAGAAAGTTCATTGTGTTAAGTGACCCTAAGGGCATTAGGGGGAAATCCTGGAGGTGGACAAGTACCACTGGTTAGGGTGGAGACTTGTTCTCCCGGTCTGCGCAGTCCAAGAGTCACCATTGCATTGCCTAGATGGTGCCTATGTGTTATGTGATGTGAATGTGTCCTTCTTTGGTGGTTTGGACTATGTGTCACGGCACTAAAATATGTGTAAAGTGTAATGTGTAAAGTGTATGTGACCATGTGTAAATGTGTAAGTGACATGTGAATGTGTATGTGTAAAGTGTAACCATGTGAAAAGAGGAAATTGTGAAAAAGGAAAACGTGAAAATCTAGATGTGCAATGTGTTATTGAAACCATGTGAGGTGAAATCTGAAACCATGTGAATTCAGAAAATGCATGTTATCCTTCTTGTGTTTATGTGTGCAAAGTGTTTAGAACCCATGATAGGGACAACAAATGAATATGTGTGCAAGATGGCGTGATTGATTGTTCATATGTTATGTTCTAAGCCACATTGTAGCTTCCATGTGTAGGTATATAGTCTTTGAACCATGTGAAATCAGCAACCTAAAGCATGTTAAAAAGTTATGTATGTGCTTAAGAACATGTGGAATCCATGCTAACTATGTTCCCCGTTCATGTGTGTAAATTGTCCATGTTGATAACTCTCACGTTTGGTTCTTTATAAGGTTGAAGTTCATAAGTAAATGGATTAGAGACCATGTGGTAGGTGAATGTTATATTTTTGAAATCTGAAAGCATGCGTTATGTATAAATTGTAGAACCGCCATGATAGGTTGAAAACTTAAATGGACTAGCATGCTATGTGTTGCTAATTGTATGTGCATGTAGAAACCACTAGGACTTGTACGTGTATATCATGCGTAGTGTTACTTGCTGAGTCCCTGGACTCACTCCTTGCTTCGGCGTACAGGTGTAGTTGGTGGCACGACACCGTTGGAGGAGACGGTGGAGACGGACTCCGAGCACGGAGACTAGTTACTTGGAGCTTCTTTGTGATTGTGTACTTCGTCGTATGTACTTGAACATTGTATTAGGCTTATCATGAAAAGAATGTAATATGTGGACATTTGTATTTCTATTTCAGCAAATTAAATCATGTGAATTTTAGTTCCTTTTTGCAAATTGTAAACTGTATGTATGTTTAATGTGGATGATGAATGGTTGGAGATAGTTCTCTTTTACTTCCGCTACTCTGTTATTTATATTCGCGTGTATCTCAGCTGTTTGTATCGTTGGGTAAATGTCCCACTGTGAGGACTCTCGCTATATCGACGTGGGTCGGTATGACCGTACCGGTATAATGAGGGCCGTCACAGACAAACTGGTCATCACTGCACGGTCTCTGCACCTCGAAGGGTAGAAAACTCCCTGGGACAGATCCTCAAACAGTCTCCACTCTTTGACCATCAACGAACTCAAGCAAACATGCCTGCGCAAAGCATCTGTCATGACGTTAGCCCTTCCCGGGTGATAGGAGAGGGTAAGGTCGTAGTCCTTCAAATACTCTATCCATCTGCGCAGCCTCAAGTTTAAATCCTTCTGAGTGGAAATATACTACAAACTCTGATGGTCGGTGAAGATCTCGAACGCCTCGCCGTACAAATAGTGCCTCCACAACTTCAGAGCGAACACCACTACTGCCAACTCTAAGTCGTGGGTAGGGTAGTTCTCCTCATGCTTCTTCAACTGCCGAGATGCATAGGCGATGACCCACCATGCTGCATCAGCACTGCACCCAAACCTGACCTCGACGGGTCGGTGTAGACCACAAAACCTCCACTACCTGACGGCAAGACCAACACTGGCGCTGAAGTCAACCTCGTCTCTAGCTCCTGAAAACTCCACTCGCAGTCATCAGTGTAGACGCGAAATTTGGCCCATCCCCGCGTGGTTCCATGGCTGAATAAGGCTTGTTTGACCATTTGTTGACTTGCCTCGGATCCCATGTAGACGGCAACATCGATTGCCGCTGACACCTTGTTAACGGCACACTCCCTAGACGTCTACTCTGGTAGACGTGCTTTTTTGGATCATCCTCGCAAGGCTCATTTCTTAGCCCATTAGGCCCATTATTCAGTAGGCGCAATGTTATCTCCATTAAGGTCTCCAGGGTAGCTCGTGCCCTTGTCGGCGGGCCCGATTGTCGTCGCTCCATTTATGATGACGAGAGCTTGATTGGACATGTTAGCTGCAGAATTCACTGTTGTCAAGATCTTTTGGCGACAGTCGTTTATCGCCTACACTTTTCCTGGTGCCAGCCTCTTCTGCCGTTATCTCTTGCATTGTGCGTGGTGCTTGTGTGCTTGCCATTTCCACGACTTTCTAACTGTCCTTTGTGTGTATCTAGAGCCACACTCCAGTTAAATTCACCTAAACCCAAGCCCAAATAAATCAAATTAATTAATAAATGAAACAATTAAAATCCATGTAAACCACATATTAGAACCCATCCTTAACAAATAAAAATAACAAACCATGTAAATAAAATACATTCAAATCTACAAAAGAATTTAAAAACCCACAACAACCAACCTACTAAAAAGGCCAGCGTGCCATCTCATTACCCAAACTAAATCATACCCACATAAAATAGATCAACCCAATCTCACTAAATAAATTAAATGATCCATGTAAAACATATAAAATAAATAAATCCATAATAAAAGAAAACAACCAAATCCAACCCCATTTAAAATCTAAACAATTTAAACCCAACTTAAAATCCCAATAAATAAAAAAATCACATAATCCGTAAAACCCACATAAAACAAAATCCATCACCACCACTTAAACGAACATTAACCAAGCCCATAAAAATGTTAATTAATTAAAGAGTACAACCATCCAAATCCATATAAAAAAAAACAACAACAATTAAAATATAGCTCACACATAAAACTCAATAAATAAATTAACCATACCCATCAGCTAAACCCCCACTTAAAATCTAAAAAGATGAAATAATTAAAAATCATATAACCCCAAGCAAACCAACCTTAATAACTCAAATAATAATAATAAAACATACCCTTGTAAAATCCGTTCAACCAAAAAAACAAAACAAAAAACAACAAACCACACCCAAAAACTAAACTTGCATAACCCACCACACTTATACCATTTAAAATCCATAAACAACCCAACCCATTAAAAGAAAGAAGAAAATAAATAAATACCCAACAACACCCAGCCATACCATGTAACGTATGTAAACCGAACCCATTTAATTAATCCACTTAATTAAACCCCTACCATACCCACAATTAAAACCCACATGGCTTCCCATGCAAACACCTTCTTCCACCCACGTTTTCACCATACTCGCTCAACTCCCACACAAGCACATGGCACACCTCCACGCAGAAGCCATTTCCGCCACCTATCCCATGCAAGCAGCCTCCATCTCCCACGTCCTCACCACACCATGCACACCAACTCTTGCACACACGGCAACCACTCCCCCAAAATATCTGTGAGACCGGGTCCACCTCCCATGCACAAACCCCTCGTCGTTATCTCCTCCCTCATCTCACGCCCAGCAACACCCATCACTCCGACTTCAGCGTCCGGGTCGCCGTGAGACCCGCGGAAGCCTCTCCCACGTAAACTGCCCACATCCCCGTCTCTTTAGGAGGCCATGCATGCCATCCGACGATAAGGACCCTGCCTCCATTCCGTCAAGAGAGGGGGAGATTTCCATCGCGGGAGGTCGCAGTAGCCCAGGAGAAACCACCTCGCGCACCACCCAGTCGGCGGGTCTTTGGCAGTCACACACACCAACTGCAGCTCTGACTCCATCACAACATCATCCGTCGGCACATCAGCTTACTCCTCCTCTACACTCACCTCTCTCTTGGATACGACGTCGGCATCCACTCAACGCTGCACAGTCACCAGAGGAGCTCAGCTTCAAGTTACACTTCGCTATCACCTCCCTTCGCAGTACGCCATCCGGTGGAACAATACGGCGATGAGCATGCCAACGTCAGAGTCAGCACGTTGCCCTGGAGAAGATTTCTTCGTCATTGCGTCTGCATAGATAGGGACCTCCTTCTCTTCCTCCTCTCTATTTTGTTTAGCTTTCCATCTCACATATAATGCATCTTTACCACGTCTACGCACACACTCACGTAGTGCATCTTTTCCAATACCCAGTTTAGAAGGGGTTTTCTATAAACAAAGGAGGGAGGGAAGGCAGTCATAACATTTGGCCGTCTTCCTTCTCAAGCCTCCAACCCGTAAGACGCCCCCCAATTGTGTGTGTTTTTCATATATGTGAGCGCATGATACCATAATTTTCAGTCTAATGGGTCTTTTATGTTTGTTTCTTTTGCAGGAAAATTGAAGCTACACCATGGAACCCTCATCCTTTGGCCGGCCGAAGGAGAAGAAGTGAAGAATCCATCATCTCCACATCGAGGCGTTACCCGATCACATCTCCTCCGGGCGGAGGTAAAAAGTCCCTGGCGATCACTCATCATTTCCCGTTGCGATCTTTTCGCCAAGATGAATGTGGACGTTCATCACCGAAAAATAACGTCTACAATTTTTTCTGACGATCACGGTGGGACACACACTGCTTGCCATGGTGATGTTTCTTCTTAACTTCCTGCCATTTTAATTGTATTTTCTGCAAATCACCTTCTTTCTAGATTTCCACGGTGATCTATCCAAAAGTGGAATTTCAGGTTATTTTAATCCCCACACTACATGCACATGGACCATTTTGACACCATTACTTTAATGTCCATGTTGCATGACCTTCTCACGCTGTATCATGAGTTATTTTATGGCAAAATAGCATGACGTAGGTTTTTAGCGTGTTTACTTTTGTTATCTGTTTTGATATCAGGATGATGTTTTGATATCCTGCCACCAATGCTCTCTACATAAAATGGCATGCTATTTTGTCGTCTCCTAGTGTGTTTACTTTTGTTATTTTGTAGGTTTTTAGCCGTTGTCTGCTGCTGCTGTTGTGCTTAGCATCTTGCTTAGTCATGTGATTACCTTGTCTCCCTGTTGTATATATATTTTATTTCTTGCTATTTAGTGTGTTCAGCAATATTTTGTTCCATTTTTTTCTCTCTTTTCTTTTCCTCTCTATCTGCTGGTTGGTGAGTGATGAGTGAGCAATCTTTTCACACATTCTAGGATAGCCCCTCTTTGGTTCACGGTCTCTTACTTGGGGATTCCCTCTTAGGTAAATCGGATCGGTGCCAAATGAGAACTCTGTAAGTCCCTACATTCCGTGGATTCCCTCACGGTACGGGGCAAGAGGACCTTCACCCTGTGTCTAGAAATCCCAGGTTGTGTGTTGTGAGCTCACAAGTCTACACTGTGTTGGCTATACCCTGTCTCCCTCTCATCTTGAGAGAACAATCAAGAAAATCACTCTAAGATTGGCCAAAATAAGTTTAAAAGCTGTCTGGGATGCAACTCTTGATAAACAATCCGTTTTCAGTGCTAGTGCATACTGGTGTGTCATCCATCTTCTCAATGATAGTGTCAATTGTTGTCTTTTGAGTGTTGGACGTGTGTTGACGTATGAGTTCACTATGTATGCTAATTTGATACATAAGTTTGGATGGAAGTAAGCAATGGAAAACTCATTTTTTCAGCGATCTTCTTCCTCAACTCCTCTCCTCCCTCAGGAGGATGTGGAGTTGTCTCATATCCTTTCACGTTACTCCCCCAGTCAGGTCCTTTAGTTCTTGTCTAGGGGCAAGACATCTTGTATTTCTACTCCAATCCCTGTGGCCAAGTCTCATGCTCAACATGATGTTCCTAGTGGTAGGGTCCCGTCCAACAATCCTACTCAATTCAGGACCCCTACCCAAGTTGGATCCTCCATACCCCGCAAATCTGTGCACTCTACCTCTCCTAAAGCTCCTCCACCACAAGACTACATCAGTAGGAGTGAGATGGAGGGGTATGTCAGGATGCTCATAGCTAAGTATTTGCCGAAGTCTCATTCCTGGAAGAGTCATTGCAAACTCCCACCTGTTCATTTCTCACCAGGATTCAAGTTTCCCAAATACAGGATGTATGATGGGACTACTGATCCTCACTTTCACCTTGCCAAATTTCTTATGGATTCTTGTCAATGGTTTCATGATCGGGCCCTACTTGTCCATTTGTTCTAAAATCACTTGAAGGTGAGGCTCTTTCATGGTTCATATCTCTCCCAGCTACAGACCTTGTCAAATTTGACATTCTTTCAGAAAGGTTTATAGCTCATTTTGAACATTTGACAAGTCCAATCCCTACACTTTCCGATTTGGTGGCAGAGAAAATGAGACCAAATGAATCTTTCCTTCAGTTTGCTAATAGGTGGAGAGATATGGCTTTTAGATCAGGTCTGGGCATCCGTGAGTCTCAAGCTATCCCTGTTCTAATTCATAATTCCACTCTTGAGCTAAGTTACGTTTCGACATTTGCTCAACTCTGTGATCGAGCAAGAATTCTTGAGTCCTACTTGGAGGACCCCTCTCTCCCAGTCCAGTTCAAACCACCTGCATGTTGTCACCCTGTTTGGACTACTACCACCTCAACTATACAACACTCTCATCCAAACCCGAGTCAAAGGCTCCAACTCATTCTCCCTCCTTCTAAAGTGTGAGATCACAACCAACCATTCCTTCAGTCTCATACTCCATTTATTCTCATTCTAGGGGGAAAGAGTCAGTCCATCATGAGGAGGTTGCAGAAGGGGCATTAATAGAGGAGAAATCCATCCAACCCGTGACTGTAGGAGTGGTTTCAACATTTCCTTGCCCAAATAAAGAGGTGATAGAGGAGGTAGAGGCACCTATTAAAGAGAAGGAGCATGAAGCTAGAGAACTAGCCAAGCTAGGGGCATCCAATCATTGCTCAACTCAACCCATCACCCAAATTGTCAAGCCATCCAATCCAGTTGCCAAGCCCTTGCAAATCAAGATCGTTTTGTCACCTGTCTTAAGAGCAGCTTTGCAGACCCCCAATCCTCTCCTGTTGGAACCTAGATATCCGAGACCTATAGGATATGGGGCCATTATTCTTTGGCATTCTGCTAAAGATTTCTTAAGGGTTGTTCGTCCCACTCCACGGGAGACCAAGCTAATTTTTCTCAGGCTGATGTGCCATGCCAGCTTGCTTGCAAAACCTGTACTCAGCTCATTCCCTACAATGCTTGGTCCCCTTCCTCTCATCAAGTCAACTCCCTTAACTGTTCTTCGAGTCCTTCAATCTCATTCATGTTTGACCCTTTCAACAAGGACTCGAAGTGATTTGTTCTCCACTCAGTTCCTTACAGTTTGCCTATCATTCAAGAACAGGGGCAACCCTTTCATTCCAGCTGGATCCATCTACCTTCTTTTCAAACAAGGCACTTTCAAGGGGCACTTTGGCTACTTTGTTATATGTGTTGGCTTTGGCTTCAAGGGGCATACCATCCTTTATATGGTTCGTTGTTTATTCTTATATCAATTTCATATCGAGCCATCTTCAAATGTTGGGATCTCTGTGATGTGCAATTCAGCTCAGGTTTGGGGCACACCATTTCAGCTCCTCTCACTCCTTTCTCAAGGGAAATCCACACTGGTCATGAGAATTTCATCCATGTCTCTAACAAGCTCAACTCCTTTCTTTATGCTTGAGGGGGACCCCACTTCACTCACTCTTCCTAAGCCTCCCGACTTGGTGGAGTTCACTTCTTTCCAACATTTTCTCTACCACAAGGGGCATGCAATCCTCCCATGGACTGTGTTGTTCATTGCGTGCTCCCTTATCTTTCCATTATTGTACATTCTTTATCCTCACCTTACTCAATTCACATCTATCGCCATCAAATTCTTTCTTCTCACCTTCTATCTCACTCCTTGTTTCACCTCTCATGATTACCATCCAAGGTGGTCATGTGAGAAAGACAAATATTGGTTTGCAGGTACCTCCTTGCGAGCATTTCATCGCCTGATGCCAATTTTCTTCATAAGGCTCATCTTCGACAATGGCTAGAAGGCACAGGTGAGATCTCTACCTAGGGGCATTCCGCTCGGGATGTTCCCACTCATTGTACATACCATTTTCTGAATTATTCAATTTATTTTACTTTTCTCAAATTTTTACACAAAAAAATTTATATATCCAAAAAATCCAAAAAAAATATAAAAAACCAAAAAAATGGTGTATATATTGTGTACATTTGTTTTTTCTTCTTAAATGTCTTTTAGAACAAAAAAAAGAAGTCAATAGACTGGCAACTGTCATGCATCTCAAGCCACGTGTTAAGGAGTAAGAGGCACATGAGTGAACCAAGGAACTTGGTCTAGCAAAGTCATGGAAATTTCTGTCAGGCGTCACAACCAAGCTTTTGAAGAATGAATCAACATACACACACCAGACAACTTAAAAATTTGAGTCGTCACTCCAAGATAGTTATTTGTCCTAGGACACAACAAAGGCCACAATCCTCCTCCTTCCACTCGACTGATCGAGACACTCAGCACTCTTAAATTGTTGAGCTTAGCAGTCAAGACAACTTCCCCTAAGGTGAGACTAAGACACCAGAGCACGTGAAGAGGGCAGTGTCCCCGCAGGCAAACAAAAGAAAGAAACAAAAAACAATCAATCAAAAGAAAAGAAAAGAGCCTGGTCGTGACCGTGCCTGGACATAAAATCCCCCATCCAATTCAAAGTCAAATGCTACATTGCTTGAGTTTTTTCCTAGTCGATTGCGGTAGGGCAATACGGGTGCTCGGCAAAGTAGGGGTTGCCAGGTTCTGACCCTGGGGTCCACGAAACACCTCGCCTTGAGCCCGTTAAGCCACACATGGCCAGGTTCTCTCATCCAATTAGCACCTTGCAAAAGTCTAGGGGCAAACAAGTCAAAAATAGACAGTCTAAAATCACCTAAAAGGGCATGTTGTTAAGACCGTCTCAGCTCATCAATTTAGCAGTTTTACTGATCCTCTCGAGAAGTTTATCCCCTTATTTCTTCCTTTCTCCCTTGAGGATTCCAAACCTCTGAGGTGTCTAAAGGACAAGTTTCTTTTAAGGATGACATCTCCTTTTTAAAACCACGCTTCATGTTGGTTTGTTCACAAGGGGCAAGGTTATTGCCATGAAGAATCTCCATATTTCTGCTAGGCCAATTTTCCTTTACTTCATCAGCCTCGCACTCTTTCATTGCCATAACGATGGTTGCCGGGCTTTGACCAAAAGAAAAAAAGTGTTTTCATGTTTTCCCTTATGCATTTGCTTTCTTAAAAAAAAAAATCCAAAAAAATAGCATTTGCTTTAACATCGTATGTACATATTTTTTTCCAAGTTAGTATTTTGCTTTGCTCGTACATATTTCTTTTTTCTTTAATTTTGTTAATAAAACTCAGTCCCTTGACCTTGCTTCAAGAAAGGTATGTCATTCTTTGGCAAGGGGCTGAGGTCAGAGCTTCACTGATCACTTTTTCTTAAGTGTTATATCAATAGAGAAGTATCCAGAAGCTAAGGAGAGGGTCCCAAAAAAAAAAAAAAAGATTGAGAAAGGGATTGACCAAAGTGGCACTTCATTGAATCATCCGCCCGAGGTTCGCAGGTAGTCAATTCCTGGCTATCATGTTCAGGTATGTCTAACCTAGGGTTTAGCTGCACCAGAGGCTAATAACTTGGTGACCATGAACCCAGAGTTCCCCTTCACCAAAAATCGTGACGGGTTTGTGATCTCCCAGTTATTTGATTGGCCTTTAATAATTCCTCTGGTTTACTAACTTGCATTTAGATAGGGCAAACCCTGCATGCATGCATGTCATTTTCTCTGCTAACTTTACAAACTGAGGAAGAAAGATTTTTTCCCCTGTCTCGTGCTTTAAAGTTATTCTGGTGGCTAGAAATGAGTTCTGCTAGTCTGCTCTTCAACTAAGATTAATCAAGTGAAATCCCAAGTCTATCCTGATCCAGCAAATTGTCTGTTCACCCAGATCCCAAGTTTAACTGGGTCAACACCATCTTCTTGAATATCTGAGCTGAATATCGGGTCTTTGTTGCCCCCCTTCTCCACTTGTCCCACCGTAACTTTCACAATTAGTCAAGCAATCCTTATTGAGTTCACTTGAGCCTTCGCCAGTCGCAAGCTTAATTCCGTACTTCAGGCTTTCCAAACATTGATTCCAGTTAGAATCTTTTGATAATCCTTTGAGAGATCAACCAACTCTTGTCTCCACGACCCCCTAAATTTGGGACAGACGTCCTAATTAGGCCAGCGAGCCCACGAGCTCCAGTTATGAGACTCTCTTGATTCAACCGTCATATTACAACTCCTTTGACTCAGACACACCAGAAACTAGTCAAAGTCTAACATGGCAATGCCAGGGACCCTACCGTTGGGTTGCAGTTGTAGTTACACGGGTAGATCACTCTTCCTCTTATCCACATTTGTCTCTCAGACGATTTGTCACTCGTTTCTAACCTAATTCATTCGTTTGGCTTGCTAGAATTCCTGTCCTCAGGGATGGCCATTCATCAAAATCTCCGCGTCCTTTGTTTACCGAGACACCAATCTTTCAGTCCGCTCTGCTCCCTTGCAAGACCGGATGTCTCGGAGGGGCATTTGTAGACGCGAGATTTGGCCCATCCCCGCGTGGTTCCATGGCCGAATAAGGCTTGTTTGACCATTTGTTGACTTGCCTCGGATCCCATGTAGACGGCAACATCGATTGCCGCTGACACCTTGTTAACGGCACACTCCCTAGACGTCTACTCTGGTAGATGTGCTTTTTTGGATCATCCTCACAAGGCTCATTTCTTAGCCCATTAGGCCCATTATTCAGTAGGCGCAATGTTATTTCCATTAAGGTCTCCAGGGTAGCTCGTGCCCTTGTCGGCGGGCCCGATTGTCGTCGCTCCATTTATGATGACGAGAGCTTGATCGGACATGTTTGAGCTGCAGAATTCACTGTTGTCAAGATCTTTTGGCGACAGTCGTTTATCACCTACACTTTTCCTGGTGCCAGCCTCTTCTGCCGTTATCTCTTGCATTGTGTGTGGTGCTTGTGTGCTTGCCATTTCCACGACTTTCTAACTGTCCTTTGTGTGTATCTAGAGCCACACTCCAGTTAAATTCACCTAAACCCAAGCCCAAATAAATCAAATTAATTAATAAATGAAACAATTAAAATCCATGTAAACCACATATTAGAACCCATCCTTAACAAATAAAAATAACAAACCATGTAAATAAAATACATTCAAATCTACAAAAGAATTTAAAAACCCACAACAACCAACCTACTAAAAAGGCCAGCGTGCCATCTCATTACCCAAACTAAATCATACCCACATAAAATAGATCAACCCAATCTCACTAAATAAATTAAATGATCCATGTAAAACATATAAAATAAATAAATCCATAATAAAAGAAAACAACCAAATCCAACCCCATTTAAAATCTAAACAATTTAAGCCCAACTTAAAATCCCAATAAATAAAAAAATCACATAATCCGTAAAACCCACATAAAACAAAATCCATCACCACCACTCAAACGAACATTAACCAAGCCCATAAAAATGTTAATTAATTAAAGAGTACAACCATCCAAATCCATATAAAAAAAACAACAACAATTAAAATATAGCTCACACATAAAACTCAATAAATAAATTAACCATACCCATCAGCTAAACCCCCACTTAAAATCTAAAAAGATGAAATAATTAAAAATCATATAACCCAAAGCAAACCCACCTTAATAACTCAAATAATAATAATAAAACATACCCTTGTAAAATCCGTTCAACCAAAAAAAAAAAAAAACAACAAACCACACCCAAAAACTAAACTTGCATTACCCACCACACTTATACCATTTCAAATCCATAAACAACCCAACCCATTAAAAGAAAGAAGAAAATAAATAAATACCCAACAACACCCAGCCATACCATGTAACGTATGTAAACCGAACCCATTTAATTAATCCACTTAATTAAACCCCTACCATACCCACAATTAAAACCCACATGGCTTCCCATGCAAACACCTTCTCCACCCACGTTTTCACCATACTCGCTCAACTCCCACACAAGCACATGGCACACCTCCACGCAGAAGCCATTTCCGCCACCTATCCCATGCAAGCAGCCTCCATCTCCCACGTCCTCACCACACCATGCACACCAACTCTTGCACACACGGCAACCACTCCCCCAAAAATATCTGTAAGACCGGGTCCACCTCCCATGCACAAACCCCTCGTCATTATCTCCTCCCTCATCTCACGCCCAGCAACGCCCATCACTCCGACTTCAGCGTCCGGGTCGCCGTGAGACCCGCGGAAGCCTCTCCCACGTAAACTGCCCACATCCCCGTCTCTTTAGGAGGCCATGCATGCCATCCGACGATAAGGACCCTGCCTCCATTCCGTCAAGAGAGGGGGAGATTTCCATCGCGGGAGGTCGCAGCAGCCCAGGAGAAACCACCTCGCGCACCACCCAGTCGGCGGGTCTTTGGCAGTCACACACACCAACTGCAGCTCTGACTCCATCACAACATCATCACCTCAGCTTACTCCTCCTCTACACTCACCTCTCTCTTGGATACGACGTCGGCATCCACTCAACGCTGCACAGTCACCAGAGGAGCTCAGCTTCAAGTTACACTTCGTTATCACCTCCCTTCGCAGTACGCCATCCGGTGGAACAATACGGCGATGAGCATGCCAACGTCAGAGTCAGCACGTTGCCCTGGAGAAGATTTCTTTGTCATTGCGTCTGCATAGACAGGGACCTCCTCTCTATTTTGTTTAGCTTGCCATCTCACATATAATGCATCTTTACCACGTCCATGCACACACTCACGTAGTGCATCTTTTCCAATACCCAGTTTAGAGGGGTTTTCTATAAACAAAGGAGGGAGGGAAGGCAGTCATAACGTTTGGCCGTCTTCCTTCTCAAGCCTCCAACCGGTAAGACGCCCCCCGATTGTGTGTGTTTTTCATATATGTGAGCGCATGATACCATAATTTTTTAGTCTAATGGGTCTTTTATGTTTGTTTCTTTTGCAAGAAAATTGAAGCTACACCGTGGAGCCCTCATCCTTTTGGCCGGCCGAAGGGGAAGGAGTGAAGAATCCATCATCTCCACATCGAGGCGTTACCCGATCACATCTCTTCCGGGCGGAGGTAAAAAGTCCCTGGCGATCACTCATCATTTCCCGTTGCCATCTTTTCGCCAAGATGAATGTGGACATTCGTCACCGAAAAATAACATCTACAATCAGTCCAAACAAATCTGGCCTCAAGTCTGGTCAATCTGGTCAACGGCTCTGCAATCCTGGAAAAATCCTGATGAACCTCCTGTAATAGCCTGCCAAACCCAGAAAGCTGCGAACCTCTGACACTAAAGTGGGCTGCTCCCAGGACAACACTACCTCAACCTTGGCAGGGTCCATTGCCACACCAGAACCGGAGATCACGTGCCTAAGAAAGTGCACCTCCCTCAGCCAAAATTCGCACTTGTCAAACTTGACATAAAGTTGGTGACTCCACAATGTCTCTAGCACGATCCTCAGGTGCTCCTCCTCAGAAGCCGAGTAGACCTGTGAGGCCCCCGAATTTTATGCACTCAATATTCTATGTATGTGATGTTTGTTGTTCTTGCTTATATGGTGCGTATTAAATTGTGCATATTATAATTATTTAATTACTCATGTGTATATTTATGTACATATATTATTTTCTATGGATGAGTGCTTAGCTAATTTTATACATCATAGAACTTATTTAGAATCCTAAGTATATTGAATTTAAGAAATGTTGTGCATATAATATGTTTATTTTTGTGTGTTTAAAAATGCATGTAGTGTATAACTAAGGATGTGCATATTGTATCTATATGTTCATGCATAATGCATGTAATCATGTAGTGTGAATATATATATATATATATATATATATGTATGTATATACGTATGTTATTTGTGCATCTTATCTTTAATTAAAATTAGTGCAAGTTATATTTAAATAAATGTTATGTAATGCTTGTAGTATGTAAGTATGTTGTGTATATGAATGTACATGTAGATTTAACATTGTACATAAAGTATCTACTTATTTTTGTATTCATTAAACAGTTTAAGATGTGTTTGTGTAGCTGCTTGGGTGTATGTGTCTAATCTGGCTGAAGCAGACAGTTGGCGGCATGATCCACTGCCGCTGACTGCCAGGAACAGTGCTTGGTGTCCAGATCGATGGACGCCAAGTGCACTGTTGGCGTCACAAGGCTGGACGCCAACCCCCAGTTAACTACACCAGATGTTGACGTCAAGTTCCCTCCTGTGTAATGGTTCCAAATTTTTGTAACACTGCGTTTCTTGCAGTTCCAGTTTAGGAAACCCTTCCCTACGCATAGATGACTTACCTTAGAGCGTTTCCTAGCCACTTATCCTATAAAAAATCCTTGTTTTCGGACGGGCTAGGTCTTTGGCTCTTGAGAAAAGTTAGGGTTGTCTGTGGGAAAAAGAGAGTTTTGGCGAGCTCTGATCTGATGTTTAGATGCTTCTTCTTGCGATCTTCAACAACTGAGATGTAACACCCTCCTCCGTCTTCGCACATACATACATACATATCCTTTGATCGAAAGAGGGGTTATACTGACAAATATCGTTATGGGTAGATATATCCGTGCAAAGCACAAAACTGGCAAAGCATTCCACAAAGGTATCTTCGAACACATTATAATACACAAAGTGACAAAGTACTAACACTCATTATTTACAAAAGTTAAGTTCCTCTTGTACAGTTAATACATCAACAACTAAAAAAAAACTATTAAAACTACGATATTCTTCTTCATCTCTTCATCGTCCGCAGCGGAATTAGGATTTACATGTAGCTGAGATTATACACACCTTCAATCTGAAAGGGTTGGAGGAAACAAAGGCATGAGTCGAAAGGACTCAGTAGGTATAAGTAAACATAGAGTAGAAGCTTCATTTGCAGAACTGAATGAATATTCAAATAGTGCATACGTAGATCAAAACATAACTGCTCATGAATTTCATACTTAACATAAACATGTAGCCCAAGCTAATTTCATGACGGGCTCAAACGAATATCATAACAAAAGTCATATTTGTCTTCCAAAATTCATATCATAACTTGATTTCAGAACAAACTTGACAGGCATCACTGCTCTCAAGAGGTTACTATATAATCATAAATACATCCTCTGTGCCTAGGCGATTCCAGCACCTTGGATCTTGTTCATTGCGCAAGAATGGGGTATAATTTTTTTATTACCCACCATCGTCAGTCTATTGACTTGGATTTACATACGTACAAACTGTCGCCCTCAGCTAATCACAAGTAGCGGGTGCTACTACAAGTGATCCTAAACCCTCTTTTGAAGAGAGCACTGTCTTTAGATCATAAACTTCTTTTCATGAGCATAACTGAAATGGGAAATCCAAAGGTAGTTTTGGTTGAGAATTAATACAAATATCTTAGTGACAAAGTAGCTCAGAGTTCAAGAGTATAAGAAAGACAATTGGCTGAGACAGGGTTATGACTCAAGCCAATAACTTCAGAAGATTTGAATCATACAAGAATCCAAAAGAAAATGAAGATCCATAATGGTCATCACAAATTATTCACATCTCATGAGGTGTTCAAACATATGAACTCTCAAGCGGTCAAGTTTTATAACCTCAGTTACCGAATACTGAAGAATAGACTCAATCGGAGTACTATTCGTAATTGCCAACTTTAAGAATAACTTAAGGGAGATTAAGGTACATAATGTGGGTAAACTTGTAGTAGTATGACAGTAAATACTAAGGTAAATGAGAGGGTAACTTCCTTGGCTTTTGGGATAAAGTTTTAGCATAGATTTAGACATGAAAGAGTGTAGAAACTCAATTCAGGGTTGTACCTGTCGACAGCCAAGAAGGGCCTGTCGACAGATAGCTGCAGACAGAGCTTTAGCTTGCTGAACTGTATGTAACTGTCGACAGCAACAAGATGGCTGTCGACAGATGCACACAGTCCCAGTTATCCAGAGTTCAGGCAGGCTGGCCTGTCGACAGCTATGAGCTGCCTGTCGACAGCCGCCTGTTCTTTACTCATAAGGAACTATGAACTCACTCTAAACACTCTAACTATGGAACCTATGAGTCAAGGCATGATTTATATCAAATAGAAGAGTCTAATTGTATATCTTTCAGTGGTTTATAAGCTAAACAAGAGAGATGTAACAAGAGGCTTGCAATTCGAACTTGTCTAGCTAAAAGCTAACATGATGTAGTACTGGAAGTATAGCCTTGATAACAATAGTCTAATGGAATTTTCCTACAAGATGGACACTAAAACACCAGGTATTTAATGTTTCAAATCAAGGTTTTAGGTACAACATCTAAATGGAAAGAAATCACAATGTTCTATGATATCAAAATTTCTTGCAAGGCTCTATAACATAAACATGAATCAAGGGTGGAAGAAGAAGTTAGAAACCTACTTAATTTGTAATAGGAGTGAAGATGCCCCTTGATAACTATATGACTCCAAAGGTAATTGGGAAAATCAAATGAAAGAATCTGAGGTTACAATCTCGTATACAAGCTTAACCGAGACTGGTTAGCCGGCTCAAAGGCAATCTCGTATGAGGCTAAATTCTTTCAACATGAATAGAGAATAGAAGTTCAAGGAAAGGTTGAGAACCTACTTGATATTGAAAAAGAAATAAAGATTCTTATTCTCCTCCTCGTTGAACTAATATCAGTGTAAGGAAAAATAAAAGAAACTGTAGAAATCTCCAGCCGACGCAGTTGAAGGAGTGGTGATTCAAAAGAAGGAACAGCAGCAGCTATAATAGGCAGCTGCAGCAGCAACAACTCATCAATCACAGTAACAGAGGATGGAAAGGTTTGTTCGATGGATAAGGAGTGAGTTTTTATAACTCCTCCGGACAACATGCATGCCGGCACGTCGGCTCACAGGTGTTGAGGTCAAAACCTCATTTCTCCACCCACAGCCACGTCTCCCATGCATACACTCTCTTGATTACACGCAAGTAACCTTAATGATAACCCAATCCCTTGGCTAAGCCTTATCCTAATGTGTGTTGGCTTCTCCTAAGCCTTACACGTAAATCACCCAAAAATCCATCCCGTAATTGACCCTTAATTCAACTGGCCCAATAATCCCTATGTAAAGGTGTTCAAACGACGTCCGTTTGTGTTGAAATTTCAACCATAGCCTAATGTGATGGTTTTACAAATTATGATGATTTTAGTTTAATTTTTTAAAATTTATTTTCACTGGGTGAAAAATCACACCAAAAATAGTTGCGTCGACTTAATCTCAAAATTCGGTCGTCAAAATTTCCGGATAATTACATATTTGATACCACCATATTTTTCTAAGAATTATGGTTTTCTTAGATTTCATTTTCGTTACAGTTTTTCGGTGTCGCCCTGTCGGGGTGCGCACGACCAAAAATGATATCAGGGTATGATAAAGTGTTTTAAACATACCCTTAATCCTAAATATCTCAATTTAAGTCTAATTGGTTTGCATAAAGAAGAATTTATAAGTAAAACATGATATTTAAAATTCGAGGGTATTACATGAGAGGTGCACTGGACATCAAGGAAGCTCTTTCAACTCCGAGGATCGACCTACATCGACAGGGAAGACCGGATTCAAGCAGTTTTGGACCTCTTCTTGGCTTGACCGAGGAGGGATTCACCAGAAAATCTAGATCCTTTTGGATTTATTCCCAGGCAAGTAGCTTAAGATTTCAATCCATAGACTTGTTCTCTAGGGTTTTCACATTTTTACGGATTTTTCCTCGTGTCCTGGAACCTCCAATTTCCCCTTGCATGTGTGTGTTGTCTAAGTAGTCTGTTGGGAGGAAGTTGGCGGCAGCATCTGCTACAGTCAAGATCTTGTGTTGGCAGCACCAAAGTGTGCAGTTGACTGTAGGCGGCAGCATCCCTTGTAGTCAAGTTCTTCAGTGTTTTGAAAACTGTTGTTTGATCTTCTTAAGTTGTTTATGTGATTTCTTGGTATGTATGCAAGCTGTAAATTTTATGTATTGTCACAGGTGATTAATAGGTCATATCACGAGGATCCACTAAATTTCTGAGCATGATGATAATTAAAAGGATTTCAGTTAATTGAGAATAATTCGGTTTTGACCGTGGTAAATTCAGATTAAATGGTTTTGTTGCATGTTATGGATTAAGAAAATTTTAGTGATATTGGAATGACTGTTCTCATGTTTTAGACCTGCTAGAACTGACATGTCACTGTAAACCATGCTTAAATGATTTTTCTTATTAATTCTATGTAATTTGTGTTAATTAATAAAAATAGTGTTTATACTCCAAAAATTGTGAAAATTTTCAGATATGTTCCCTGTATTGTATGTGAACCGTAGTTAAAATTTGGTAGAATTCTAAGTACTGTGTAGAGTGCTATCAATTTTGGAATTATTTTACACCATAATATGATAAATTTAAGTATAGAAAAATTATGCATGTTGAATTTTATTATTTCAGAATTTTTGATGAAGTAGAACCACTGTGTGTATGTTTTATATCTGTTAGAATGGATGGTTCACTGTCTACCATGTTCAAATTGAAATATCTTGTAAAATTGTTTGAAATCTTGGTTTAATAGTAAAAACTAGTGTTACTACTTCTAAAATTCGAAAAAATTACACATATGTTCCTTATGTTATATCCATCTTGTGGTTAAAATTTGACATTATTCTGAGCTCTCTACATATTGCTATGATTTTCTGAATTATAAATGCATATAGAAATCAATGGACATGATAGATTGCTGTTTCACAGTAGGAATTAATTTCAGAACTGAGAAAATATGATAGGTGATAATGGTTTTGTCATCTTAATAATTATGCATGAATATACAAAAGAGCATGATATAGTTATATGAAAATGTTAGTTCATGTGATAGTTTCATCATTGCATGATACATATATATATATATATATATATGTTATTGCATTTATGATTGGCCAATAAGACAATGCTACTATAGAGAATTCCTATAGGGAACTACACCATGGATGCCCCTATGGTAATGGTCCAACTATATGAAATGACCAAATGAATCCGTGGGTAACGGATTGAAATCCTGGAGGTAGACAAGTTCTACTGGAAGGTGGGAAGGGATTTTCCCGATTTTGCGCAAATACCATGACTTCATCACTGCATTGCCTAGGTGATAAGCGAATGACTATTTGCTATATGATCTCTATAATAGTGCGGGCTATGTCTTGGCAACTATATGTTAAATGACTACATGCTACATGACTATATGCTACATGGCTATATGTTAATTGACTACATGTTAAATGATTAAATGACTACATGACTACATGCTACATGTCTACATGAAAATTGACTACATGATCTACATGCTATATGCCATATGAACTACATGTCATTGTTATATGTAATACTTGCTATATGTTTAAATGATCACTTGCTACATGATAACCTATTGAATGTTGCATAATATAGGTTAAGGAATTACTTGAATTTGTTTATATACTACATAACATTGGCTACATGATTTCATTTAAATGCTTTGTTTCATAAGTGGTATTCATATGCTACATGTCATGAAAAAGGTAAATGCATGTATTAACATGACCCATGTAAAATGATGAATATGATATTTTGTTTAGAACCATGTGTAGGATTTTGTAAATTGTCCATGTGATAGTATTTACTTGATAAGTATGTGTTAGTGTCATGTGAAATCATAGAAAATGAAGACATAAGTACCCATGTTTAGGCCATTGATTTACATGTATTATTATAGTTTTGTTTAAAAGACTCCATGTTTAATTCTTATGTTATAGCATGAACATATAAGAGTTTAAATGTGAAAATATAGTAAGTTAGTAAAATGTTAAATTCTTAGAAAGCATGCGTGATGAGTGTACGGCTTGTGATTTTAAGTTGCTTGCTGAGTCTATTGTGTAAACTTACCCTTGCTAAACATTTCAAGAAACTTGGAAGTAGAAGACTTGGCAAGATTGAACAAGGAACGTGAAGATTAGATTGAAGACTTGTATTTCAATTGCTAGTAGGTGATGAAATGTGTAATTTGAACTTTGATATTATTGTAATTGGAAAACTTGTTGGGTTGAGTGTGAATACAATTCATTTCCCCTCATATTTTGATGATGACAAGGTGTGATTTTAATGCACAATAATTGAAACATGTGAAATACATCACACATGAAATGACCATATTCAAAAAGTATGTTTCCAAACACATTTATCATTTATGTTCATGATAATACATTGGACTAATGATTTATGTGTTTACTTCTCAGGGATAAACATTTCTTCCAAGGGAAGTGTCGACACACCTCATACTGGTGTCGACACAATGCTATAAGCCCTAAGCCAAAAGATGAAGAAATGGTCAAGTAGTGTCGACACTAGACCAAGTCAGGTCGACACTAGAGGCAGATCCCAGAGAACCATGTTCACAGGTCTCTACAATCAGGTCGACACCAGATGCAGTCAGGTCGACACCATATGCAGTCAGGTCGACACCAAATGCAGACAGGTCGACACTAGATGCCTCTCCCAGAAGGCCTGTTTTGCCAGACTGGGACAGAGTGTCGACACTGGATCATCTCAGGTCGACACTAGAGACCTCTCCCAGGGAACTGTTTTGCCTGTCTGGGACAGTGTGTCGACACATCCTATGGGCAGGTCGACACACTTCGGAAACTTTATGACTTAATGTTTTTCCTCGACACGTGGCACCCTAGGGAATTACTGGATCGGCCTTGGATCGTGTGCCCATGACCCCCAAGGGTACATTTGAACTACTTAGGGTATAAATACCCTCCTATTGGCCATCCAACACAAGAGAACCCTTTTCAGAGCCCTCCAGAAATCCTTTTGGCGGCAAGAAGGTTTCTCCTCCCTGTTCTTGCTCTCCTGGTGATTCCTCAATCCAATTCTCATATGTCCAAGCATGAGAAGTGGAGTTTGATCACTGAAGATGCAATTGGATCACCTCAAGGAAGCAGATCAAGTGGAAGCAGTTGATTGAGAAGACTTCATGGAAGATCCCAAAGCTCGAAGTGCAGAGTATCGGTCAGGGACTTCAAGAATTCAAGACTCTTCACAATTCGACCTTCTACAAGGGAGTACATCTGAAGAGAAGAGATTATTCATAGAATTCATCATTTTCCCTTTTCTCTTCTGAGTGATTCTGAGATTGTGCATGAGTTGTTGCATAAGTCTCATGAATTAACTCTTGATAGATCAGACATATTGCTAGAGGATCTGAATCTTGTATTTCTTTCTAGCAAGTTGTTTGTGAGCCTTTGCGCTCAGTGGTTTCTGAGTCGTGTACTCAGGTTGTGGTTGAGCAGTCTTGCTCAGGTTTCTAGAGTAGTCTTGCTCTAGAGGTCGTGTGAGTTGTAAACTCAGGTTGTTGGAGTTGTCAGGCTCCAGTGGGTGTTGTGTACCCAAGTTTGTTAGTGGATCCTCACTGTGTGAGGGGTGGATGTAGGAATCACATGGTGTGATTTCCGAACCACCTAAAAATCTCTGTGCAGTGGTTTGATTGTGGTTTGAATTCTCTTTGTGTTAGATGAATGCATAGGATCTTTCAAATTCGCATCTAATTAACTTGTTCACACACTCTGATTGCTCAACTCACTTAATCACTCTTCAGATCTGTGAAATCTGTTTTCAATTTGTCTCTGATTCAAGAGTTCTTCTAAATTGGTTAAACTTCCGCAATAGTTGGTCTAGATCTATTCAACCCCCCCTTCTAGATCTTGTCCACATCCTTTTCGATCCTTCAATTGGTATCAAAGCGGGTTTATATCTGATCTGATCTGAGTGGTTTTTGATTGTTCTGTGTGTTTTGATTGTTTTCTTGTCTGTTTGCTAAGTATCTCTTCTTTGCACCATTTAATTGCTTTAATGGATTCAAGGGGGTTCATGGCTGAGGGTCACTCTATTAATAAGCCACCCTTTTTCAATGGGACTGACTACACCTATTGGAAGAATAGAATGCAGGTCTTCCTAAGAGCCCAAAACTATGTAATATGGAAGGTAGTCGAAGTAGGTCCCTATGAGAATGAGGGGGAGGAAGAAACCTGGACTAGAAAACAAATTAGGAGGGCCACTTTAAATTATAGTGCTATGAACATGATCCAATGTGCAGTCCACCCTAAGGAGTACTCAAGAATCTCAATGTGCAAATCTGCCAAATAGATGTGGGATAAACTTGAGTTACTCTATGAGGGAACATCCCAGGTGAAAGAAACCAAAGTTAACATTCTTGTCTCTGAATATGAATTGCTTATGATGAAATCTAATGAGACAATTTCTGAAATGTTCGCCAGGTTTATGATCATTGTCAATGGACTGAAGGCCTTAGGTAAGGATTATTCAGATGCTGACTTGGTAAGGAAAATTCTACGCTCTCTTTCTTCAATTTGGCACACAAAGGCCACAGTCATTGAAGATTCTAAAGATTTGTCCAAAATCTCTTTGGATGAATTGATAGGATCCTTAATGACTTATGAAATCAATCTAAAAAGAAATGAAGAACATATAATTAAAACTAAGCCAGTAGCACTGAAGGCCTCTTCAAGTAACAAAGACAAGAATCAGGAGAAAACCAGTTCTGATGAGTCTGAGTCCAATGAGGATGAGATTGCCCTCATGACCAGGCAATTCAAAAATTTCTTGAAATATAGAAAAGGAAAATTTTCTGGGAAAAAGAAATTTTCATCAGGTAAAAGAAACACTTCATTTTCTAATGCTAATTCCAATAAGAATCAAAAATCTGATGAAATTGTCATTTGTTACAGGTGCAACAAGCCAGGACATATGAAGGGAGAATATCCTGAAAACAAGAAGGAAAAACACAAAAAGATTCACAAGTTCAAGAAGCCAAAGGCCATGGTAGCCACTTGGTCTGATGAAGACTCAAGTGAGAAGGAAGAAGAAGAAAAATCCTCAAGTTCTGAAAGTGAGAAAATCTGCTTCATGGTGAATAGTTCAGATGGAAAGGTAAGTACATCCTTCGAAGACTTTTCAATTGCTGTTTCACAGTAGGAATTAATTTCAGAACTGAGAAAATATGATAGGTGATAATGGTTTTGTCATCTTAATAATTATGTATGAATATACAAAAGAGCATGATATAGTTATATGAAAATGTTAGTTCATGTGATAGTTTCATCATTGCATGAATATATATATGTTATTGCATTTATGATTGGCCAATAAGACATTGCTACTATAGAGATTTCCTACAGGGAACTACACCATGGATGCCACTATGGTAATGGTTCAACTATATGAAATGACCAAATGAATCCTTGGGCAACAGATTGAAATCTTGGAGGTAGACAAGTTCTACTGGAAAGGTGGGAAGGGCTTTCCCCGGTTTTGCACAAATACCATGACTTCATCACTGCATTGCCTAGGTGATAAGCGAATGACTATATACTATATGATCTCTATAATAGTGCGGGCTATGTCTTGGCAACTACATGTTAAATAACTACATACTACATGACTATATGCTACATGGCTATATGTTAATTGACTACATGTTAAATGATTAAATGACTACATGCTACATGTCTATATGAAAATTGACTACATGATCTACATGCTATATGCCATATAAACTACATGTAATGTTATATGTAATACATGCTATATGTTTAAATGATCACTTGCTACATGATAACCTATTGAATGTTGCATAATATAGGTTAAGGAATTACTTGAATTTGTTTATATACTACATAACATTGGCTACATGATTTCATTTAAATGCTTTGTTTCATAAGTGGTATTCATATACTACATGTCATGAAAAAGGTAAATGCATGTATTAACATGACCCATGTAAAATGATGAATATGATATTTTGTTTAGAACCATGTGTAGGATTTTGTAAATTGTCCATGTAATAGTATTTACTTGATAAGTATGTGTTAGTGTCATGTGAAATCATAGAAAATGAAAGCATAAGTACCCATGTTTAGGCTGTTGATTTACATGTATTAGTATAGTTTTGTTTAAAAGACTCCATGTTTAATTCTTATGTTATAGTATGAACATATAAGAGTTTAAATGTGAAAATCTAGTAAGTTAGTAAAATGTTAAATTGTTAGAAAGTATGCGTGATGAGTGTACGACTTGTGATTTTAAGTTGCTTGCTAAGTCTATTGTGTAGACACGCCCCTACTAAACATTTCAGGAAACTTGGAAGTAGAAGACTTGGCAAGATTCAACAAGGAACGTGAAGATTAGATTTAAGACTTGTATTTCAATTGCTAGTAGGTGATGAAATGTGTAATTTGAACTTTGATATTATTGTAATTGGAAAACTGGTTATGTGGATGTTTATGATTATGTTATTTTTTTCATGGACTATATAGACTGTGGTATGTGAATTTAAAATGTTGATGGAATAAGAGTTGTTAATTTCCGTTGCATTATTCACTTCTATTCGTGTATATCTCATCTCATTGTATATCGTTGGGGTTTTCTCCCCTGTAGCGGCTTGCTCTCATCCAATGTGGGTTGGTATAACCGTACTGGGTGGAAATGGGTCGTTACAAGACCAAAATGTCATCTACAAAGATGACCACGAACTGATCCAGGTACTCACTGAACATCCTATGCATCAAATCCATAAAAGTTGCGGGTGCGTTCGTGAGCCCAAACGGCATCACGACGAACTCAAAGAGACCGTACCTCGAACGGAAAGTTGTCATGCCAATATCTGACTCCCTGATCCTCAACTGGTCGTAGCCTGACTTCAAGTCAATCTTCGAGAACACCCTGGCTGACTGCAACTGGTCAAACAAGTCATCGATCCTCGGCAACGGATACTTGTTCTTCACTGTTACCTGGTTCAGCTACCTATAATCGATGCACAACCTCAAGCTGCCATCCTTCTTCCTCACAAACAGCACTGGCGCGCCCCACGGTGAACGACTCGGACGGATGAAACCCAGCTCAAGCAACTCCTGCAACTGGCGCTTCAGCTCGCGCAACTCAGATGGAGCCATCCGGTAAGGTGCCTTAGACAAAGGCACCGTACCAGGCAAAATCTCAATGGAGAACTCTACCTCCCGCTCAGGCGGTAACCCAGGTAGATCCTTCGGAAAAATATCAGAAAACTCACAAACAACAGGCACATCAAAAACCGATGACCCACTAGGCTTAGAAGAATGAACAGAAGCAAGATATGATATGCAACCATCGCGGATCAGACGATGAGCTCTACAGAAAGAAATAAAAGGTCGATGGGTAGACCGGATACCTCAGAAGCTGAGAACAGGCGCTCCAAGTATCTCAAACCAAACAGTCTTCCGCTGATAATCCACCACAACTGAGTGAGCCTCCAACTAGTCCATGCCCAGGATGACGTCAAAGTCACGAAGCTGAAACACGTACAACCTGGCCGGCAACTAGTGTCCCTGGACCTCAACTGTGACGCCCTCCATGTAACCGAAAGAACGCATCTAATAACCGGACGGGAGATCGACTATCACATCACACTGCCTCTCAGGGGTGTGACGAACTAGAGACTCATAAAACTCCTCGGAAGCAAAACAAAGGGAAGCACAGGGATCAACCAAAACACGAGCAGCTCTACCAAGGATAGGCAAGGTACCTATAACCAGGTTTGACGCCTCGGCCTGCTCCCTGGTAAGAGCCATCACACGACCACGTCCACACCCATGCTGCGGTGCCTGCTGGGGCTGCTACTGCTGCGACGGCTGCTAGTGTTGGGGAAACTACTGTTGCTGCTGGTACGGCTGGAACTGCTGAGGCTGCTGATGCTGCTGAGGCTGCAAATGGTACTGCCCCTACTGCTGCTGACGAGGTGCCTGCTACTAAGGAGGGAACTGGTACGGCGGTAGCTGTTGTGTGTACTGCACTGGCTGCTGCGGCTACTGGACTTGCCCCATCGGGCAATCCCTCCTGAAGTGGCCCAGCAAACCACAAGTGTAATGGACTGCCTCCTGCTTGCCCTGCTTAGCTCCCTGCTAGACTGACTGCTCTGCAAACCTCGACTGGCGCTTCTGCTGCTTGCCTCGACCAGCACCACGAGTGGTCATCTGCTTAAACCTCGAGCACAAATTGGAACTACCTGAACTGCCTGAGCCCGAAGAAGAAGAAGTCGCACTGCCACGGCTACCTGCGGGATGCTGGTACGGTGAGGACCTCGAAGAAACTCCTCCCTACTGCTGCTACTACTACTACTGCTGGGGCTGTCAGGTCTCTATCTCCAAGGCGGTGGCGTTAGGCACGGTCTCTCTCAAAGTGGCACACATATGAGCAGTCACTCCCCATCTCAAGTTTGGCCTCAGTCCTGCAATGAACCTTTGTGGTGGAACGCCTCGACCAAGCCCGTTAAACTGATAACGTACTTGATCCGAGTCCGCCTCCCGCGAACGGGCCGAAGCCTCGCAAGGGATACCAAACCACAGTCCGTGTAAACACAAGGGAACACACCATTATATATATATATATTTCACAAGTTACATAGCCATATTTCCACAAAGATGAAAGAAAGTACAAGAGCCTGGGGCATACCCCGAGGTACAACTGAAGAAAGTAAACAACTAACTACACTACTGCTACTGAGACTACACTGCTGGAGCTGCTACTACACAACTGGAGGTACTGACCCTGCACCGCTACGACGCGGCTCTAAACTGGACGACGGTCGAGAAACGTCCTCCTCGCTCTCACCTGTGGGGGTAGGGGTGAGCCTCGCGAGTCACTGGCTCAGTAGGGAACTCCCCCAACACCGAACAAACCAAAACCACAGGTACGAAAGCAATAAACAGTACCAACAATTTATAGACTAAGCAGGATATGAAAGCTGTAAAAGTACTCACCGTCTGCCGACTACGAAAATCAACTATAATAATTAAACAGCAAACCAGTACAAGTGTACAAGCTAAAGTAGAGACAGCCAAACACGAGCCACGTGAACTGGTTCGCGACACTAGAGACTGACTCGGACAAGCTAACACAGGTCTACCTCTCAGTCTCGCAGCCAAGAACGAAAGGTCCAGCTGCCGCTCCATATGAAAAGGTCAAGCAACTGTGGAGACCAACTAAACACCACCACCTGCGGGCCACACGGTCGCAGGCCCATGCCTGACACCTCTCGAGACCCTGGCCTGGGCCCTCTAGAGTGAGGCACTGGAAAAGGACTAGCTGGGGACCAGTGTCGACTACTGGTGTCCGTACCCCCAACTACGAGCGCGCTACAAGTGACTAAAGACAAACACAAGTGTCACTGTCCCACTGTCGTCTTTCCCTTAGCCAGACGTACAACTCAAACACAGGAGTGAGGGTGTCCAGGTCAGACGACACAGACCTCGACGGTACAACACAAGTACCGGGACAAAGCCCCGAGCTAACAGCCTGGCTCACAAAGAACCTGGGGCACCCAACTGGAGAGGTAACCACGGTAGGCGTCGTACTACTTTCCATGTACACAAAACCACGTGCATGTCACACACAAACCACGTGAAGTCTCGCACAAACCTCATGCACTGATAGTCCACTAAACGTGAACATCACGTAAACACGTAAAGAACTGACTAACTGCGTACCTTGTATGCTAGCCACAGAAACCTCGTGCACCGAGTGCACAATAGGTGCCAACGCACCACTTAATATTGTTAAATACCGAATATGCAATATTTAAATAGTAGTATGCTAGCGTCCACATCGATTGCCGCTAAGGGTGAGTAAACGGCAAGTTATCTGGCCGTTTATCTCCTGGCTGAAGAACCTGGTGTCAATCGATGTTGACGGTAAGTTCCTCGGCCATTAGTCTCACAGAAACCCTAGGCCGATTATACCAAAAACCTTGGCCCTAAACCATGGAAACATGAGGGAACACCTCCTCTAACATACATGCAACTAAATCATGCAAAGCAACATGTTTCATTCATTAAATTACTCAAACCACCTATTATCCCCACATGGTGCAACTTAACCCGAAAATACATTAAACATGCTAATTCATGTGGTTAAGTCGTGTTATAATGATCCTAAGGAGTTAACAGGGTTCGTTCCCTACCTTAGAATGCACTTAAACCTCTTAAACTCCTCCGATTCTCACCAAACTCCCCGCGAGCTCCTACGGCAATTACACCACGCTCCAGCGTTTCCTTGGCCAATTCGTCACCGCCTCACGTTCCACGTTCCTCCAATTATTCTTTTACAACTGTTGGAAGCATTGGGGAAGCAAGGGCATGAAATCCAGGCAAGGGAGAGGGAGAAATGGGCTGAGGAAACTGTCCTCGGGTAGACCTATATTCTGCAGGTCACACAGGTTGGCGTCAACCCTAATGCCGTTTAGGGCAACCGCCACCATAAACGTCCATATCCCTTGCCGCCAAGTTCATACAGTAAACGTCCACTTACATGGACGCCAACAAGTCAACGACCACCCCTGGCCGCCAACTCCTACTCAACTGCAGCAAGTCCTATTTCATCTCAGGACCCAACCTGCACCACACCTACACACACCACATGACCAAACCATACTGGCTTTACAATGGCCATCACAACCAATACACACACGATCCATAAGGATCCGAAAAACACGCGACGTTACATTACTATCATCTAAAAATAAAATTTCGACCTCGAAATTCATAACACAACTCAAACTTAAACAACTTGAACACACACACTTTTACAAGTACTATCATCTAAAAAGAAATATAAAAGCTTACTTAAACAGATAGGGATACCCTTTAGCCATTTCCTCGGCTAACTCCCAGGTATCCTCACCACCCAACCTATTTTCCCATCTCACTTTAACTAACTCAATTTCTTTATTTCTCAACTTCTTTATCTTTTGATCCATGATTTGCACCGGATACTCTGGCATAATCATATCCGGCCTCAGGTCACCACCTTGATAACTAATTATTTGAGCTGGATCTTCAATACATTTTCTTAACATAGAAAACTTAAATATATCATGGACATTCGCAAAATCTGCTGGCAAATCCAGCCTATAAGCTGTTTCCCCAATTCTCTCAATCACCTGGAAAGGTCCCACATACCTTAGACTCAACTTTCCAATCTTACCAAATCTCACAATACCTTTACTCGGGGAAACTCTCAGGAAAACAAATCTCCCACTTCAAACTGAAGTGGTCTCCTCCGGGTATCTGCATAACTCTTTTGCTTGCTTTGAGCTGCCTGCATTTTTTCCTTAATAAGCTTTACTATTTCTGTGGTTTGCTGAATCAATTCAGGACCCACTAATTACCTTTCTCCCACTTCATGCCAGTTCAATGGGGTTCTACATGGCCTTCCTTATAAAGCTTCATACGGTGCCATCCCAAGACTGGTATGATAACTATTATTATAGGCAAACTCAACCATTCCCAAATGATGCTCCCAGTTACCTCCCCAAACTAAACAACAAGCCCGCAACATATCTTCAATTGTCTGGATAGTCCTCTCTGTCTGACCATCTGTCTGAGGATGATAAGCGGAGCTATATCTCAGCTCAGTACCAATTACTTTCTGCAGACTTCTCCAAAAACCAGAAGTAAATCTTGGATCTCTGTCAGACACAATAGTCTTTGGAATACCATGCAGTGGAATAATTCTTTCAACATAAACCTTTGCTAATCTGTCCATTGTCCAAGACATACTTACTGCCACTAATCTGCACACCTTAGTCAACCTGTCAACAAATACCCAAATTCCATTATGCCCGGAACTCGATCTTGGTGAACCTGCCACAAAGTCCATGGCATTATCATCCCATTTCCACTGTGGGATGGGCAACGGTTGCAATAAACCTTCAGTCTTCTGATGTTCTGCTTTAATCTGTTGACAGATAGCACATCTTGCAACAAACTCTGCTATTTCCTTTTTCATATGAGGCCACCAAAAATGCTTCCTCAAATCATGGTACATTTTAGTACTACCCGGATGAATAGTGTACCTGGATTTATGAGCCTCTTCCAAAACTCGCTGCTTCACCTCTCTCTCTGCTGGAACAAACAGCCTGCCTTTGAGCCTGACCACACAATTATCATCAATGGTAACTCCTTCCATTTTTACAATTTCAGCTAAACTTACATCTGCTCTCTGAGCCTCAACAATTTGCCAATACAAGGACGCTCTACAGCACTAGCAGCTAGTACTCTGCCCGTCGCTGACTACTGGCACATACAAGGAGTTCTCCACTATCTCTTCATACAGCTTCCATTCTTTGATCATCATCAGATTTATATATGCCTTTCTGCTCAAGGCATCTGCTACACATTGGCCTTACCCGGATGGTAAGCCAACTAAAATCATAATCTTTCAAATATTCGATCCATCTGCGCTGACGAAGATTTAAATCTTTCTGCGAGAAGATATAATTCAAACTTTTATGATCTGTAAAGATCTTAAATCTCTCGCCATACAGATAATGCCTCCACATTTTCAAAGCAAATACAACTGCTGGCCAATTCCAAATCATGAGTGGGATAATTCCTTCTGCTGGCTTCATTGCCTGACGCATAAGCTATCACTTTGCCATGCTGCATAAGCACTGCGTCAAGTCCTCTCCTTGAAGCATCAGTATACAACACAAAACCCACTTCCTGCCGGTAATGTCAATATGGGTGCTGATGTAAGTCTTTTCTTCAATTCCATAAAACTTTTCTGACATTCATCGGACCACACAAAGGTACACCTTTCCTGGTCAATTTAGTCATAGGTGCCGCAATCTTAGAGAAATCTTGAAGTGCCTATGATAACCTGCTAATCCCAGAAAACTCTAATCTTAGTTATTGTCTTAGGCACTTCCCATCTCATCACTGCTTCCACTTTACTCGGGTCCACTGCTACTCTCCTTTAGCTGAGATAACATGACCCAAAAATTGAATTTCTTTCAGCCAAAATTCACACTTATTGAATTTAGCAAACAATTGGTTTTCCCTTAACAACTGCAGGGTAAACCTCAAATGAGCTGCATGCTCCTCTTCAGATGCTGAATAAATCAGAATATCATCTATAAAGACTACAATGATTGGTCCAAATACGGATGAAAAATTCTATTCATCAGATCCTTAAAACTGCAGGAGCATTGGTCAACCCAAATGGCATAACCACAAACTCATAGTGACCATATCTGGTTCTGAATGCTGTTTTATCTATATCCTCCTCTTTAATTCTCAACTGATGGTACCCGAACCTCAAATCAATTTTAGAAAATACCTTTGCTGATTGTAACTGATCAAACAGATCATCTATTCTCGGTAACGGGTACTTATTCTTAATGGTCACATCATTCAACTTTCTATAATCAATACACATACGAAAACTTCCATCTTTCTTTTTCACAAATAACACTGGCGCTCCCCGGGGATGACTTGGTCTAATAAACCCTTTCTGCAATAGTTCTTCTAATTGCTTTTTCAACTCTTTAAGTTCTACTGGTGCCATCCGATATGGAGCTTTAGAAATCGGCATGGTACCTGGCAGCAACTCAATGGTAAAGTCCACCTCTCTATGTGGAGCTAACCAGGCAAATCTTCAGGAAAAACATCAGCAAATTCCCTAACCACGGAAACTGCTTTCACTGACTGACTAGCTTCTACCAGACTTACCGAGGCTAAATAAGCCACACATCCAGCATTTATCAACTTTCTAGCTCTAATTGTAGAAATTAGAAACTTAGAGGTATAAAAAGGCATACCTTGATATTCAATACTGCACCATTAGGATGACAAAACCTGATCTTTTTCTTTCTGCAATCTAGCATTGCTCCATAAGTCTCAATCCAATCCATACCCAAAATTATCATAATCTGTCAACTGCAGGGCATACAACCGACCCGGCATCTGGTTCCCTTCAATCATAACAGAGCTTCATCTATATAGCTCAAGTGAGCAGGAACTCACCCGAAGGAACCTCCACTACCAATTCACAAGACTTTTCCTCTAAAGGATTAGTGATGCAATCCAAACTCTTCGGAAATAAAGAATGAGAGGCACCTAAATCAAATCAAACTCTTGCTGAATATCATAAAGAGGTAAAGTACCTTCTATCATATTCGATGCCTCCGCCTGGGCTCGGGTGATAGCCATAACCCGGCCTTCTTCTCGCTGCTTGGTGCTCCTCTGCCACGACCTGCCTGTGGCTGCTGAAACTGATGAGGCTGCTGCTGCTGCTGCACACCTCTTTCATACCCCTACTCTCTCGGATAGGGCAATTGCGGATCAAATGTCCCGGCTGATTGCAATTATAGCATCATACCCTGGTGGAGTAATAGGCTGCCTGCAGTACTCTGCTGCGATTCCTCCACCTCTGGTCTGCCACGACCTTGCTGAAATTGCTGACGACCTCCCCATCCTCTTCCTTTACCTTTAAATGCTTGCTTCAATTTCTGGCCCCATTTACCC
>CM024754.1:80143075-80205724 GCA_014218235.1 Colocasia esculenta | reverse complement strand
TAACTCCTTCCATTTTTACAATTTCAGCTAAACTTACATCTGCTCTCTGAGCCTCAACAATTTGCCAATACAAGGACTGCTCTACAGCACTAGCAGCTAGTACTGCCCGTCGCTGACTACTGGGCACATACAGAGTTCTCCACTATCTCTTCATACAGCTTCCATTCTTTGATCATCATCAGATTTATATATGCCTTTCTGCTCAAGGCATCTGCTACAACATTGGCCTTACCCGGATGGTAAGCCAAACTAAAATCATAATCTTTCAATATTCGATCCATCTGCGCTGACGAAGATTTAAATCTTTCTGCGAGAAGATATACTTCAAACTTTTATGATCTGTAAAGATCTTAAATCTCTCGCCATACAGATAATGCCTCCACATTTTCAAAGCAATACAACTGCTGCCAATTCCAAATCATGAGTGGGATAATTCCCTTCTGCTGGCTTCAATTGCCTTGACGCATAAGCTATCACTTTGCCATGCTGCATAAGTACTACTGCGCAAGTCCTCTCCTTGAAGCATCAGTATACAACACAAAAACACACCACTTCCTACCGTAATGTCAATATGGTGCTGATGTAAGTCTTTTCTTCAATTCCAAAAACTTTTCTGACATTCACCGGACCACACAAAAGGTACACCTTTCTGGTCAATTTAGTCATAGGTGCCGCAATCTTAGAAAAATCTTGTATGAAGTGCCTATGATAACCTGCTAATCCCAGAAAACTTCTAATCTTAGTTATTGTCTTAGGCACTTCCCATCTCATCACTGCTTCCACTTTACTCGGGTCCACTGCTACTCCTTTAGCTGAGATAACATGACCCAAAAATTGAATTTCTTTCAGCCAAAATTCACACTTATTGAATTTAGCAAACAATTGGTTTTCCCTTAACAACTGCAGGGTAAACCTCAAATGAGCTGCATGCTCCTCTTCAGATGCTGAATAAATCAGAATATCATCTATAAAGACTACAATGAATTGGTCCAAATACGGATGAAAAATTCTATTCATCAGATCCTTAAAACCTGCAGGAGCATTGGTCAACCCAAATGGCATAACCACAAACTCATAGTGACCATATCTGGTTCTGAATGCTGTTTTATCTATATCCTCCTCTTTAATTCTCAACTGATGGTACCCGAACCTCAAATCAATTTTAGAAAATACCTTTGCTGATTGTAACTGATCAAACAGATCATCTATTCTCGGTAACGGGTACTTATTCTTAATGGTCACATCATTCAACTTTCTATAATCAATACACATACGAAAACTTCCATCTTTCTTTTTCACAAATAACACTGGCGCTCCCCACGGGGAATGACTTGGTCTAATAAACCCTTTCTGCAACAGTTCTTCTAATTGCTTTTTCAACTCTTTAAGTTCTACTGGTGCCATCCGATATGGAGCTTTAGAAATCGGCATGGTACCTGGCAGCAACTCAATGGTAAAGTCCACCTCTCTATGTGGAGCTAAACCAGGCAAATCTTCAGGAAAAACATCAGCAAATTCCCTAACCACGGAAACTGCTTTCACTGACTGACTAGCTTCTACCAGACTTACCGAGGCTAAATAAGCCACACATCCAGCATTTATCAACTTTCTAGCTCTAATTGTAGAAATTAGAAACTTAGAGGTATAAAAAGGCATACCTTGATATTCAAATACTGCACCATTAGGATGACAAAACCTGATCTTTTTCTTTCTGCAATCTAGCATTGCTCCATAAGTCTCAAGCCAATCCATACCCAAAATAATATCATAATCTGTCAACTGCAGGGCATACAACCGACCCGGCATCTGGTTCCTTCAATCATAACAGGAGCTTCATCTATATAGCTCGAAGTGAGCAGGAACTCACCCGAAGGAACCTCCACTACCAATTCACAAGACTTTTCCTCTAAAGGATTAGTGATGCAATCCAGAAACTCTTCGGAAATAAAAGAATGAGAGGCACCTAAATCAAATAAAACTCTTGCTGAATAATCATAAAGAGGTAAAGTACCTTCTATCATATTCGATGCCTCCGCCTGGGCTCGGGTGATAGCCATAACCCGGCCTCTTCCTCGCTGCTTTGGTGCTCCTCTGCCACGACCTGCCTGTGGCTGCTGAAACTGATGAGGCTGCTGCTGCTGCTGCACACCTCTTTCATACCCATACTCTCTCGGATAGGGGCAATTGCGGATCAAATGCCCCGGCTGATTGCAATTATAGCATCTATACCCTGGTGGAGTAATAGGCTGCCTGGCAGTACTCTGCTGCGATTCCTCCACCTCTGGTCTGCCACGACCTTGCTGAAATTGCTGACGACCTCCCCATCCTCTTCCTTTACCTTTAAATGCTTGCTTCAATTTCTGGCCCCATTTACCAAAGCCTGATGAAGAAGGTCCTGCTGGTGCTTTACCCTTACTCGCACCCACCGACTGCTGCGGTAGCTGAAAACTACCTGAGCCTGACTCGCTCACCTGACGAGTCCGAATAGACCTCTCCAACGTAGCTACCCTCTGAGCTGCTTCTTCCACTGTTTTACACATGAGAGGTACTATTGCATCCTGCAACTCCACTCTCAAACTTCTAATGAAATACTCAACCATCATATTATTATCTGATACCACATAAGGCGCATATCGGCTAAGTGCCATAAACCTCATCTGGTACTCTAAAACTGAAGAGTTACCTTGCTGGAGTGTCCAAAACTGCTCTCTCTTCACTTGCTGCACTTGAATCGGAAAGAATGTATCGTTAAATACATCAAGAAATTCTGACCAAGTGATAGCCTCTTTTGTCCTGCCTGCAAAGGTGGTCTGCATCTTCAGTCGCCACCATTCCAATGCAAAACCCCGCAACTGATAAGCAGCCAACACAACTTTATCTGCTGCTGGACATCTCATGGTCGCAAAGACCCTTTCAATCTCATGAACCCAGTGTTCCACTGTATCTGGATTCGGCCCTCCTGAGTAAGTAGGCGGCTGCAATCTCAGAAATTTCTCAACTTGCATCACTGGTTCCTCTGTTATTAGCACTGGTGGTGGTGGTGGCACAGGTGCTGCAAAAGGCACCTCCACTCCAGGCGGGATTGGAGCTACAGGTACAGTCTCTCCATCCCCAGGTGGCACTACAACCGGTGGTACCGGCGCCTGCAGATCCATCCTTTACCGAATATCAGTGAGGCTTTCCCAGATCCTCTCTATCATACGCTGGGTACTCTCCTCTGGATCATCTCCTCCACCACCCCAATCTCTTTTATCAGCCATTCCAGAAATTTCTGCTCAAACAAAACATCAAACAAAATCACAACAATGAATCATCAGAAACCAGGGTCCCTACCAGCAGTGTACAAAGACCGAAATAAGGCTATGTATCTTTCTAGTTTCCTTATATTAACACGGACCTTGCTCTGATACCAACTGTGGCGGAACGCCTCAGCCAAGCCCATTAAACTGATAACGTACTTGATCCGAGTCCGCCTCCCGCGAACGGGCCGAAGCCTCGCAAGGGATACCAAACCACAGTCCGTGTAAACACAAGGGAACACACCATTATATATATATATATATATTTCACAAGTTACATAGCCATATTTCCACAAAGCTGAAAGAAAGTACAAGAGCCTGGGGCATACCCCGAGGTACAACTGAAGAAAGTAAACAACTAACTACACTACTGCTACTGAGACTACACTGTTGGAGCTGCTACTACACAGCTGGAGGTACTGACCCTGCACCGCTACGACGCGGCTCTGAACTGGACGACGGTCGAGAAACGTCCTCCTCGCTCTCACCTGTGGGGGTAGGGGTGAGCCTCTCTAGTCACTGGCTCAGTAGGGAACTCCCCCAACACCGAGCAAACCAAAACCACAGGTACGAAAGTAATAAATAGTACCAACAATTTATAGAACAGCTAAGCAGGATATGAAAGCTGTAAAAGTATTCACCGTTTGCCGACTACAAAAATCAACTATAATAATTAAACAGCAAACCAGTACAAGTGTACAAGCTAAAGTAGATACAGCCAAACACGAGCCACGTGAACTGGTTCGCGACATCAGAGACTGACTCGGACAAGCTAACACAGGTCTACCTCTCAGTCTCGCAGCCAAGAACGAAAGGTCCAGCTGCCGCTCCACGTGAAAAGGTCAAGCAACTGTGGAGACCAACTAAACAACACCACCTGCGGACCACACGGTCACAGGCCCATGCCTGACACCTCTCGAGACCCTGGCCTCGGCCCTCTAGAGTGAGGCAATGGAAAAGGACTAGCTGGGGACCAGTGTTGACTACTGGTGTCCGTACCCCCAACTACGAGCGCGCTACAAGTGACTAAAGACAAACACAAGTGTCACTGTCCCAATGTCGTCTTTCCCTCAGCCGGACGTACAACTCAAACACAGGAGTGTGGGTGTCTAGGTCATACGACATAGACCTCGACGGTACAACACAAGTACCGGGACAAAGCCCCTAGCTAACAGCCTGGCTCACAAAGAACCTAGGGCACCCAACTGGAGAGGTAACCACGGTAGGCGTCGTACTACTTGCCACGTACACAAAACCACGTGCATGTCACACACAAACCACATGAAGTCTCGCACAAACCTCGTGCACTGATAGTCCACTAAACGTGAACATCACGTAAACACGTAAAGAACTGACTAACTCCGTACCTTGTATGCTAGCCATAGAACCTCGTGCACCGAGTGCACAATAGGTGCCAACGCACAACTTAATATTGTTAAATACCGAATATGCAATATTTAAACAGTAGTATGCTAGCGTCCACATCGATTGCCGCTAAGGGTGAGTAAACGGCAAGTTATCTGGCCGTTTATCTCCTGGCTGAAGAACCTTGCGTCAATCGATGTTGACGCTAAGTTCCTCGGCCATTAGTCTCACAGAAACCCTAGGCCGATTATACCAAAAACCTTGGCCCTAGAAACCATGGAAAACATGAGGGAACACCTCCTCTAACATGCATGCAACTAAATCATGCAAAAGCAACATGTTTCATTCATTAAATTACTCAAACCACCCATTATCCCCACATGGTACACTTAACCCGAAAATGCATAAACATGCTAATTCATGTGGTTAAGTCGTGTTATAATGATCCTAAGGAGTTAACAGGGTTCGTTCCCTACCTTAGAATGCACTTAAACCTCTTAAACTCCTCCGATTCTCACCAAACTCCCCGCGAGCTCCTACGGCAATTACACCACGCTCCGGCGTTTCCTTGGCCAATTCGTCACCGCCTCACGTTCCACGTTCTTCCAATTATCCTTTTACAACCGTTGGAAGCATTGGGGAAGCAAGGGCATGAAATCCAAACAAGGGAGAGGGAGAAATGGGCTGAGGAAACTGTCCTCGGGCAGACCTATATTCTGTAGGTCACACAGGTTGGCGTCAACCCTAATGCCGTTTAGGGCAACCGCCACCATAAACGTTCATATCCCTTGCCTCCAAGTTCATACAGTAAACGTCTACTTACATGGATGCCAACAAGTCAACGACCACCTCTGGCCGTCAACTCCTACTCAACTGCAGCAGGTCCTATTTCATCTCAGGACCCAACCTGCACCACACCTACACACACCACACGACCAAACCACACTGGCCTCACAATGGCCATCACAACCAATACACACACGATCCATAAGGATCCGAAAACACGTGACGTTACAACCTCTCTGCACAAGCCTGCTCGTTGCTGGCAACATGAGGAACATGCCTCAACAACCGAATGAACCTCTGGTGGTACTGAGTAACTGTGAGATCGCTCAGAACCAACTCGTGAAACTGGTCTCGTCTCTCACGTCGAGCATAGTCAGGGAAGTACTCGCCGTGAAAGACCCCCAAAAACCTCTGCCAAGTGATCTAATTCAAACGCTACCCTTGAAAGTGGGTCTGCCGCTGAACTCTCCACCACTCATGGGCTGGTCCCTTGAGCTGATACACTGCCAGTCTAACCTGGTCCTCCTCGGCGCACTTCATGGTCTCGAACGTGCGGTCTAACTCGTGCGTCCAACTCTCTGCCTTGTCTGGATCATACTCACCGAAAAACATCGGCAGCCGGAGATGCAAGAACCTCTCCAAGAGGGCAGTCCTATCCTTAGTGACAGCCATCCTCCTCCGACCGGCCCGGGTACTCTCAGTACCCGACGCCTACTGAACTGTTGGCTGCTCCATCTCTGGATCTACTTGCTGCTCCGGTACCGCTGGGGGAGGTACTAGAGGTTGACCTCCCACTGCAGCCTTCCCAGGACGCCACGCTCCCTGGTTCAGGGTCCTGAAGAACTGCTCCGCCAAGGGAAACCAATCCGCGTACTGCTGTGGCGGGGGCTGGTACTCCTGCTGCTGTAGCCCTCCTACTGTTGTTGCTGCTACTGCTCCCTGAGGCTGTGCCACGGACTCCTCTACTGACACCTCCTCCTGAACCTGACTCGGCACTGGCATATCCGACTCATCCTGCTACTCTATCAGCTCTCTGGCCTGCCTATGCCTACGCAGAGCCATATCCTGCATGGCACACAACCAGAAAGGTTAACGATACCAACTCGGGCGGCTAGCAGTGTACTTGTACTCTTGTTGGGACTTCCCGTTGCAGTTTAAATCCGTTACAAGTTCTGTCAGACTCTCGCTCTGATACCAACTGTAACGACCCCAAGAACCCGACCCTCGGCCTAAGCCGAGGACCCAATTTTTGTGGTCGCCGCCCACGGATCTGGGGACCCGGAAGGGCTATAACACAAGTCTAATGGAATATGTAAAGGAAATAAATGTCAATTGCTAACTAGGAGCACACACGCAGAAGCAGAAAGAAGAGCGAGACCACTGCATATCGCTCTAGGTACAGTCCTAACACGCACACTAGTACAAGTAAAGACAGGGGAAGAACAAGTCCCTTAGGGGCATACCCCGAGGGTGACATACAACTGAGAGGGGGAACCACTGCTAGCTACGGGGACCACGACTACCGCCCTGTCTCCTCCGCCCGGCGCGCGCTATGCCGCTGCTAAGAAGTCTCACCTGGAAAAGGAAGGGATGAGCTTCACAATAGAAGCTCAGTAGGGACTACCAATCTCTACTGGCTCTAACAGGTAGAAGAACATATATATATATATATATACACAATTAATTAAATAACAACAGTTATGTATTCTACCTACACAAGAAAGTGCGGAAGCAAAGCTACTAACTAGCAACAATACGGAGAACACCACGGTCAGAAACTCCGTAGAACCTGCACGTCGTGACAACCACACGGCTGGCTACGCAGACGGGGAGAACCCCACTTGGACAAGAGACACTAGCTACGGAAAAGACTACCACTAGTAAACCGGTCGGGTGCGTCCACTGACATCTTATTCTCGACCCAGGTCCAAACCTCCATGTCTCATTAGAGTGAGGCAGGAACACAAAGTACACAACAGTAACCATCGTAGTCTGGCCGGACTACGGTCCCACGCCTGGCCTCTCCAAGTGGTTCCGGGGCCACAAGGAGCGAGGCAGTGAGAAAAAGGACTGACTGGTCTGCACCGGGTAGAACTCCGGTCGTCCTCGGTGTCTCAGACCAACCAAGAGAGCTCTGCAAACGACTCGACGCCACTGTCCTAACCACCGTTTTCCCTTCAACTCCAGAGTTCGTGACTCGATTACGCTCGTCGCCCCGAACGCTCCCTCTAAGGCGCACGAGGATGGGGGTCCCAGGCAACGGTAACAACCTCTCTCAGGGGACAAGCCCTCAAATTCCGAGCACCGGGCGAATGACTAGTGTAGGACCGTACTAGGGAACTAGCACTAGTGCCACGGGTACAGTAAGAAGCGGAAACGGCGAAGACTCCACAGAAAACGGAACTCCGCAAGACCTACCTATCTCTGCTATAGTCGCGATGCATCAGGCCGTTGCGATCATGTCGCGACGCCCAGGGCGGTCGCGACACTGTCGTGGCGGCCCAAGCCGTCGCGACCATGTCGCGACACTCAAGATCATCACGATGATGTCGCGGCAGCCTTGCTGGTCGTGACATCATCACGACCTCTATACAGGTCACATTCTCAGCCGAGAGGGGTTCCGGGATGATCCTCCTGGAGACCACCCCAAATCCGGTACAATCACATCCATACGGGGGAGGGGAGCATGGTAAACATAAAAGAAAGCTCATAAACCATACAAACCACCCTCAAACCCCACAAAACATGGATTACAACGAATTGACGCTCGATGGAATCCTCACTCAACACGAGCATGATTCTCACACTCCCACAACCCCAAACCACGAGAAACCACGATCTCAAGGGGGAAGGGACCATGCTAGGGCAAGAGGAGTCAAGGGTCCCTACCTCCAAGAGTAGAGCCGACCCGTTGGGGCCTTCACGTCGGAATAGCCACCTCCTCCTCGCTCCAAGCTCCACGATCATGCCGCCTGCACGAACGGGGCATCACCTCCCACCACGAGCACCTCAAGCATGCCAAGAATGACCGGAGAAGAGAGAGCTCGGAGGAGGAAGAAGAAGGAAGAAGAAGAAGAAGGGAAAGGGAGAGAGGGGGAAATGGGGCGCTGGCCTCGGTTTTAAACCGATGGGCTCCAAGACGTGACGGGTCAGCCTGGCATGACAACAAGCATGTCGCGACGCCCTTAGGCGTCGGGACCATGTCGTGACGGCCACCCACGGCGCAACACCAAAAGCGGTCAAACCTCAAAGACCAGGAAACAAGAACGCGATGGTCTGCCAAGTCGCGTCAATGCTGTATGCACCTGACACCCGACAAGGCTGGTCTGACAGACAGGACAGCAGTCAAGTCAGTCAGAAAAGTAGTCGCAACACCTCCAGACGTTGCGACGAGAATGCGACGCCCACCCCCGTCGCGACCATGTCGCGGCGGCCAGGCCCGCCGCGTCCCGAAGCATGTCGCGACGGGCTCCCCTAGTGCAACCATGTCGCGACCAGGGTGCTTGCCGCAACCCTAAGGACAAGGCCAAGGGCTCAAGAGGGCTGGGTCTTAAACCTGGCCTCGACCTGAAAGGTTTATGTTACTTTGAAGGGGTAAGAATGATGTCCTAGGATGACGACTATCTAGCAAGATTAAAGTCCTAGGTAATCAGGATTGATAGGTTGATTTTTATCAAAACCTTAACTTGTGTTAAGAATTCCGTACCTAAAATGAGAGAGTGGGTGGAGCCATGGGCTTAGTTTGAAATTTGTATTTAATAGATAGCTTCAGTTTGAAATTTTGTCAATAAGGACAAAGAAAGATATATTTCTAACTCACATATTATTTTTATTTTGAAGGAACTTAAATAATTGATAATAGTAGACACGTATGCACTGCCTATGGACAAATAAAGATCAATCCAAAGACTAACCCAAGCACTGTGACAAGCTGCTCAACTATTGGATGATGCCTTTGGAATTGCTGAAAGTCCTAAAGGATAATTCACTAAATTTACCAATGGGAACAAGAAGGCAAAGAAAAACAACAAGCAATGTGAACCTATAGAAAGATGCGGTCACTATAGTCAACTGGGCCATATTGTAGATATGTAGTGCCCTAGTTTTATTTGCTTTTTGTCCGTATAGTGTGAACTGTGTGAATTGTTTACTATTCTCTCTACGTGAACTTGACGACAAGAAAGAGTGTCGTCAACAGTGGTTGTCGACGCAATATAGTGCCATTAAAGTCATCTTAGCATCATTTTATATTTCTGTTTACTCTATGTAATTTGAGTAAATGATGATTTTTATTTCTTGACGGCATGATCGATCGTCGCTAACATCTATTTAGGCGGCAGTCTGTATTGACGTCAAAATTTCTTTCCCTATTCTGATCGGGATTTTGCAGCAGTTATGGCCGTGTTTCCAGTTGTGTTTTGGGCCATTAGATTGAGGCGTTTTGATGTGAATGGCTAGGATTAGATGTTAGACTCCGAAGATGCTCTCTTAATCCCAAATTTCGCCCTAACAAAGCCTCTTTTGGCTTGAGAGTTCTCTTGGGAGAAATGTTTTTGTGGAAGAGCTCTTCGTCCAAGGAAGACATTGTGCATGCTAATCCGTGCATGGAGGAGGTCCCTATAGACCTTAGGAGGTGCTGTGAATGAGGGATTGGTGTCTTGGAGTCACCTTTACGAGGATTGAAGTAAGGAAAAAGGACCATCTTGCTTGGCCAAGGTGGGTTCTCTGACCTTAATTCCATGATCTTTTAGGTGTTTTCGAGGCAAATAACCAAGGGCTTCGGCTTGTGGTTTTAGAATTTATAGGTTTTCATTTTATGATATTTTTAAAAAGTCTTTAAGGGCTTCAATCGAGCCCCTTTTCTCTCGTTATTTCATGTGTTTTCTGAGAGGTTTCTGCTTCGAATGAACTTAACGTCAACCTTAGTGCCACTAAGTCAATGTTAAAGACAACTGATGTTGTCATTAACATGCCTTGATCACATCTATGGGGTCGTTAAGAAAAGGGTTGGCGACATAATCTACTGCCGTCTACTTCAATAGACGACAGTTGATGCTGCCGTTTAGTTTTTTGTCGTCTGAGTTTTTATTTTCCTCCTGAATGATGTAATTTTTTGATTAAATGCATGATTTCGAGGTTTTAGGGTTCTATCATGTTCCCAAAAGGCTTTGGATAGTTTCTAAATTTTTCTGACCAGGTTCTTCAATTTATCTGATTTATTCAAATCTCTGAGTAATTGAAAGTTGACGATTAAATAGTTGCTTGGTTCTTATAGAAGCATGTGTAGTAAAAACTTCATTTGAGCAGCATGAATAAGTGTTTTCAGATATGTGTACCAAATTTTGATCTATATAATAGTAGGTTTTAGTTTCAAGGAAGTTCTGGTCCCACTTGAATGTATTTCTAGAATTCACTGTTTAAATTGAATAATTAGATTTGCATGTCAGAAAACTTTGAAAAATTAGAATTTTCTTCTGGAGATTGAAGGCATGCTACAGTCAAAATTTCATATGTGTTTTTATCTCTGTGTGAATAGATTTATACTTTGAAGTATTTTCTAAGTTAAATGAAAACCAAATTGTGGGAATGCATGGAAAGTTGATTTCAGATTATGTTAGATTCAGAACCACTGAAAAAAAAAAAAAAAAAAAAGATTCGGAACCACTGAATACAACATGCTTTTAGTAAACTATTAACTTGGGTACTTCTGAAGGATGAATGTTTATGTTTAGTAGGAAATATGAGTTTAATGTTGAATATTCTTATGGAATGTATGCATGAAAATTTGTGAAACAATTACAAGATCTACATGATTAATTGCTATGCTATTATTGCCAATAAGACACTGCCGCCATAGAAGATTCTACATGGAACCTGACTATAGGAAAGCCCCTATGGAATGGTTCACTTACATGACTACATGACTACTGGCCTCAAGGGCAACGAGGATGAAATCTTGGAGGTGGACAAATACCACTAGTAATGGTGGGGAGAACTTTCTCTGGTTTTGAGCAATAACCAAGAGTTATTCACCAATTGCCTAGGTGATAAGTGAGTGACTGGCCTCTAGTGGTGGTTAGGACTATGTCTTGGCAAATACTATACTACTGTAAATGCTACTGTTACTGCACTATAATTGAAAAGAATGGAATGAAATGAATGTTGAATTATGGAATGTTTATTTCTGAACTTAGCTTACATGATAGAGATATTGTCTTAATATGATAGTACTATGGCCATTACTGTTGAACCACTCCTATATTTTATCCTTTATTTTGGTGATAACAAAACCCATGTTTAACTTAATAATATCATCAATATATTTTATATCATGTTTCTACCATGAATACAATATATTCTTACATTATCACTTCAGATTTACACTACATTTCAATTCCGTCAAATCCGAAGTTTCACTTCAACCGACAACATTAATTTCTGTACATCCGAAGTTTACTTTGTCACATCTCATATTTTAGTTAATACAATTGCTTAATTAATGAGTGCAAAATCATCTGCATATATAATCTTCAAATGCACTATAATAGTATCACAGAAGAATGTATTTTGTAAACACTATTTGGATAGCACATGTATTCTTTTGTTTGCTCAAATTTTCTAAGTCCATATATATATATATATATAATATATATATATATATATATATATATATATATATATATATCATACTAACTCCGACTCCTGAAAAGTTGAAGTGGTTCAACTCCGACTCTTGGAAAGTCGAAGTGGTCCTACTCCGACTCCTGGAAAGTTAAAGTGTGATACATACTCCGACTTCTTTACAGTTGAAGTTTCTATACTTAAACATCAATTGCTTCCACTTAAACATCGATTTTGTTTAAACATCGATTACGTTCACATTGATTATGATTAAAGATCGATTATGCTTATACATCGATTATCTTTCACATCAATTACCTTAGAACATCAACTATGTTCAAACATCGATTACACTTAAACATCGATTACATATATGGATTACATTCAAACATTGATTACACTCAAACATCGATTACATATATGGATTACACTGAAACATCGATTGCTTCACTTAAACAACGATTATTGTTAAATCTGACTTCGACTCCTCTAAAGTCGAAGTGTGATTAGTCTCACTGCGACTTCTGTATAGTCGAAGTCTCTATACTTCAACATCGATTGCCTCTATATTTCAAATGTTTCAAAATGTCTGTGGCGGCAACTGATAGCTCATATGTAGTTCACATGTTATCTTATTATTTCTCTGTCTGACTAGTGATCTTCTTCTTGTCTATCCTTCAAGGTAGGTATGATGTTGTAAGCAAGAAATATGGAAGTAAGGCCTCACCTAACATATATGGATGTCAGCAAAAATCATGGAACTCTGCACATAAAATGGTATAGGCTATCTGTCATAAGACTTTTCTAGCCTAACATGTTGCTATTTGCATTAAATGTCTGCAGGACTATTCTACTCCTAGTCAAAACATTTGGACCTACTGTTAGCATCCGTTAGACACATGAAGATGTCTATTAGATAGAAGCAAAAGGAGAGCAGAAGATGACGAGTCCCAGCGGATCTAAAAACACCAACGGATATACTTCAACGGATCTGTTCAAGCTGCTCTTTAAAAAGGATGGAGTCTTGAAGCAGAACAAAAAAAAAAGAGAGCCTTCCTGAAAATCCTTTTGAAAGAGTGTACATCCAGTGAGAAGCCTCAACGCCATACACAATCAAAGCAAGAGAGAAAGAGCTGGAGCCCAAGAAGAATTGTGCGTGCAAGCAACCATCTGAACTGTTCAAGCATTCAAGCTTCTTTTCTCTCTTCACTCTCTCTGTGCATCATTGTAAATCTGGGAGAGAGCCTGTGAGCTGAGAGTTTGAGTTCCTTAGTATTCATCTTGTATAGCTCTCAGTCTATTCTTTCTTTGCTAAGAAAGACTTGTGTCCAGTTGTAAGACTGTATACAATGTTCCTCTTTTGAGTGAAGAGAAGACCAGCCGAAGTGCTGGGTGTAGCAACCCGATTTTTCAAAAATTAAATAATTGGAAAAATTTAAAAGGAAAAGGAATTAATTAAAAACCATTAAATGAAAAGGAGTGATGGGCTTTGCTAAATGGACCATCTAAAATTTATTGGGGCAAAATATGGATTTTTAAAATGAGAATAATAGGAAAATACCATAAATTTGTAGTTATATTATTTCCTAAAAAGAAAAGGGGTTAATAAATCATTAAAATAGCTATTTGTGTTGGAATTGGATTACTAACATTACCAAATTGGTTGGGCATGAAATTGCATCCCAACCTAACCCAATTAGAAGTTGGCAAGCTTGGAAGGTTGAGAGGAATAAGAAAATCTTGTAATTAAGGGGAAACTAGAGTTCTATTAGGAAAGGGAAAGCAAGGGAGCTTAAATACTCCCCAATCTCTCCATGGCTGGCCCTAACTCGTTGTTGAGGCTTGCTGGACGAGGAGAGGAGACCAAGGAGAAGAACTCGTGGGGAGAGGGATTGCTCAAGCCCCAACCTCCATTCTTCAAGTTCTAAACCCTAGAGGATAAAACGAGTCAAAGGTAGGCATTCTCACAAGCTAAACTCGATTAATTTCATCTGTAGTTAGTTCCCAACATCAGGAACAAAAGTCCTTTTGTTTCACTATTTTTCATCGAGCCAATCTTTTGTTCTTAATTTTTGAAGTCTTACAACCATCATGACCCCGAACCCTCATATTAATTCTTGATCTCAATGTGTACTCGACCCCATGTCATGAAATTTTGACTGGAGATACTAATGATTGTTAGGCATCGTTTCCCCCTAAAAGCCCTAATTTTCATCCATCATACTGCTTGAATTAAATCGTTTACCCTCACTGTACCATGCTCTGTATTCTTCATGCTTGATACCTATCAAGTCCATGACTGTTCATCAATTCCTATTTACTGTAAGTACCCTTGCATGTCTAGATCAGTTTGCAAGTGATTTCGTAATTTTTCATCCACTGTGCATTAGTTCTTGATTTTTTAATGAACCTGCGTCAAAACAAGGAAACTTGGACCGCAATCCAAGACATGTCCTTTTCCCGCTCGGACTCAGGCGCAGGACCTAAGAACGTGACGGCCCGATAGGCCACGTTCTCAGGACTGATCGCGATAGAGCTGCCCATCGTCTTCTGAATGCGACAGCCCTGTTGTCGCGATCTGGAAACCTGTTCTGACCGACCTGTGGCGACCCCTTAAGTGACCATGTCGCGTTCTGATTGTACCCCGTCGCGACCCTTACAGGGGTACATCGCCTTCTGGATATTTTTACATAAACCCCATATTTATGAAAATCATGATTTTCAACAGTAACTACATGCCCTATTAACAGTCTTAAATACAGTAAACGAAGTTGTTAGACTTGGATATGAATTGGTTAATTAAAAGTCAATCACATGATCTTTTCTTATCCATGATTTTATATATCACATGCACACACTTGTAATCATCCAATATGAGTAAATTTGGCATGAAAATATTCCATAAAATATCTGGTAATTTATCTCAATGATGTATTTAAATTGTCCCATTTATTTTAATTAGACTTGTCTTCGTTTCTCACGATGTTTTGGGAATACTGTTACGACGCTCCACTGTTCTAGAATTCCTCTAAAACGCCGACCACTTGTTTCTATATACACACTTTCTCTTGGCTTGGACAAACTCTCCGTCGGATATTCCTTCTGCCGGACTAGGGAATCCTTGTTCAAGGCCTCCGTAAGACTCTTCTGTCCATGGATTCACACATGGTCGACGAGCTGGTTGTACTCTAATACCTATGATACCCTTTAGGGATCAGTAAGATCCAAACAGCCTTAGAATGCTCTCTTGCTCTTATCTTAAATCACGCCGGACCTCTGGACCTATGCATAACATGGCCAGTGGAAGGGTAGTGAATTCCACCTGACTGCCAACACCAATTGCGCGTGTTGTGCAACTGTTACTATCGCTTGTTATTGTTGTCTTACTAATATGTCCCTATTCTCAGCTACTATCTCTACACTCAAATCTGTTCACGTTCTCTGTAGACTCTCGTCTATTTCGTCACTTATTCTCATCTATTCTTGGTACTCTATTGGCCATCTTGTGATTGTCTGAGATAAAAATATGACTATGCTAGGCAACATTATAAGGGCCCGATCTAGTCCTGGGGAGAGCGCCCGAAAGGCTATAACTCGCGGGGGTTTAATGATCAGGGTGTTTGGCATGCACCTAATGCATGACTTGTAAGATTTATTCTATGACAATCATTAAACATTCATTCATTCATGATATATGTTACTTGAACTCGTGGTTGAAAGAATATTGACCAATACGTGCTATCGTGACTTGTGCACTATTGTGCAACTCTACTTGTTATCTCGTTATATGGCCAATCTGTTATCATACTTGTTATGCTATACTCTCGTGCGTTGTGCTATTGTTTCTCGTTATCATGTAACATTACTCTCTAGACTGTACTCGTCATTCTCTCTAGTTATCCTACTTGATAAGACATTAATCACTTTAAGCATGCTTGTTTACATGATATTTAAGTCCTACTGGACGTTATCGCTCACCCTACGTTATTGTTATATGTGTTCTCAGGTGAGCCCGAGGATGACACTTACACTCAAGAGGATGGGAACAGCCAAGAGTGAAGTCAAGAGTACCCTAGCGTCTTAGTACTATGTTAGAGTTTGAGTTAGTCTTATGCTTTTATTTAATGTAATTGGGTCCTATAGATCGGCTCTGATATTAGTGGTTGTAACTAGACATTGGAAGAATTATTAATGAAATGCATTTGCTTTAAGTATTTATTCTTGTCCAATGATCTGATGGTTATTATACGCTCTGTACCCGTTTATTTGCAACTGCCTCACGTTTCGATATTCTGCGTCGGGGCGTGACAATTTTGTGGTATCAGAGCCTAGGTTATTCTTAAGTATAGGATGATCTAGGTTTGACCTGCCTCGACTTAGAGTCTAATTCCATACCTATGTGAGAGATGGGTAGAACCTTGGGTAATAAGTTAAAATAAACTCACATACGCACAAACTTAGTACAATCACAATATCTTACATTAAAAATTCTCTTTTTTGAAGGAATTTTAACCATAGCAATGGCAGCGGAGCGTGCACAACTCCATGATATGCAACAAACTATCTAGCAGCTCACTCAAGCACTACTTCAGGCTGCTGGAGCCTGTGGAAACCGAGGAGCTGGGGATCTACATAGGAATTTCCGCAACTTGAACCCGCCTCGTTTCAGTGGGACTACTGATCCCGACGAGGCAAAAAACTGGCTGAAGAAGATAGAACGCATCTTCCATGTCATGCAATGCGCAGATGGTAACAAGTTGTTATTGGAAACCTTTCAATTAGAAAGAGACGCCCGTGCGTGGTGGGAGTCCATGGAGGCCACTAGGGCCGATGCACAGTTCACCTGGGAAGAATTCAAGGAGCACTTTAACTCCAAATACTTTTCTGAACGAGTCCAGGAAAGGAAGGCCTCTGAATTTGCTGCACTGAAGCAGAGGCACCTTACCGTCACTGAGTATGAAGCGCAATTTTCCCAATTGGCACGCTATGCCAATCATCTTGTCAGCACAGAGAAGATGAAGGCGAGGCGATTTCTTAATGGGCTTAAGCCTTCATATATTACACAACTTGCACCACTCGACATCCAGACTTATGCCGAGATGGTCAAGAAGGCATAGCTTCTGGAGGATGCGACCGACCTTACCGATCGCATCAAGGGTAGACTGGTCAAGAAGGAACCAGCATCGGGTTCCTCAAGCAAGCCCACAAGTGACAAGAAACGGCCGTTCAACATCACTGGAGGGCCGAATCAAGAAAGGAAGCTCAAAATACCTACTCCCCCAAACACCAACAGGACCCACTGTGAGCATTGTGATAAACCTGGTCATACTGCCGCTGAATGCTGGAGGAAAGCAGGCGCTTGCCTATGCTGCGGAAATCGCAATCATCGCATTTCCGAGTGCCCTGTGCTGAAGGAGCAGGAGAAAGAGAAATGCTCGACTGGGCAAAAGAAGCCTGGCCGACTGCAAGCTGTCCAGGAAATAGAGACCACCGAGGAAGGTGGAGTTGGGGAAGGTACCCTACAAGTTTTCTCTCTATCAGCATTTGTTTTATTTGATACTGGAGCAACTCATTCATTCATATCTCAAAACTTTGCAGATACTCTGAATGCTAAACCTATATCTATGGGGTGTGAATTCTCTGTCACAACACCACTGGGAGAGAAAGAGAAATTAAACTGTCACGCCCCGATATGGAATATCGGAACGCGAGGTAGTTGCAAGAAAAGGGTATAGAGCGAGTACTAGACATCAACCATTGCACAGTGAATAATACTAAAGCGAATTCATTTCATTAATACTTTTCAATGTCTAGTTACAACCACTAATATCAGAGCCATTCTATGGGGCCCAATTATATTGCAATAAAAGGAAATAACTAACTACAACTCTAAGATAACATAATGACTCGAGGGTACTCCTGGCTTCACTCTTGGTCATTCCCTTCCTCGTGAGTGTATGTGTCATCCTCGGTCTCACCTGAGAACACAACATCAAATAACGCAGGGTGAGCGATAATGCCCAGTAGGACTTAAATCTCAAGCTCAAGTAGGCTTTAATTAATTAACGTATTTAATGGCAAAGTATCTAATGATAGCAGGTACAAGAGAGTCAAAATATAGCAAGAGATAGCACAACAGGTAACAGGATAGCATAATAGCATGAGATCGAGTATAGTTTCCAAAAATAGCACAAGTATCGAGTATAGCACGAGTAGCAGGATGGCCATAGCACAACTAGCACAAGTTTAATAATAGCACGACGAGTATAGCACTTGTTTGTCATTCTAGACATCGAGAGAGTATAGCACGTTTTGTGTTTTGATTGTCATATAGATAGTCGAGATGGATAGCACTTGAGTGTAATGCCAAACACTCTGATCATTTAACTCCCATGGGCACTAGCACTTTCGGGCGCACATCCCAGGACCAGATCGGGCCCTTTTATATATTGCCAGGCATTGGTTATATTGTATCTTTAGACAATCAGTCAATGGCCAATATAGAGTACCAAGAATAGTTAAGAGTACTAGATGGATAGACGAGATAGTAGAGAGAACGTGTATAGACGAGCGAGTAGAGTATAGATGAGAGCTAAGGGTACATCACGTAAAACAACGAGTAAACAGGCGATAGTAACAGTTGCACAACACGCGCACGTCGTATTGGCAGTCAGGTGGAATTCACGATCTTCCCGTTGGCCGTGTTATGCACAAGTCCAGAGGTCCGACGTGATTCAAGGTAAGAGTGAACTTCTAATAGCTGTTTGGATCATTTCGATCCCTAAAGGTGTAATGGGTGTTAGGGTACAACCGGCTCGTCGACCATGTGGGAATCCATGATCAGAGGAGACTTACGGAGGCCTTGTGCAAGGGTTCACTAGTCCGGTGAAAGGAATATCCGACGGAGAGTTCACCACAAGCCAAGTAAAGTGTGTATATAAAAACAGGTGCTCAACGTTCTAGAGGAATTCTAGAACAGTGGAGCGTCGATATCGGTATATAAACAACGCAAGAAACGAATACAAGTCCTTTAAAATAGGGCAATTAATATACTTTATTGCAAAAAATTACCAGATACATTATGAGATATTTTATGCCAGATTTCAGCCATATATGGATGGTTCATGTGTGTGCATGTGTAAGAGAAATCATAGAGAGAAAAGAAGTCGTGAATATGTATTTTAAAGCATTCAATATAGCTCCATTTTAAAACAGGTGTTTTTACTGCGTGTATGACTGTTAAAAGGCGTAAGAATATTGTAGAAGGTGAGAGTAACAAATTTTATGGATTTTCATGCAAAATCCTATGAACGAGACATACCCAAGTAAGGGTCGCGACAGGGTCATGATGGAACGCGATAGGGTCCTATACGGCTTGCGACAGGGCTGTCTGCTCAGGCGGCCAGAACGCGACGGGGTTCTGTCGCGTTCAGAACGCGAAAAGGGGTGGGTCGCAATGGCCCTGAGAACGCGGCGTGTTGAGCCGTCGCGTTCTCAGGTACTTCACCTGAGTTCGAGCGGGAAAAATGTTCTACATCGGATTGCATGTCAACTTGACTTATTTGGACACAGGGTACTTTGAAAAATCATAACTAGTTACATAGTCGATGAAAAATCACGAAACATGTTGCAAATTAAACTAGACATGTAAGGGTACTTCCAGTAAATCGGAATTAGAGAGAGAGCATGGTTCATATAGGGTTTGAACATGAGCAAGAACGAGTTATTCAGAACATGACACAGAGAGAAAGATCGATTAAATTCGATCAACATGCTCAATGAAATTTAGGGCTTTTAGGGGCAAAAGATCCCTAACAACATGAAGTATCTACAGTAAAAATTTTGTAGCATGGGATCAAGTATACATAGAGATTTGAATTAAACATGATGTCTCAGGGTTATCATGTTTGCAGATCTTCTAAAATCAAGAACAAAAGATTGGCTCGATGAAAAAGAGGGAATCAAGAGGGCTTTTGTTCCTGGTGATTGGAACTACCTACAGACGAGTTTAATTTAATTTTGCTCGTGAGAATGCCTACCTTTGACTCAATTTGTCTTCTACGGTTAAAATCTCCAAGAACTAGGAAGAAGCTCCAAGAACTCCTTCTCCCCATGAGATCCTCTCCTCCTTGGCCTCTTCTCCACGTCCAACAACCTTTGGCAACGAGCTAGGGTCGGCCAAGAGGGTTTAAGAGATGTATTTATGCATGTAGGGGTTCCTATTCCTACTTCTATTCTAATTGCTCTTTAATGACGAGATTTCCTAACTCCAACCTTCCTTTCTTGCTTTCCAACCTCTATTTAGGTTAGGATGGGATCTAAATTCGTGCTAAATCATAAGGGGTAGGCTTAGGAATCCAATTCCAACTCTTATTGCCTCTTTTAATGCCTAAAGAGTCCTTTTCTATTTAGGAGATATTAAGACTCCGAATTTAGGGTATTTTCTCTTTATTTACTATTTGTAAATTCATATTTTGACCCAATAAGTTCTAGAGGATCCATTAAGCAAAGCCCATTACTCTTTTCTATTTAATGGGTTTTATTTAATGCTCTTTTCATTGAATATCCCTTTAGCTGAGTTTTTAATTTATTATTTAAATTTTTATTTTGCTCAAAAATTCAGGTTGCTACATAAACAAATACTTCCAATCTGCCGATGTAATGATCGGAGAACATAACCTAAAAGCCGACCTGGTGTGTATGCCCATGGAAGGCTATGATGTGATTTTGGGAGCCGACTGGTTGTCCACTTATGGGGCAAGTGTCGACTATAAGAAAGGGAAAGTTACTTTTCGTGAAATCCCTAGGTTGTCATTCACTGGGAATAGACATAAGAAGCGAATGTCTCTAGTCTCTACCATAAAGGCCCGCAACATGATAAGGAAAGGCTGCTTTGCTTTCCTTGCGGCCATAATAGTCGAAAAGAAGGGTTCTAAGATAGAGGATATACACATAGTCCAGGACTACCCTGATGTGTTTCCCGAAGATCTGCCAGGGATTCCCCCTAAACGTGATGTCAACTTTGCGATTGAGCTAATCTCTGGAGCTGCCCCGGTGTCGCGTCAACCGTACTGGATGTCACCTACCGAGTTGAAGGAACTGAAGGCACAACTGATGGAGCTATTAGAGAAGGGGTTCATCAGACCAAGTACTTCCCTATGGGGAGCACATGTGTTGTTCGTTAAGAAGAATGATGGATCGATGAGGCTATGCATCGACTATCGTTAACTCAATCAGCTAACCATCAAGAACAAGTACCCATTGCCTAGGGTTGATGAACTGTTCGGCCAGATATCTGGAGCTCAATATTTCTCCAAGATCGACCTCCGATCTGGCTATCATCAAATGAGGATCAAGGACGACGATATTTTCAAAACAGCTTTCAGGAGCAGGTATGGACACTATGAATTCGTCATTATGCCTTTTGGTCTAACCAATACTCCTGCAGTCTTTATGCAACTCATGAACAGCATATACCGGCCATACCTTGACAAGTTTGTGGTCGTCTTCATCGATGATATCCTCATATATTCAAAGACCAAAGAAGATCATGAAGAACACCTGACGATATCACTACAAGTCTTGCGAGACAACAAACTGTACGCAAAGCTGAGCAAGTGCAAATTCTGGCTCGAAGAAGTGTCCTTCTTGGCCATGTCATCTCCAAGGATTGCATCTCCGTTGATCCCTCCAAAGCTGAAGTTGTACTCAAATGGGAGAGACCAACCAATGTCATAGAAATCAGAAGCTTCTTAGGACTGGCTGGTTACTACAGGCAGTTCATAAAGGACTTCTCCAAGATCGTCGTTCCTCTCATGCGCCTTACACGAAAGGAGAATCCCTACTCCTGGAGTAAAGAGTGTGAGAAGAGTTTTCAAACTCTAAAAGACTGTCTTACCTCAGCACCTGTACTCGCTCTTCCAATAGAGGGAGAAGGTTTCCTTGTCTATACTGATGCCTCAGGAATTGGGCTAGGTTGTGTATTAATGCAGAAAGAGAAAGTCATTGCCTACTCTTCAAGACAACTGAAGACGTATGAAGTCAACTACCCTATGCATGATCTAGAGTTGGCTGCCGTGGTCTTTGCCTTGAAGATCTAGATACATTATTTGTACGGTGAGCAATTCACTGTCTACTCAGACCATAAGAGCTTAAAGTATTTATTCTCCCAGAACGAACTTAACATGAGACAAAGAAGATGGCTTGAATACTTAAGGATTTTGATTTCAACATCTAGTACCATTCGAGTAAGGGAAATGTTGTGGCTGATGCTCTTAGTAGAAAGCCGATGGCATCGCTATTAAGTCTAGTTCTTGGCGAGATGCAACTACTGAAACAATTCGCAAGGTTAGATGTAAATATTGAACATAGGGATGATCGAGTCTTGGTTGCCCATATCAAGATTCAATCTGACATGCTAGAAGAGATCAAAGTTTAACAGGACAGTGATCCATTCTTGGTTCGTGTCAAGGAAACTTTAGCTGAAAAGCTGGATTTTGCTATGACTGAGGATGGAAGGCTAGTATTCCAAGGTGTTAGGATCGGTTATTCGGTAACGGCAAAGCTAGAAGGGGGGTTGAATAGATTTGCAGCGGAAACTTAAGCAATTAAAAAATACTTCGAATTAAAAGATCTACTCAATTAAAACCCCTCTGATCTGATGCAATGTGTGTGAGCAAACTAACAGTTAGTGTGTAGACGAAATCCCTATGCATGCATCTAGCGCAATATAGATCAAACCACAAATCAAATCACAGTGCACAAGGGATTTTTTAGGTAGTTCGGAGATCACACCACATGACTCCTACGACTTCCCCTCACACAGTGAGGACACTCTACTCAAGAACTGAGTACAACACACACACACACGAGCACAACGGCTCACCTACACACACACGCTAGATCAAGTCCACAAAAGATTAGATCCTCTAGCCTTGATCTGACCAACACACCACGCACTATGATCTATACACAACCCTTGTATAGATCACAAAGCACACACACATCCACAAACGCCACGTACTGATCTCCAATCAGTACACACACACACGGATATATGAAAGTAGAAAGAAAGAAGAGTTCTGAGTTGAAGATCAAATCCAGATAAAGAACTCTTCGTGGTGGTCGTCCAGAAGAACTTCAGGCTTCGTGTTGATGATGATCAGATGATGTAGACAAAGCTTGATTTGTGGACAAACCGACTTCAACTCCTCTCGTGAGATGGATCTTCCACGAACAGGACAGAGGGTTGAAGCAGAGCAATAGGAAGAAAGCCTTCTCTTGGGTTTTGCTTAGGGTTTTGGTATGGTGGCTTCTTCCTGCGAAAATACCTCCATATGTCCTATATATATGGGTGTCCAAGTTTGGAGAGGCGTGGTAAAAGGAAACACCCAAATACAGAACATATCCAAATCTCGGAATTGAAGTTTCTCTTCGTCTGTCGACAGGTGGATATTCATCTGTCGACAGGTGACTATTCATCTGTCGACAGGTGACTATTCATCTGTCGACAAGTACTGACAGATTTCCAATTTCCAGAACATTGGTCTTCCGGGAAATGCTTTCCTGTGTATGGCTGTCGACAGGCGATTTGTGGCTGTCGACAAGCACACTTGTCCTGAAGCTTATCTCACTTCCCTGTGCTTGACTGTCGACAGGGACCTATAGGGCTGTCGACAGGTACTTGCTTGATGTCTTTTTCTTGAGCTTTTGCTCTTGAATTATATACTTGTCTTGCATACATTCACACCTACATTAAAGAACATTGTTAGTGAGATATAATGAATATGTAGATGATCAATTGAAGCATGTTTTGATATGATTGTATCTTGCTTGACTTTGTCATGTCATCATGTTTCAACCATTCATACAACATCAATTAACATTGTTCATCATCAAAAAACTAATCACAAACATCACACATGTCAACCCAACATTCTCCCCCTTTTTGATGATGAGAAAATTTTCAATTTATGCACAATTGATGTTTCTCCCCCTTTTGGCAACATCCAAAAAGATAGTGAGTGCACACATAGGTAAGAAGGAAGCAAAGAACTACTTGACCCCAGAACTGAATTGTGAACGATTTGAGTGGGGAATGAGTGTTCAAATGGGATTACAAGGTTGAGAATAGGTTGATACCCACTACAAAGTGTCATAAACACTAGTATTAAGACACATAAAAATTCTACAATGGTTAAGAAATAATACTCGGGAATCTTAAGTTATAGCATTTAGAATACACCGTTCAAAAACATATGAAAATAAGATAACCCATTTGAAGAAAACCATTATAGAAAAACATGTTCCTTAGTGGGTGATGTTCAGTTGGTAAATGAAGGCAATGTCTACATGAACAATTAACAATAGGCAACCCATTGCCCTTGACTTAAAAACATGGAGGCTTCACTCTATTTCTAGCATTGAATTATTTCTTTTGTCAAGTTAATGTGGGAAAAGTGGTAATTTGGATCACTTTCACCTTTTGACGTGAAGGTAGACATTTGGGATGCCCATACCCCCAGTTACTCAGTGTGAGTGACCATCATGCCATTGTGCAGAGATAATGAATAGACTTTTTGATGCGAAGACAGACATTTGTGATGCCCATGTCCCCGGTTACTCAGTGATGCTCATCATTGCTCTGCCTTTATCCCACTTCATATAATTTTGGTTTGATTTTTTTTTTTTTAGTTTAGAAATAGGTAGCTTTTCTCCCCTTTTATTTTTTTAAATTTGAAAATCAAGGTCAAAGGTTATTTAAGGTCAAAGGCCACGTAAAAACATTAAGTTCAATAACCTTCTTACTTATCAATCCATGTTAGAAACATGATCATCCACAAGGGAGTTATGCAAGTGAGTTAGGTTAAAATCATTAAATTTGTTCGATGTTTTCTAGATGATATAACCTAGACTCAAGCACAAAATATTATATCAAAATCATTGTGATTAAGGTAATGTCTTTAATACTATGTGAGTATGAAAGGTTGTAATGAACATTAAGTCCAAATTCTCCCCTTTCACTAAAATAATGAACATACTCATGAAGAAATGTTGATGAATGTTGAGTATTTCACACATGAAGGGCATCTGTCGACAACAAGAATGTGGCTGTCGACAACTACTGAGAAACAGAAGAACTGGTGTTCTGGAAGAGCCCATCTGTCGACAGCTGAAGAAGGGGCTGTCGACAGCTACAAAAAAAAATAGTTTTAAGGCATTGAATTGAGTGACATGAAGACCAAGATTTTGAGAAATGATCACACAAAGAATATGAAGGATATCTCTCAAGAATTTCACTCAACCTACCTTGACTTACTCCCCCATAATGTATGCATATGATGTCTCATCATTCAAACAATTCAAGCATTTGCATGGCAATCAATTTGCACAAAATTAGTACAAACATGATATTCAATGAATTTTGCGAACATTTTTGTGCGCCTTCAAATTTACTCCCCCATAACACATGCAAGATGTCATGGCATGATTTCAATTGCTAAGAGATATTGTCATGTGGGGGTAGCATTAAGGCAAATTTTTCATTGCTTAGATAAAGTCAAAATCTATTTCAATTCTTGCAGTTTAAAACTGAAGTGACAAAGAGATTTTACCTGAATAATCTGCACTTGGATTTCAAAGATTTTACCTATTTTCTCCATTTATTTCTTGCCTTGCACAACCAATGACATGAATCCATTTATAATGTTTGGCTACAAGACATCTCAGCTTGTTGATCAAGCTGGTTTTGGAACCCACACTTGCTTGGGTCCTGCATTGACATCAATGTTAGGATACAACAATGATTTCAAAATCCAGAGTGATTTCATTTTTGGAATAGATGTATTTCTTTCATTAATGGAATAATGAGCAACATTAGTTCCACTTTTTCCTTTGGACTGGTTCAATACTTCTATGTTTTCATGAGATTTTCTTGTTTTAGACTTTTTTGCATGAAGAACAAAACACTTCTTTTGTCGAGTAATCATGTTCTTGTGTACATGAGATTGTGTATGAGCATGGGGCTTGGGAACATGCACAGAATCATGATTCTTATGCCAACAGTTCTTAGACAAATGTCCATGTTGATGACATGTATAGCATTGAACTGTTTTAGCATATTTGTGAGAGTGTGGATTTTTCTTCCAGCAGTATTTAGCAAGATGACCATATCTATTGCATTTAAAACAAATGGATTGAGCAATTACCTGGAGCTTACCATAGTTTGAATGCATCTGCTGAAATTTTTGAGATCCTCTATAATACCTTTGATCACCCTTGGGTTGAAAGGATGGAGGTGGTACCCTTTGGTAGCTCTTGACATGATGTGGAGATGGAGATTGCCATGGTGATTTTTGAGCTGATGAAGCAGATGTTGAAACCTTGTAGAATCATGTTTTCTTTTCCAATTCCGTTTTCTGATTTATAGTTGAACCAAGATTCTTTCTAATTGCAGCATTTTTGTTCAATTTTTTACTTTGTTTTTGAACATTTTTCTGAACATGAACTTTAGTAGAGTTTTGACTTTGTTTGATAGCCACTTCAAGTTCATTTGTCAATTTTTCTTTATCAGCTTTTAATGCAACAATTTCTTTTTCATAAGTTTGGAGTTGATTTTTCATGACATCCAGACCATTTCTCATTTTGTTCTTTTCAATTTCAATTTGAACAATTTGATTTTCCAAGTCAACAATTTTCTTCTTAGAATTGTTCCATTCATCATTTAATGGTCTGTCATGATACAAGCATTCAATCTTCTTTTTCAAATGATTATTTTCCTCAACCAATTGGTTGCATTTTTCTTTTATTTGATGATCATGAGCCATGTTGGAGATTTGTTTGTTCAATTGATCATTATCAAATTTGAGATTCTCATTATGATCAAACAATTTTTCATTTTCATTTTTCAAATTAGAATTTTCAGATTCCACCTGATCATGATCTTCTTTTAACTTAGAAAACTTGATTCTGTAGTTTTTGACTTCATTTTTCAATTTTTCATTCTCCATTTTTAATTTTTCATTTTCTTCATAGAATGCTTGAGCATTATCAATTATCATTTCATTCTTCTCCAATTTTTCTTTTAGTTTATTGTTTTGAGATTTAACCCTTTTAAATTGTTGGCACATGTGCTCATAACATTCTATAAGTTCATCATAAGATATATCATTTTCTGAATCAATATCAGATATTGACCTATCAAACGGGTCTGAATCAGATTTACCTGATTTTTGAGACTTTCTTGACTTTTCTGACGAATGTAAACCTTCAGATTCGTCTGAGCTGGGAAAGCCTTTTGAGCTGCCATGAGCCATGAAGCATTATTTGTCCTTGGCTTTATTTGCAATCTTGCTTGTCTTCACAAAGGAGTCCTACATTTTATCAACTTTGTCATCAAACCCAATAATCATAGGTCTATTATGATGCTTGAGAACATAGCCATATTTCTGAGTATGTTTCATATGATTAGGCCAATCAATAGAATATTGAGTCAGATCAAAAAGCAATCAATCAGTTCAATCAGATCAAATCAGATTAGGAATCAGAGCGATTAAGCACACAAAGATAGATCTTCAAAACCACAACCAAACAACAGAGAACCTTCTCTGATACCAATTGTTAGGATTGGTTATTCGGTAACGGCAAAGTTAGAAGGGGGGGTTGAATAGATTTGTAGTGGAAACTTAAGCAATTTAAAAATTACTACGAATTAAAAGATCTACTCAATTAAACCTCTCTGATCTGATGCAATGTGTGTGAGCAAACTAACAGTTAGTGTGCAGACGAAATCCCTATGCATTCATCTAGCGCAATATAGATCAAACCACAAATCAAACCACAGTGCACAATGGATTTTTTAGGTGGTTCGGAGATCACACCACGTGACTCCTACGTCCACCCCTCACACAGTGAGGACACACTACTCAAGAACTGAGTACAACACACACACACGAGCACAACGGCTCACCCACACACACACTCTAGATCAAGTCCACAAAAGATCAGATCCTCTAGCCTTGATCTGACCAACACACCACACACTATGATCTATACACAACCCTTGTATAGATCACAAAGCACACACACATCCACAAACGCCACGTACTGATCTCCAATCAGTACACACACACACAGACATATGAAAGTAGAAAGAAAGAAGAGTTCTGAGTTGAAGATCAAATCCAGATAAAGAACTCTTCGTGGTGGTCGTCCAGAAGAACTTCAGGCTTCGTGTTGATGATGATCAGATGATGTTGACGAAGCTTGATTCGTGGACAAACCGTCTTCAACTCCTCTCGTGAGATGGATCTTCCACGAACAGGACAGAGGGTTAAAGTAGAGCAGCAGGAAGAAAGCCTTCTCTTGGGCTTTGCTTAGGGTTTTGGTATGGTGGCTTCTTTCTGTGAAAATACTTCCATATGTCCTATATATATGGGTGTCCAAGTTTGGAGAGGCGTGGTAAAAGGAAACACCCAAATATAGAACATATTCAAATCTCGGAATTGAAGTTTCTCTTCATCTGTCGACAGGTGACTATTCATCTGTCGACAGGTGACTATTCATCTGTCGACAGGTGACTATTCATCTGTTGACAGGTACTGACAGATTTCCAATTTCTAGAACACTGGTCTTCCGGGAAATGCTTTCTTGTGTATGGCTGTCGACAGGTGATTTGTGGCTGTCGACAGGCACACTTGTCCTGAAGCTTATCTGACTTCCCTGTGCTTGGCTGTCGACAGGGACCTGTAGGGCTGTCGACAGGGACTTGCTTGATGTCTTTTTCTTGAGCTTTTGCTCTTGAATTTGATACCTGTCTTGCATACATTCACACCTACATTAAAGAACATTGTTAGTGAGATATAATGAATATGTAGATGATCAATTGAAGCATGTTTTGATATGATTGTATCTTGCTTGACTTTGTCAATGTCATCATGTTTCAAACATTCATACAACATCAATTAACATTGTTCATCATAAAAAACATGTAATCACAAACATCACACATCTGAACCCAGCACAAGGAAGGACATGTGTACCAGATAATGAGGAACTGAAGAGGAAATTAATGGACAAAGCTCACCCGAAAAAGTATACAATTCTTGCTGGAGGTGCCAAAATGTATCAGGACATGAAAAGAACGTTTTGGTGGCCGAATATGAAGAGAGTGGTAGCCGAGCATGCCGCTCATTGCCTTACTTGCCAATAGGTAAAGGCATAACACATGCGCCCTGCTGGTGTGCTTAGACCATTAGATATCCCGGAGTGGAAATGGGAAAGCATTGGCATAGACTTCATCATGGGTTTACCTAGGACTCGTGGTGGACTCGACGCTATAAGGGTCATTGTCGACTGATTAACCAAATCCGCACACTTCTTACCATAAAGAGTAAGTGGTCTGTGGGGGTATTAGCTGCCATATATGCCAAAGAGATCTTGAGATTGCTTGGTGTACCATCATCGATTGTCTCGGATTGATATCTGAGATTCACCTCTCATTTCTGGAAGGGACTGTAGACTGCACTTAGTACTAAGCTCAATTTTAGTACCGCATTTCACCCACGAACTGATGGGCAGACTGAGATAACCAACCAGATTGTTGAAGACATATTGAGAGCCTACACCATAGATTTCCAAGGTTACTGGAATGAGCACCTATCCCTAATTGAGTTCGCCTATAACAACAGTTACCAGGCGAGTATTAAGATGGCACCGTTCGAAGCACTCTATGGCAGAAATTGTAGATCTCCTGCATGCTGGAATGTGGTTGGAGAACAGCAATGGCTAGGTCCGGACATGGTACAAAATACCACCAGGGATATTTAGGTGATTCGAGATCGGCTCAAGATTGCTCAGTCCAGACAGAAGAGCTATGCTGATAAGAGAAGGAGAGATCTGGAATTTCAAGTGGGTGACCATGTACTCTTAAAGGTATAACCTACTCGAGGTATCCAAAGATTTGGTGTAAAAGGAAAGCTTAGTCCTAGATTCATCGGCCCTTTTGAAGTGCTCGAAAGGGTTGGTGAAGTTGCTTACCGGTTGGCGTTGCCACCTAATCTGGCATGTGTACACAATGTGTTTCGTGTCTTCATGCTTAGGAAATCTGTATATGATCCTACGCACATCATTCGCCATGAGAAGTTGCTGTTGAATAAGGACATGGCATATGAGGAGAAGCCGGTTAAGATATTAGAGCGAAAGGTGCAACAACTCAGGAACCGTCCCATCCATGTGGTTAAAGTTTTGTGGAATAATCGGGGAGTGGAAGAAGCCATATGGGAACCCGAAGGAATCATCAGGCAGAATTACCCCGATCTTTTCGGTAAGACATTCTTTCCATTATGGTTATATGAATTTGGTCCCTATGAATTTGGGGACCAAATTCTTTTAAGAGGGGGAGGATGTAGCAACCCGATTTTTCAAAAATTAAATAAATAGAAAAATTCAAAAAGAAAAGGAATTAATTAAAATCCATTAAATGAAAAGGAGTGATGGGCTTTGCTAAATGGACCATCTAAAATTTATTGGGAAAAATAGGAATTTTTAAAAGGAGAATAATAGGAAAATAACCTAAATTCGTAGTTATATTATTTCCTAAAAAGAAAAGGGGCTAATAAATCATTAAAATAGCTATTTGTGTTGGAATTGGATTCTTAACATTACCCAAATTGGTTGGGCACGAAATTGCATCCCAACCTAACCCAATTAGGAGTTGGCAAGCTTGGAAGGTTGAGAGGAATAAGGAAATCTCGTAATTAAGGGGAAATTAGAGTTCTATTGGGAAAGGGAAAGCAAGGGAGCTTAAATACTCCCCAATCTCTCCATGACCGGCCCTAACTCGTTGTTGAGGCTTGCTGGACATGGAGAGGAGACCAATGAGAAGAAGAACTCGTGGAGAGAAGGATTGCTCAAGCCCCAACCTCTGTTCTTCAAGTTATAAACCCTAGAGGACAAAATGAGTCAAAGGTAGGCATTCTCATAGGCTAAACTTGATTAATTTCGTCTGTAGTTAGTTCCCAACATCAGGAACAAAAGTCCTCTTGTTTCACTATTTTTCATCGAGCCAATCTTTTATTCTTAATTTTTGAAGTCCTACAACCATCATGACCCCGAACCCTCATATTAATTCTAGATCTCAATGTGTACTCGACCCCATGTCATGAAATTTTGACTGGAGATACTGATGATTGTTAGGCATCGTTTTCCCTTAAAAGCCCTAATTTTCAACCATCATACGGCTTGAATTAAATCGTTTACCCTCTATGTACCATGCTCTGTGTTCTTCATGCTTGATACCTGTCAAGTCCATGACTGTTCATCAATTCCTATTTACTGTAAGTACCCTTGCATGTCTAGATCAGTTTGCAAGTGATTTCACAATTTTCATCCACTGTGCATTTAGTTCTTGATTTTTGAACGAACCTGCGTCAAAACAAGGCAACTTGGACCGCAATCCAAGACATGTCCTTTTCCCGCTCGGACTCAGGCGCAGGACCTGAGAACACGATGGCCCGATAGGCCACGTTCTCAGGGCTGATCGCGACAGAGCCACCCGTCTCGTTCTGAACGAGTCAGGCCCTGTTGTCGCGATCTGGCAACCTGTTCTGACCGACTTGTCGTGACCCTTAAGTGACCCTGTCGCGTTCTGACTGTACCCCGTCGCAACCCTTACAGGGGTTCGTCGCCTTCTGGATATTTTTGCATAAACCCCATATTTCTCAAAATCTTGATTTTCTACAATAACTACATGCCCTGTTAACAGTCTTAAATACAGTAAACAAAGTTGTTAGATTGGATATGAATTCGTTAATTAAAAGTCAATCACATGATCTTTTCTTATCCATGATTTTCTATATCACATGCACACACTTGTAACCATCCAATATGACTCAATTTGGCATGAAAATATTCCATAAAATATCTGGTAATTTATCTCAATGATGTATTTAAATTGTCCCATTTATTTTAATTGGACTTGTCTTCGTTTCTCGCGATGTTTTGGGAATACCGTTACGATGTTCCACTGTTCTAGAATTCCTCTAGAACGTCGACCACTTGTTTCTATATACACACTTTCTCTTGACTTGGACAAACTCTCCATCGGATATTCCTTCTGTCGGACTAGGGAATCCTTGTTCAAGGCCTCCGTCAGACTCCTCTGTCCATGGATTCCCACATGGTCGACGAGCTGGTTGTACCCTAATACCTATGATACCCTTTAGGGATCAGTATAACTCGCGGGGGTTTAATGATCAGGGTGTTTTGGCATGCACCTAACGCATGACTTGTAAGATTTAATCTATGACAATCATTAAATGTTCATTCATTCATGATATATGTTACTTGAACTCGTGGTTAAAGAATATCGACCAATACGTGCTATCGTGCCTTGTGCACTATTATGCAACTCTACTTGTTATCTCGTTATATGGCCAATCCGTTATCATACTTGTTGTGCTATACTCTCGTGCGTTATGCTATTGTTTCTCGTTATCATGTGACATTACTCTCTAGACTGTACTCGTCATTCTCTCTAGTTATCCTGCTTGATAAGACATTAATCACTTTAAGCATGCTTGTTTACATGACATTTAAGTCCTACTGGGCGTTATCGCTCACCCTACGTTATTGTTATATGTGTTCTCAAGTGAGCTTGAGGATGACACTTACACTCAAGAGGACGGGAATGACCAAGAGTGAAGTCAAGAGTACCCTAGCGTCTTAGTACTATGTTAGAGTCTGAGTTAGTCTTATGCTTTTATTCAATGTAATTGGGCCCTATAGATCGGCTCTGATATTAGTGGTTGTAACTAGACATTGGAATACTTATTAATGAAATGCATTTGCTTTATGTATTTATTCTTGTCCAATTATCTGATGGTTATTATACGCTCTGTACCCGTTTATTTGCAACTGCCTCACGTTCCGATATTCCACGTCGGGGCGTGACACTGGGTGTCTGTCTGACTATGGGACTGTACACAGTGTTTCCCTTGGGTTAAGGGAAGAACCTAGCTGGGGTTGGTGTCAGCAGAACCTAGCTGGGGGTTTAAGTCTAGCAGAACCGCACTGAGGTTTGTTCTAGGAGGGTGGCTTCTTGACTTGTAACAGAAGTGAGTTTCCTTCCTACTTCTAAAGGAAGAGGACCAGTGGGGAGCTGGGGGTTTGTATATCCTTGGGAGGATTGTTGTAACGACTCTCCTTATACCGGTAAGATGATACCAATCCACATCGATATAAAGGGCGTCATTACAGTGGGACATTTACCCAACACTACACAATAGGTCGAGATGTATACAATAATAAAAGAGTGCAGCGGAAATGTAAAACATTCTTATTCCATCATCATCCACATATTCCACAATCTATATAGAAAGTAAATAAATAACAAATGTCCACATTATACATGTCCATATGAATAACAATGTACATTCCACATACTAGTAAAGTAAATGTGCAAACTACGCAACACTCGACAAGCAGCTACTCCTCACGCTCGGAGTCGCTCCTCACTATGTCCTCCTCAAGAACGGGGACACCTGTCTCACTTGTAAGTCAAAGCAAGTATGAGTCTTCCAAAAAGAAAGACTCAGAAAGCAATCCAAAGATAACATCCTTACACATATCACGTACACATACTAATCTAATTAACAATAAAGGAAACACATGGCACATGCTACATATTAATTAAGCAAATACATAAGAACAACCTATGACATGCTTTCTATACATAATGAATAACATGATTCATGGTTTCAAATTCTATTCATATCATTTCACAATTATACACAATTTAATTATGGGAATATGCACATGGTAAATAGCAAACCTAGCATGATAACTAATCATTTTCACATGCATTTATAACACTTATTCACACCTTAAACTCGCTGTTTTAATATAAAATTATCACATTCACATGGTATCACATCTCTTCACATGCTAACACATTCACATTACACTATCACATGCTCTCATTTCACATTTGCACATTTTCACATTTATACATTTAATTTGCTGTGACACATAGTCTGAACCACCATAAAAAAGGACACACATTCACATAATCACATACCCGTCACCTAGGCAATACAGTGACGAATCTTGGTTAACTGCGCAGAACCGGGAGAAGCCTTCTCCACCCTAACCATTGGTACTTGTCCACCTCCAGGATTTCATCCTAATGCCCATAGGATATCACATACACATTGAGCCTTCTCATAGGGACTTTGCTACAGTTCAGCTCCATAGCCTTCTATGGTAGCAGTGTCAATTTCGGCACACTTTACACATTAACACTTTATCACATGGTTTACATTATTCACATGCACTATTTAACTCATTCACATGCATTATTTAACTCATTCACATGCTTCAGTTTACAAAACATGAAATTACTATTTCACAGTGGCAAATTATCATAATTACACCTAAACATGCTGCTAATTACTTTAATTTACATGATTTGACTCACATACACTTAATCATGGTTTAATACCCTCGTTAAAAGCAAACAGTACTTACTGACATCACAACAGTACCAAATGTTTATCACAGACTCTGTACAGGTAACATATCACATGTTTAATTTTTCAGATTTTTTGCAGCTGTAAAACTAATTTTAACAAATTAAATAGATTTTAGGCAAATTTATCAAGAAATTCACTTTAACATAGCATACAGTAAAACAGTCGGTGTTAATAGCTCTAAAACCTGAAAACAGTAACCCTAATATCATGGAATTTTTTTGAAACCCTAATATGTAACGAATCTATTTATTCAGAATTAAACATGGTCAGATCATGCTTATTGTCTAATTATAGAAATTATACTAAATAATGTCATGCTCAGAAAATTTACAGAAATTCATGATATGACCTACAGAATGTACTTGTCAAACCTTGATTTTTGAAGCATGCATAGACAACCATAAGTTTGAATAGCATCACACAGACATAACACATGAGGTTCTGTGAAAACATAAGAACTTGGCGGCAAGGTCCTTGCCATCAAGGTGGGTTAACGGCACACGATGTTACCGCTAACTCAGGATCTTGGCGGCAACAAGTTTGCCGTCAAGTTCCTGTCTGCAGAAAATACAGACTGAATGTAAATAACTTGGAGAATTGGGGGTTCCATGACACAAATAAAATCCAGAAAAATCCTAGGACCTAAAGAGCATGTATAGGGATGAGATCCCTCGATTACTTGCATGTGAATAATTCTCTAAATAGATTATTAGCTGCAGAAGCTCTCCTTGGCCAAGCCAAGAAGATGTAGAAAACTCCTCCCAGATGCAGTCTTTTTGTTGATGTAGATCGATCTCCGGAGTCGGGAAGATTCCTCAATGCTTGGAGTTTCTCCCAGTCGATGTAGATCGCCAAAAGACCTCCCCAAATCGTCGGATCCAGATTACAAAAAGTCATTTTTCTCACAGCAAAACCTAGGTTTTCTTATAAGCCAAAAAGACCTAATCTCGCATAAACTAGGTGTTTTATAGAGCTAAAGGGTTGGGTTACGCGTTACCTTAGGTTTCCTACCGTTGGAGGTGGGTTTCCTAATCAAGAACTGCAAGAAACATAGCCATTTTTAGATTTGGAATCGCAACTTAACTGGGAAATAAACGGCCACATTTGTTGCCATTTACAGGAAATCACCGTCCATCGATCTGGACGTCAACATGAAATAAACGGCACACTGGTTGCCGTCAACCTATCCTTAACGTCAAAAGATGCTGACGTTAACTGGGATTTCGGTAGAAACACAGAAATATCTATAACATATATATACACATGAGTACATACAATATACACAACATTATCTAAATACAATATGCACGAAATTAAATAATGACAATATATACAGAAATAACATGTATATACATATGCACATAAGGAATTAAATAATTATAATATGCAACAAATCAAATAAGCATAATATGACAAAATTCGAGGGCCTTACAATTATACCCTTGTTAGTTAAATCCCAAGATTTGCTTGGAGATTGAACGTAGATCTTCCATTTGAGAAGTACCGAACTAGGATAAAATTCTATGTGTTCTTTTATGTGATTGTTTGTTTGAACTGCTTCTGCATAGCTCTCTATCTACTGCACACAACTACATTCACTAACCAAAGTTTTTCAAGATTTTCAAGAGGTGATTTTTAATTGTATTTTCAGAAAACCTATTCACCCCCCCCCCCCACCCTTCTAGGTGTGTCCTTGCTGCCAACCGTAAGTGAGCCAACAAGTGGTATCAGAGCCAAGTCTCTTCAAGCAAGTAGATCTCACGATCTAAAGAGCAAAGATCAAATGGCAGCTCAAGGATTTGCTGAAGGCCAATCTGTCAACAGACCACCCTTGTTCGATGGTGAAGATTACAATTACTGGAAGACAAGGATGGAGTTCTTCCTCCAGGGTTATGACTATCAACTATGGACTATCATTGAAGAAGGAGATCTGATAGTCCTCAACCCAAGAGAGAAGTGGGCAAGCAATGACAGAAAATTGCTCTCACAGAACAGTAAAGCCAAGAATCTCATTTGTTGTGCCCTGACAAGGAGCGAATTCAACAGGATCTCAGCATACAAATCAACAAAAGAAATGTGGGACAAGTAGAAGCTCACATACAAAGGAACTGACGAAGTCAAAGAAACCAGGATTGACATCTTGTGTGGGTTTTCTATATATCATGTTTTTGATGATCACATAATATTCTTGAACATTGATTTAATGCAAAATTGATGTGCTAACTACCATGAAAAACACCATGAAAGTTATTGAGTTAAACATTGCTAATTATACAATTTACATCACTAACAAGTATTTGCATGTAGGTGCACAAGCATGAAAGATGGAGCATTGAAAAGATGAGCAAATAGCACAAGAAACTGTCAAAGAGGTGTATCTGTCAACAGGCTCAGGGCATGTGTCGACAGATACACACAGTCATTCCAAGACAGAACTCAGGTTTGCATCTCTGAGTGCACCTGTCGACAGATGCAATGTACCTGTCGACAGATTCACACAGTCATTCCAAGACAGAACTCAGGTTTGCATCTTTGAGTGCACCTGTCGACAGATGCAAATCGCCTGTCGACAGATACACTCAGAAATTCAGATTTTCTGAAACCCAGTTCTCAGCCTAAGTGCGCCTGTCGACAGATGCAAGTGCACCTGTCGACAGACGACGGAAACATGAGATTTAGAGTTTCCAAATCCGGGCCCACTTGGGTGTTTCCTTCCTCCACGACCCCCACCTTTACCTAACACTATATAAGCATCCTTTTGGAGCCAAATTCGCAGAGAGCAGCCTCCCATCCAAGAGCCTCCAAGGGACCAAGAGGAAAAGCCCCAAATTGCTGCTCTGCTTCAACTTTCTGCCCAGATCGTCGTGGAATCGCCATCCATGCGAAGTTGAAGCCGGATCGTCATTAGTTCAACCTTCTACATCGATCAGTCTACATCCAATCGAAGTTTGAAGAGTGTTTGGATGATCCACGAGAAGAATTCCAACTGGATTTGTTCCCCAACTCTAAATTCTTCTCCATTTCACAATTTCCATTCCATTGTGTGTGTGTGGTTGTGTTTCGAGCATCCCTTGTGCTTGATTCACGAATTGTGGTTGTTCTGATCGTGGTTCATCAGACAACGTGTGTGTGCTGAGTTGTTGTGTTGAACTCGCTCATAAGTAGTCGTTTCTGCGTGTGTGTGTGGACGGTGGATGTAGGATACACGAGTTGTGTACTCCGAACCACCTTAAATCATCGTGTTCTGTGGTTTGTTCGCATTTTGCGATAGATGATTGGTAGGCACGGTGTTCATACGCACGTTAATTCCCTTTTTCAATATATCAACTCAAGCTTTCTTAATCTCAATCAAATTCAATCAAGTTTCATTGAGATTGCTGTAGGACCGAAAAGAAGCCATCAGTAATTTAGAATTGTCCGTAATCTATTCAACCCCCCCCCCCTTCTAGATTACCATATCGTGTATTCCGCATAACCCTTCAATTGGTATCAAGCGAGGTTCTCTCCGATTTACAGCTTTTCGTAATTGATCTAGCGATCAGGAGATTTTCGATCTTATGGATTCTAGCAAAGGGTATATGGCCGAGGGACATTCAGTAACTAGGCCACCCTATTTTGATGGCACTGACTATCCTTATTGAAAAAATGTATGCAGGTATTTTTGAGAGCTCAAAATTATGAGCTGTGGAAGATAGTCAGCAAGGGACCATACGTGTTGCCCGAGGACGAAGACACCTGGACGAAAGACCAAATAGCTAAAGGAACTCTCAACTGGAGCGCACTAAACATGATGCAATGTGCGGTGCATCCAAAGGAGTTCTCAAGAGTCTCCACATGCTCAACAGCAAAAGAGATGTGGGACAAACTTGAACTCATTTACGAAGGTACGTCCGAGGTAAGGGAAACTAAAGTTAGCATGTTAGTGTCTGAATATGAAATGTTCAAGATGAAAACTGATGAAACCATATCAGACATGTTTGCAAGATTCATGATAATAGTTAACGGGCTAAAAGGTCTTAAGAAGGAATACTCTGAAAGTGACTTAGTAAGAAAGATACTTCGATCTCTTACTTCATCTTGGAATACTAAGGCCACTGTCATTGAGGATTCCAAAGACCTTTCCAAAATGAAATTGGATGAACTAATTGGCTCCTTAATGACATATGAAATCAACATCAAAAGAAAAGAATTAGAAGAAAATCCTAGGAAGTCAATTGCTCTAAAAGCATCCAACAAAACATCAACAAGCTCCAAGAAATCCATTCAACAAGATAGTGATGAGCAAGAAACATCTAGTGAGAGTGATAATGGTGAAATGGCAATGCTCACTAGACAATTCAAGAAATTTCTGAAGTTCAAAAGGAGAGACACAGGTAACTCTAAACCTTTTCAAAAGAAAAATTTTTCACAGAAATATGAGTCCAACAAAAAATCTGATATTGTTTGTTATGAATGCAAGAAACAGGGGCACATGAGAGGAGAATGCCGGAACTCAAGAAGAAGCTGAAGAAGGAAAATTCACCTCTCAAGAAAGCCAAAGCAATGTGGCTACCTGGAGTGATGAAGATGAAGATGCACAAGAAACATCCGATGATGAAGAAGTGAAATGCTTAATGGCAAGGAGTGATGACTCCACCGAGGTAAACTTTCATTTGATGATTTCACTGCAAGTGAATGGGAGGAAGCATACACTACTCTATTTGAAAAATTTTGTGAATATAGATCTGAAAATAAAGCATTAAAAAGAAATGCAACTCCCTTGTGCATGATAAGAACAATGATGAACGAATTGCATTCCTGACAAAAGAAATAGAAATGATGAAAGTTGATGAAAAGACTCATAATGAAGAGATGGATTGCTTAAAAATGAGATTGCAAGAAACACAAAAGAAAAAGACTGTTTAAGCCATTCTCTTGAATTCCTTCAAGAAGAACATCTAGAAACAAGAAAAAGTTGGAACAAACTGAAAAGGAATTGAAAGAGAAATCTGAGGACTTGATGAAATTTGTAAAAGGGAAGCAAAATCTAGATGCGGTTTTGGGTGCTAAAATACATGTACCAAGCATGGGTTAGGATATCAACTTGTCAAACAAAAGAAAATAGGAGAGTCATTGATCACTTCCTTTGTTGATCCTAGTCCAAGCACAAGCAAGCATGTTCCCATAAAGCATAAAAAAAGTCAATCTCAAACCAAAGTATTGCAACCAAACAATCAAATAAACAAAATGCTCCCACAAATAAAGAAAAAGCCACCTGTCGACAGATGGAATGGTCCTGTCGACAGGAAAGAACAACTTCAACCAATAAACAGTCTATCAAGCAACAAAAAATTGAAAAGAAAATTCCTTCATGCAATGTGTAAAAAGATTGGTCATGATGAAAAACAATGCTGGAACAATCCAAAGAAACAGAAATTCAAACAAGTTTGGATTCCTAAACATCTACTTTGTTGCATGAATGAAATTTTGGGACCCAAGTAATTTGGGTACCAAAACCTCTTGTCTGATCCACTTATGCAGGAATGCCTAGCAGCCCAACATCAAAACAAATGGTACTTGGATAGCGGCTGTTCGAGGCACATGACGGGCGACAAATCTAAATTTTGTTCCATAGTGGAGAAAGACGGAGGACAAGTCATCTTTGGAGGTAACAACAAAGGCCAAATAATTGGCACAGGTAATGTTGGTAAGTGTCCCTCCAATTCAATTGAAAATGTACTGTTGGTTGATGGCCTTAATCACAACTTGCTTAGCATAAGTCAATTGTGTGATAGAGGTCACAACGTCATTTTGAATCAAATTCATGTCAAATTGTTGATAAAGAAACAGGAAGTGTAAAATTTTCTGGAAAAAGAGTGAATAACATTTACTTAGTTGACTTAGATGATCCAGAAAATGATAACTTGTGTCTTGTTGCAAATAGACAGGATGAATTGACCTTGTGGCATCGTAGGCTTGGCCATGCGAGCTACAACGTGTTGCACAAGATCATGAAGCTCAAATTAGTAAGTGGACTTCCTGACATTTCTTTTAACAACAATGAAAGTTTTTGTGATGCATGTGCACAGGGAAAACAGACCCGGAAGTCTTTCAAATCTAAAGCACCGGTAAGCACATCTAAACCATATGAACTGTTGCACATGGACCTTTTTGGACCAACTAGAACTCTAAGTCTCAATGGCAAACGTTTTTGGGTTTTGTCATTGTAGATGATTTTTCTAGGTTCACATGGGTCAAATTCTTGCACACAAAAGTGAAACACTTACAATCTTCCAAAATTCTTTAACAAGATTGAGCATGGCAATGTGAATAAAATATGCTCAATCCGCACCGATCACGGGGAGAATTTGATAACAATGCATTTTCTAATTTTTGTAGGCACCAAGGGATTGCCCCAAGGACTCCAGAACAAAATGGAGTAGTGGAGAGGAAAACGAACATTGGTGGAAATGGCTCGCACTCTTCTAGTTGAAGGCCAACTCTCTAAAAGCTTTGGGCAGAAGCAGTGACACTTCGTGCTACATTCTAAACAGAGCCATGGTAAGACCTGTGATAAAGAAAACCCCCTACCATTTGTTAAAAGGTAAGAAACCCAACCTTGGGTACTTCCGAGTTTTTGGCTCAAAGGTATTTATTCATAACATGATAAATCTGATTTAGATAAATTTGAAGCCAAAAGTGATCAAGGTGTTTTTCTAGGCTACTCAGAACACTCTAGGGCATATAGGGTGTTTAACAATAAACACGCACTGTGGAAGAAACTCCACATGTTATTTTTGATGAGACTTATGCCAAATCTAACAGCTTGAACGTTAACAGGACTGAAAAAGAGGATGAAGGAACATCGCTTAAGGACCTACAAGTCAAAGCAAAAGACAAATCTGAAGAAGATTCCAAGACCAAGGGGATATCTTCACAGGGACTACGATGAAGATGATGAAATAGCATTCAGAAAACAAGATGAAACACTTGAAGAGAATCCACCAGAAAGTGAACCTCCTGAAGAGCGACATTCACAAGATCAAATTCCTCAAGGACAAGATACTCCCGCCCTTCAAAATCACAAATGTGAGGTATTCCAAAGATCACCCCACTTGATGATGTTATAGGTAGTTTAAATGACTCTGTTCAAACAAGGTCTCAAGTAAGACAAATAATTGAACATGATCTTTTTGCTTTTGTTTCTCAAGTGGAACACAAAAATGTTGAACAAGCCTTAAAAGATAACTCGTGGATTGATGCTATGCATGAGGAACTTGGTCAATTTCAAAGAATAATGTATGGAGTTTAGTTCCTAGAACCCCTGAAATTTCTGTCATAGGAACTAGATGGGTGTTTAGGAATACTTAATGAAGAAGGAAAAGTGGTCAAAAATAAAGCAAGACTCGTAGCAAAAGGATATAGTCAAGAGTTTGGTGTAGACTTTGAAGAATCCTTTGCTCCTGTAGCCAGTTAGAAGCAGTCAGAATTTTATTGGCATATGCATGCTCCCATAAGTTCAAACTCTATCAAATGGATGTTAAAACTGCTTTCTTAAATGGCTATATCAAGAAGAAGTCTATGTCTCTCAACCACCAGGTTTTGAAAATTCTGAAATGCCTAACCATGTGTATAAATTGCACAAAGCTCTTTATGGTTTGAAATAGGCACCTCGAGCTTGGTATGATAGACTGAGCAATTTTCTGGTAAGCAAAAACTACTCAAGAGGTAAAGTAGACCAAACACTCTTCACTAAGAAAGTTCGCAATCACATATTGTTGTTCAAGTTTATGTGGACGATATCATATTTGGTTCTACTAACCCTTCACTGTGTGAAGAATTTTCTAAACACATGCACAGTGAATTTGAGATGAGTCTAATGGAGGAGCTTCAATTTTTTCTTGGTTTTGCAGGTGAACAACATGAAGAAGGCTTCTTCATAATCAAGAAAAATATGTCAAAGAGCTTCTCAAACGATTTCAATTTGAGCAAGCCAAACCAGCCTCCACCCCAATGAGCACAAGCGTCAAATTGGAAATGATGAGAAAGGTAAACCGGTAGATGCAAAGCACTTCCGAGGTATGATTGGCTCACTCCTTTATCTTACTGCAAGTAGACCGGATATACAATTTAGTTTTTCCTTTGTGCTAGATATCAATCTAGTCCAAAGGAAAGCCATTTAATTGCAGTCAAGAGAATTTTCCGATATCTCTCAGGCACATGCAATTTGGGTTTTTGGTACCCAGCAGGCAATAGTTTTGATTTGATCTCATATTCTGATGTTGATTATGCTGGATGTAAAATTGATAGAAAAGCACTAGTGGATATTGCCAATTCCTTGGCGGTTGCATGGTTTCGTGGGCATCCAAGAAACAACACCGGTTGCACTCTCCACTGCAGAGGCAGATATGTCGCTGCAGGAAGTTGTGCAGCTCAAGTGTTGTGGATCAAAAGTCAGTTAGCTGACTATAATGTTGAAATTGGATGTACACCTATCCTATGTGACAACACAAGTGCTATCAACCTTTCAAAAAATCTGTCCAACACTCAAGGACTAACACATAGAAATCCGTCATCATTTCTTGAGAGATGAAGTTGCCAATAAAACCTTGGAACTTAATTTCATTCCCACAGAAAAACAATTGGCTGATATTTTCACCAAACCCTTGTCTGAAGATAGATTCACATCCTTAAGAGAGAATTGGAGTTTGTGTAAAATGCAATGAAACTGACTATCCATTTTGGAGTACATGCTCTTTATGTGTGAATGACTATGTGGTATATCAAATGGTGACTGTGGAAGAACAAGTTCGGCTTGTTTGGAAACTATCATCATGCGTGAGAAAACATTCTCCGCCAAGTATCCATAGTCCCATTGCATATAAGGTCCTGTACTTCACATAGGATTTTTAGTTTCCTTACATTTATCATGTTAACTCCTTGAAACAATGCCTTTTCTGTGACCATGTGCTTGTGTATGACATTCTTGAAATGAACATGTTTGCCTTGTATCAAATGCTTGTGTGAATCCTTGCTTAGATGTTGTGTCAACACGTGCACATACTATGGGGGAGTGAGTTAAGGGTAGATGAGTATTTTCATGAGGAAACTCTTCCTTCACTTCATTTTTTAATCCTCACTTCCTGAACTCAATGTGCACTCAAACTGAAACAGAAAAATCCACTCTGTTCATATCTGTCGACAGACACATTCCATCTGTCGACAGGTACACTCAGATTTGCTATGACTGAAACTTCAATTCTTCAGTCTGTGTGCATCTGTCGATAGACAGATTCCTGCTGTCGACAGATACACTCATTCTCACTTTTTTCTCATTCCTTCTTCATACTTTTCAAGAAAGTGTTCATTACTTGACTTGAAGGTAAAAATTGGATGTTTTTGTGCAATATAACCTTACATATCCACTTCATGTCAAGTCGTGAACCAAGTCTAAATGATATTTGATGCAACACTTGATTGAGCTCTTTTTAGATCATTTTGAACACAATGAGCAAACCAAATGATTTTTAAACTTCCTTTGAATAACTCCCTTGTCGTTAAACATGAATCTAAAATGATTTGAAAAATCAAAAGCTCTTGAATTTAATGTTCTACATTATAACTTGCCTAAAGAATCTCTTGTACTTGACGAAAAGTAAAAATAAAATAAAAAAAAGGAGAAAAGCTACCTATTTCTTCGGTTCAATAAAAAATTTATCTCTCTTTATGGGATGGAGGTAGAGCAATGATGAAAATGACTAAGTAACCGGGGACATGGGCATCACCAATGCCGGTCTTCGCGTCAAAGGTTGTTTCATTATCTCTATACAATGGCTTGATGGACACTCACATTGAGTAACTGGGGGTATTGGCATCACAAATGTCTACCTTCACATGAAAAAGTGAAAGTGCTCCTCATTGCCACTCTTTTCCATCTTCGTTGTTTAAAGATTCTAAAATCATACCAGAAATAGAGTGAAGCCTCCGAAAACTTTTTATGTCAGTCCATGTGCTTCTTGGGTAAGATGTTCTTGTGGCCATCTAATTCAAATGTCATCTCACTATCATCTCTATTTAGATGCATGTTTTTCTTCAACGGCCTTAATCAAAAGAGTTATTTAATTTTCACTGTTATTGTGAAATGTGTTCTTCATGATCTAATTAAAGAACTTATCGGTTTTAATTCAAAATCATTTTAGAATTGTGTCATGTCTTCATCATAATGGATATGCATTTTTATATTGTACATACACCTATTTTACCTTAAAACATCAAATGAACACTTGTCCTTTTTGAAAAATCTTATCAAATCAAGTTTTAGCCAAAATAAAAAAAAGGGGTTATCTGTCGACAGATAGATTGTCATCTGTCGACAGCCGACGGCCCAGATCCGTTTTTGAAGCAAACCCTCGCGCCGGTTCAACTCTTCTTATGGGGCCTCTCTTTTAAAACCCTTCTAAACCCATTCTAAGGCATCCCACGACCACTTCTCACCCTTCCCCTCTCATTTCCTCCTCTTCTCCAAACCCTCTCTTCCCCCCCTTCAGGCTCAAGATCCACTCCGTCTCCGACGATCCTGCTGCTCCTCGTCTGGGATCCCTCCACTCTCCCTTCCCAATCGCCATTCTCACCCTCCTTCCTGAGATGGCACCCAAATCAAAGCTTCTCGCTCGTCGTCGTCGCGCTTTGACGGACGCCGGAGAAGTTCCAGGGCTCCTTCCGAACGTCGCAGCAAGCATCGTGAGGATCGGTTGCCGGACTCACTTTGTTCCTCAAGGTCTCCGACTTATCCGGGCCACCGGCACCTTCAAGAAACTTGTCCAATCCCGGTATGTGGACTCCGAGTCCTTAGCACCGATGTTCCCCTCACTCCTACCCTATTTTGACACTCAAGGGTGGACATCCTTCTTGTACTCACACTTGCAATACTCTCCAACTGCCGTCACAGAGTTCTTCAATAACCTAGGGCTTTCCGATCAGGGAGATCTCTACTCTTCGGTGAAAGGCACTCGTTTTCGCCTCACCGCCAATCTTATCTCGACAGCCCTTGAAATTCCAAACTCAGGAGTTGAAATCTTCAACTACACTCCTTCCGCTTCTGAGTACTATGAACTTCTCACGTTGCAACCTTATGACTCCACTAAGGAAATTGCTCGTCTAAATGCCAACTCCTTTCCTCCTTTGATCCGGATGATCACATCCACTCTTCTACCTTGATCGTCCTGAAGGATGGAAGCCGAGAATTAGTCACCGAGGTCCACAAGTCTTTGTTTATATTCTTCCTCAAGTGTCACCAATCAATCTGCCTGCACTCATGATAAGCCTCATCCGTCGGTGTTTCTCAAACACCAAAAGATCAATGCCATACGCTTGCCCCATCACCTCTCTTCTCATTTTCATTGGCATTCCTATCGCTTCAACTGAGCTCATCTCCTTGAAATCCCGCAGTGCTTTTGACCTCACTGCTGCTAACCGAATGGGCTACAAGATTGTAGACGGTGTAGTCACAAGGACTCTCAAAGGAAAGGAACCACAAGGAGCTGAAGAGTCATCTGCTGAAGAAGACAATGAAGCCGATGAAGCAAATGAAGGCAGTGATGAAGAACCTCAGGATGAGCAAATGCCTGATGAAGCTCAAGAATTGATGATGTACCTGTGCCTCAACAACAATCTCTTCATGATTACTTGGCACAAATGCATCAATAAATGATCTCAGGTTTTGCTCAGATGAATTCCAGATTTGATCAAGTGGACACTCGCCTCAACTCACTGGATGAATCTCACGTACAAATCCGAGACCGCTTGATTTCCTCTACTCCGAGAGAGATGGATCCCGTCATCCTCCTCCTTCTGGTCATGACAATGAATAGAGGGTCTCAGGGTCATTAGAGGTCATTAAAAGTCTTAGATGGGAGTTAGTCTCTTGTCCAGTCATCTTTTGCTTGTTCATGTTATTTCCCTTCTTTTGATTTTTTGAGTCATGTAATGATTGTCTCTTGTACTGTGAAATTTGAATGATCAATCAATGAAAACTCACAGTTCATGTTTATTTGTCTCCTAATGTGCATGACTTGACATTTTGAATGTTGTCAAAAGGGGGAGAACATCAATATGCATCAATTGAATGTTTTTGTCATCATCAAAAAGGGGAGATTGTTGGGTTTTCTATATATCATTGTTTTTGATGATCACATTAATATTCTTGAACATTGATTTAATGCAAAATTGATGTGCTAACTAACATGAAAAACACCATGAAAGTTATTGAGTTAAACATTGCTAAATTATACAATTTACATCACTAACAATGTATTTGCATGTAGGTGCACAAGCATGAAAGATGGAGCATTGAAAAGATGAGCAAATAGCACAAGAAACTGTCAAAGAGGTGTATCTGTCGACAGGCTCAGGGCATGTGTCGACAGATACACACAGTCATTCCAAGACAGAACTCAGGTTTGCATCTCTGAGTGCACCTGTCGACAGATGCAATGTACCTGTCGACAGATTCACACAGTCATTCCAAGACAGAACTCAGGTTTGCATCTCTGAGTGCACCTGTCGACAGATGCAAATCGCCTGTCGACAGATACACTCACAGAAATTCAGATTTTCTGAAACCCAGTTCTCAGCCTAGTGCGCCTGTCGACAGATGCAAGTGCACCTGTCGACAGACGACGGAAATATGAGATTTAGAGTTTCCAAATCCGGCCCCACTTGGGTGTTTCCTTCCTCCACGACCCCCACCTTTACCTAACACTATATAAGCATCCTTTTGGAGCCAAATTCGCAGAGAGCAGCCTCCCATCCAAGAGCCTCCAAGGGACCAAGAGGAAAAGCCCCAAATTGCTGCTCTGCTTCAACTTTCTGCCCAGATCGTCGTGGAATCGCCATCCATGCGAAGTTGAAGCGGATCGTCGTCAGTTCAACCTTCTACATCGATCAGTCTACATCCAATCGAAGTTTGAAGAGCGTTTGGACGATCCACGAGAAGAATTCCAACTGGATTTGTTCCCCAACTCTAAATTCTTCTCCATTTCACAATTTCCATTCCATTGTGTGTGTGTGGTTGTGTTTCGAGCATCCCTTGTGCTTGATTCACGAATTGTGGTTGTTCTGATCGTGGTTCATCAGACAACGTGTGTGTGCTGAGTTGTTGTGTTGAACTCGCTCATAAGCAGTCGTTTCTGCGTGTGTGTGTGGACGGTGGATGTAGGATACACGAGTTGTGTACTCCGAACCACCTTAAATCATCGTGTTCTGTGGTTTGTTCACATTTTGCGATAGATGATTGGTAGGCACGGTGTTTATACGCACGTTTAATTCCCTATTTTCAATATATCAACTCAAGCTTTCTTAATCTCAATCAAATTCCAATCAAGTTTCAATTGAGATTGTTGTAGGACCGAAAAGAAGCCATCAGTAATTTAGAATTTACCGTAATCTATTCAACCCCCCCCCCTTCTAGATTACCATATCGTGTTATTCCGCATAACCCTTCATCTTGGTCACACAATATGAGAAATTTGAAATGCTAATAGGTGAGACCATTACCCAAATGTATAGCAGATTTACTGACTTAACTAATGATCTTGCAGGGCTTGGAAAGATGTACAACACTGGAGATATGGTAAGAAAAATTCTCAAATCCCTACCAAGCCAATGGACTCCAAAAGTCACAGCTATCAAAGAAGCTAATGATCTTACAACTATGTCATTAGAAAAGGTTATAGGATCATTGATGGCACATGAGATCAACATGGAGCGACTATATGAAAGCTCATCCAAATAGAAATTTACTAATGCTTTCATAGTTATAACTGCTCCTTCCACCTCTTCTGCTTCAAGTTCAAAAAATGCAGGCTCTGAAAACAGTGATGTAGATGATGTACTGTCCAAGCTTTAGAGAATTCTTAAGAAGAAGAAGAATGGATCAAGAAGGATCCAAAAGAAGGAGAAAAATGAGAAAGAACCAGTCTACTATGAATGCAAAAAATATGGACATCTAAGACCAGATTGTCCAAGACTTAAGAAGACTGGTTAGCTAGAAAAATTCAAGAAGAAGCACAAGAAATTCAAGAGAAAAGGCATGGCAGTTGCTTGGGACAATGAAAAAGTCTCAACTTCAGATTTATTAAGCTTAGATTCAGAAAAAGAGCAGGTAAGTCTAGCCCTCTTGGTAGGACTAGATGAGGTACATTCTGACCCATCTATTAATTCTTGCACTGATTCAGAGTCAGAGTCTGAAGATTTAGAAGATGTCTTTAATTAACTTTATGAAAAACATAAAGATGTTGTAAAAGAATTAAGAAATCTGAAAAATAACCTTACTTGCTTAGAAAACACTAATTCTGATCTTAAATAAAAAATGGAACAATTGGAAACACAATTAAAGGAAAGTAAAAATAATAATTATCTTTTGAATAAAGATTTAAAGAGCAAGAACAATGAAAAATTAGAGTTAGAAGAAAATTTGAAAACTCTAACTGAAGAAAATATTTATTTAAAAGAATCAGTTAGAAAATTAACAAAAGGTAAAACATCTCTAGCTCTATGCTTAAAAGGCTCAAAATCTGGCAACAATAAACAAGGTCTTGGATACGAACCTCTTGAAAAAGGAAAACAAATTAAGTATCCTGAAAAATATCGATTACCAAAATTTGTGAAAGAAACAAAGATGCCTCAGAAAAAGGCCCCTGTAATGAACAAATGCTATCAAAAGAAAAAGGTGTCTAAAAATCATGTTCTAAACAAACATCACAAAGACAATAAGGCCTGCAAAACAAATTATATTCATTGTTGTTCTCATTGCAACAAACTAGGCCACATAGTAAACACCTGCACAACTAGGCACTTAATATGGATTCCGAAATGATATTTTCATGCATATAATCAACAAGGCTCTAAAAATATTTGGGTACCTACTTCTGAATAAGTTGTTTGCAGGATAGCCTTGGAGCATCAGGAACAAATGATGCTCAAGGCATTGGTGACTGCCAACTCTTCATCCAACTCATATCTGAAGAGGGAGTAGTCACAAATTTGTATTTGAATTACAGTACTACTAATAAGGTCTTGCAAGTCTCTTTTTATAAGATCAATGCAGGTAAAAGTCTTGAAGACTTGACAAACAACAAGTGGATATGTCAAGAAACAATAAGGTCAAACAACAGGTCGACGCACCATGAAACAACGGTCAACAGACAAGTGAAGACTCATCAAGCCTCACTCTAAGGGGGAGCTTCACATCAAAGAGGAGCCTCATATTAAGGGGGAGCCATACTCTAAGGGGGAGCAAGTAATAAGGGGAGATAAAAATTCATGACAAGTATTGTTGAACCCCTCTCCTTCAAACTCACAGGTAGTATTGGTAAGAAGTCTTTACAAGAGGAAATATGCAAATGGTAAGATCCTTCCTTTTTGGGTATTGACAAAAAGGGGGAGAGTATTTTATCCATGAATTTTCTGTTCAATGCTTGACTTTATGTTTATGTCAGAAAATTCACATGAGTTTTGTCATCACCAAAAAGGGAGAGATTGTTAAACCACTCCTATATTTTATCCTTTATTTTGGTGATAACAAAACCCATGTTTAACTTAATAATATCATCAATATATTTCATATCATGTTTCTTCCATGAATACAATATATTCTTGCATTATCACTTCAGATTTACACTAAATTTCAACTCTGCCATATCTGAAGTTTCACTTCAACCGACAACATTAATTTCTGTACATCCGAAGTTTAACTTTGTCATATCTCATATTTTGGTTAATATAATTGCTTAATTAATGAGTGCATAACCATCTGCATATATAATCTTCAAATGCACTATAATAGTATCACAGAAGAATGTATTTTATAAACACTATATTTGGATAGCACATATGTTCTTCTGTTTGCTCAAAATTTTCTAAGTCCACAACTAGTATATATATATATACTAACTCTGATTTATGGAAAGTCGAAGTATGATATCAATTGTTGAACAAATGAAGTCCAACTCCGACTCTTGGATAGTTGAAGTGGTCCTACTCCGACTCCTGGGAAGTTGAAGTGTGATACATACTCCAACTTCTTTACAGTTGAAGTTTCTATACTTAAACATCGATTGTATTAGAACATCGATTGCTTCCACTTAAACATCGATTTTTTTTAAACATCGATTACGTTCACATTGATTATGATTAAACATCGATTATGCTTATACATCGATTATCTTTCACATCGATTACCTTAGAACATAAACTATGTTCAAACGTCGATTACACTTAAACATCGATTACATATATGGATTACATTCAAACATTGATTACACTCAAACATCGATTACATATATGGATTACACTGAAGCATCGATTGCTTCACTTAAACAACGATTATTGTTCAATCTGACTCTGACTCCTCTAAAGTCGAAGTGTGATTAGTCTCACTACGACTTCTGTACAGTCAAAGTCTTTATACTTCAACATCAATTGCCTCTATATTTCAAATGTTTCAAAATGTCTGTGGCGGCAACTAAAAGCTCATATGTAGTTCACATGTTATCTTATTATTTCTCTGTCTGACTAGTGATCTTCTTCCTGTCTATCCTTCAGGGTAGGTATGATGTTGTCAGCAAGAAATATGGAAGTAAGGCCTCACCTAACATATATGGATATCAGCAGAAATCATGGACCTCTGCACATAAAAGGTATGGGCTATCTGTCATAAGACTTTTCTAGCCTAACTTGTTCCTATTTGCATTAAATGTCTGCAAGACTATTCTACTCCTAGTCAAAACATTTGGACCTGCTGTTAGCATCCGTTAGACACATGAAGATGTCTGTTAGACAGAAGCAGAAGGAGAGCAGAAGATGACGAGTCCCAATGGATCTAAAAACACCAACGGATATACTTCAACGGATATGTTCAAGCTGCTCTTTAAAAAGGATGAATTCTTGAAGCAGAATAAAAAAAAAGAGCGCCTTCCTAAAAATCCTTTTGAAAGATTGTACATCCAGTGAGAAGCCTCAACGCCATACACACTCAAAGCAAGAGAGAAAGAGTTTGAGCCCAAGAAGAAGTGTGCGTGCAAGCAACCATCTGAAGTCTTCAAGCATTCAAGCTTCTTTTCTCTCTTCACTCTCTCTGTGCATCATTGTAAATCTGGGAGAGAGTCTATGAGCTGAGAGTTTGAGTTCCTTAGTGTTCATCTTGTGTAGCTCTTAGTCTGTTCTTTCTTTTCTAAGAAAGACTTGTGTCCAACTGTAGGACTGTATACAGTGTTCCTCTTCTTGGGTGAAGAGAAGAGCAGCCAAAGTGCTGGGTAACTGTCCAGCTGAGGGACTGTACACAGTGTTCCCCTTGGGTTAAGGGAAGAACCTAGCTACGGTTTGGTGTCAGCAGAACCTACCTGGGGGTTTAAGTCTAGCAGAACCGCACTAGGGTTTGTTTCAGGAGGGTGGCTTCTTGACCTATAACAGAAGTGAGTTTCCTTCCTACTCGGAAAGGAAGAAGACCAGCGGGGAGCTGGGGGTTTGTATATCCTTAGGGGGATTGTACCTTGGTTAGTTAAATCCCAAGTTTTGCTTGGGGACTGGATGTAGGTTTTCCATTTGAGAAGTACCGAACCAGGATAAAATTCTCTGTGTTCTTTTGTGTGATTGTTTGTTTGAACTGCTTTTGCATAGCTACTCTATCTACTGCACACAACTACATTCACTAACCAAAGTTTTTCAAGAGGTGATTTTTATTTGTATTTTCAGAAAACCTATTCACTCCCCTCTAGGTTTATCCTTGCTGCCAACCATAAGTAGGCCAACAATTATTGCTTCATTATTGTGTGCTATTGCATTAGCCATCATGTGTTAGGTTAATTCATGCTATTGTAGTAAAGGATAAGAGGTGTGCATGATAGTTACTCACAATAGAACGAATATCCATGTGTTTTAGATTTGGTTAACGTGCATGATCATATGTTAGTAAAATGTTAAATTGAATAATGAAAAGGGCATGTTAAATGATTGGGTGATAGGGCTAAGGTATATGTACCATGTATGGATTGCAGTAGTGTATGTGATAGCATGTTTTTAAACCAAGATATATGTAAACCATGTGTCATTGCTATTGGTTATTTGTTGAGTCTATGTTGATTCATACTTGCTAACATTTAGGAGAAGCTGTGGACCCTGAGACTGAGGAGTTAGTGCATTGAGATTCGGAACATGAGGGTTAGTACTTGAGAGTGTTCTTGTGTATGTGAGAGAAAGAATTGTACTTGGACTCTATTATATCTCTTTATGGATTGGTTATGTATTTGGACTTTACTTTTTACAGATTATGGTATTGGATAATTATTGATGGAATTGAACTTTATCTCCATTGCTATTAGCTTACATATTTGTGTATAACTCAACCAAGTACCGATATTGCTTGGGTATTTTCCCACTGTAGTGTGTCTCTTGGATCTGATGTGAGTCAGTATGGTTGGATTAGGTCGAAGTGGGGCGTTACAAAGATTGATATCATAGCAACTTTTGGTTGAACATGTACGCGAATAAACCATCAATATTATTCATATACCTAAGTTTTTATAGGAGAACTAGTCAAATATATGAATGGTAAGATGAGTGGTTTTGACAAAGTGTCTAGTTTTATGGGAAATAGCTAGTCGTGGAAGACATGCAGCTGCTATTGCTCGTGCTCAAGAGCAGGAGAGAGAGGAGACTGGTGGAGAATAGCAGGGACTACCAGTACCACCCCCACCGTCGCCTATAGACTATGGCATGTTGATGCAAGGACTTATGCATGCTATGCAGGCACAAGCCCATACTAAGGCAGCTTTACAGGCCCAAGTGTAGGCGCAAGTAGATGTTGTTGGTTTGACATGTGTTGGATGATTGTGCTTGTTTGAGATGTCTAAGTGGTAGTTTGGTTTCAAGCTCAAGCACTAGTCTAGCATGATCATGGAGGTCCTTCGGTCATGGAAAGGTTCAAGAGAATGGTTCCACCCTCTTTTAAGAGGGAGAGTCAATCTTTAGTTACTGAGAGTTGGCTAAGGGAGGTGGAAAAAATTTTCCGTGCCATTAGATGTACAGAAGAGGATATAGTTAGCCTGGCCTCCTATATGCTTCAGGTAATGAGAATTTTAGATGTGCATTTATTATGTGGGTTCCTTGGAAGTTGTATGATATTTATGTGAGTTGTTTTGTAACGACCCTCCTTATACCGGTACAATATATCAATCCATGTCGATACAAAGGGCGACGTCACAGTGGGACATTTACCCAACACTAAACAATAGGTTGAAACATACATGAATAACAAAGAAAGTACAGCGGAAATAAAATGTAACTCTTATTCCATCACTTTCACATATTCCACAATTTATATAGCAAGGTAATTAACAAAAGTCCACATTATTACAAGTCCAAATAAAATACATTGTTCATGACATTGTTTACATACTATGGAATAAAGTAAACTAAGCAATGATCTTCACAAAAGTAGCTACTCCTCACGCTCGGAGTCGCTCCTCACTAAGTCCTCCTCAATTACGGGGACTCCTGTCTCACCTATATGTCAAAGCAAGTATGAGTCTTCCAACAAGACCCAGCAAGCAATCTAAAGATAGCATCCTCACACATATCACATACTAATCTAATTAACAATAAAGGAAACACATGGCACATGCTTCATATGAATTAAACAAATACATAAGAACAACCTATGACATGCTTTCTATACATAATAAATAACATGATTCTTAGTTACAAATTCTATTCATATTGTTTCACAATTATACACAATTTACTCATGGGAATATGCACATGGTAAATAGCAAACCTAGCATGATATCTAATCATTTTCACAGACATTCACAACACTTATTCATATATTTAGCTTGTTGTTTTAATATAAAATTTACACATTCACATGATATCACATCTCTTCACATGTTAACCTCCAGGTACTTGTCCACCTCCAAGATTTCATCCTAATGCCCATAGGATATCACATACACATTGAGTCCTCCCATAGGGACTTTACTACAGTACGACTCCACAGCCTTCTATGGTAGCAGTGTCATTATCGGCACAATTTACACATTATCACTTTATCACATGTTTTACTCACTTATATTCACACTTGAACCCCTTTCACATGCAATTTAAATAACACTCATGCTTCAGTTTACATAATATAATGTTACTATTTCATAGTGATAATTAGATCATAACAGAGTCCTATCATGCTGCCAAACACTGAAATTTCATATGATTTAAATTAACATGCTCAATATGGTCTAATTATCCTTGTTAAACGCAAATTGTATCCACGAGTGTCATAACAGTGTCAAATTTTTATCACAAGCTTCATACAGGTAACATGTCACATGCCTAATTTTTCATATTTTTCAAAACTGTAAAACTAATTTTTACAAATAAAATAGATTTTATGCAGATTTATCAAGAAATTCATTTAAAAATGGTTCACAGCAACACAGTCGATTCTAACAGTTCTAAAACCTGAAAACAGTAATCATAACATCATGGAAATTTTCTGAATCCCTAACATGCAACGATTCCATTTATTTCGAATTAAACAGGGACAATTCATGCTTAACTCACCATAACATGAATTATAATAATTAAAATCATGCACAGAAATTCGGCTAAACCTCATGATATGGCCTACTAACCATAATTGACCTATCATAAAATTTACAGCATATATAGAGAACCATAAGTCCGAAATTCACAGCACATAGATCAATTTCATATTTTTGAAAAGCCTGAAGAAATTGGCGGCAAGGGCTTTGCCGCCAACAGGGGTTAACAGCACACGATGTTGCCGCTAACTCAGAATCTTGATGGCAGCAAGCTTGTCGTCAATCTCCTATCTGCAGAAAGTGCAGACTGAACGCAAGAAACAAGGGGAATTGGAGGTTCCAGGACACGTGATAAAATCCAGAAAAATCTTAAGACCTAAAGGACATGTGTAGGGATGAGATCCCTAGATTACTTGCCTGTGAAAAATTCTCTAAAGGGATTAATTAGTCGCAGAAGCTCTCCTCAGCCAAGCCAAGAAGATGCACAAAACTCCTCCCAGATCCGGTCTTCACGCCTGCACAGGGGACTCTCCAGAGTCGAGGAAGCTTTAGCAATCCAAGGTGCACATCCCTATCAATGAAGATCACCAGAATAAGCAAAGAATCGTCGGATCGCACTCGTCAAAGATCAAGTTTTTCTCACAGGAACCCTAGTTTTTCTCAAGAGCCAAAAGACCTATTCTGAGTGAAAGCTAGGTGTTTTATAGGGCTAATGGGTTTGGGGTATGTGTAGATTATGTTTCCTACCGTTAGAGCTAGGTTTCCTAATCCGGAACCACAAGAAACGCAGTCGTTTCCAAAATGAAATCGCAACAAAACTGGAGAAGTAGACGACCACTTTGCTGCCATTTACAAGAAGTCAACATCCATCGATCTGGACGTCAACATGAAGTCAATGGCACACTGGTTGCCGTCAACCTACCCTTAACGTCGAGAGATATTGACGTTGATTGGGATTTCGGAAGAAACATAGAAATGTCAATTTACATACATATACAATACATACTATATGCACAACATTATTTAAATATAATATACACAGTTAAACAATATAATATGGACAAATATATATATATATATATATATATATATACATATGCACATAAATAAATAAATAACCATGCTATTTACAACAAATATCATATGCATATAAGTAAACATAATATGAATAAAGTTTGAGTAATAAGAACAAAGTTCGAGGGTCTTACATGTTTGATGCTTCAGAAGCATGCCAATGTTTGGTAGTCTTCGATGTAGTGCATACAGTTTGAAGATGATGCTTGAGATGTGTAATGGGTAGAGTTTGTTCATCTGTTCAAGGCAACGTTTGTACCTGAGCATGTACAGAACATGATGGAGCAAGAGTTCTTGACTTTGACTCAGGGAGCGTTGTCAGTATTAGAAAATGAAGCCTGTTTTGTTGAGTTATCAAAGTATGCATCGCATATAGTTGCTGATGAGTGCAGAAAGGTGAAAAAGCTTGTGATGGGCTCCAACCATCACTTCGTACCAAGCTTGTGGCATTGGAGCACCGAACTATGGAGCCAGTGTTGAGTGCAGCTTCAGACTGGAGTCTTAAATGGAGTAGTATCTTGAAGAAAAGAAGGCATCTATGAAGAGACATAGTTTTTCATTTCAACAACAAGATAAGAAGAAGAGGCCTATAGTAGCCCAACTGTAGAGGACCTTTGTACGAGTTAGAGCATTACCCCAGATAGCTGATGATAAGGGAAGTGAGAAGCCTTTATGTGCACAATGCGGAAAGAGGATGGAAGGGATGTGTGTTGGTAGTTACTAGGGGATCTCTACAGTGTGGTGACAAGGATCATCGGATCAGGGATTTTCCGAAGATGGCACAGTAGGCAGCGACAGCAGAAGCCCCAATAGTAGTGAGACCAATAGCTAGGACAGTAGGAAGGATCGAGCCCAAGCTCGAGTGTTTGCTTTAGCTAGAGAGGATGCAGAGCAGGAAGAGCATGTGACAGAAGGTACAGTTCCTATCATGGGTATACATGATAGAGTACTTTTTGACACTAGTGCTACTCATACTTTTATATCTGAAAAGTTTGCTAAGATCTTGATTGAGGAGTCTAGTATTGAAGCTGTGGATCTAGATGTGCCCCTGTCAGTGCATACTCCTACAAAAGCAATGTCCACTATGAGGTGCTTTCCTTCTTTCCATGTGTGCATAAAGGAGCAGGATTTACCAGGTTTCTTCTATTTTTTGAAGATGAAAAATTATGATGTTACTTAAGTTAGATTGGCTAGAAAAGCATTGTGCCTTTCTAGATTGTAGGAAGAAAAGAATTATTTTCCACTTTCCAGGTGAGGAGGAGTTTTCACATCCCTTACCCAAGAATCTGGTAGGAAAGTTTGTAGTGTTCGCCTTGAAGGCAGCCAAGATGTTAAGCAAAGGTTGCAATGCCTATCTGGCGAGTATGGTGATGACGTCTAACAAGATGCCAACCATTGGAGATATTGAGGATGTCTGTGAGTTCCACAATGTGTTCCTTAAAGATCTTTCTGGATTACCTTTAAAAAGGGAGATTGAGTTTGCCATTAAATTGGTTCTTGGAACATTGTCGATTTCAAAGGCCTCTTATCACATGGCACCAACTGAGTTAGCAGAACTAAGAAAGCAGTTGCTAGATTTGTTGGACAAGGGTTTTATCTATCTGAGTACTTCACCATGGGGAGCTCCAGTTCTTTTCATTAATAAGGAGGATGGATCGATGAGGTTGTGCACAGACTACAGGAAGCTTAATCAAGTGACGGTCAAGAATAAGTATCCTTACCTCTCATAGATGATCTTTTTGACCAGTTGCAGGAAGCTTTGGTGTTTTCAAAGATAGATCTTTGTTCTGGATATCACCAACTCAGAATTAAAGTTGATGACACATCTAAGATAGCTTTCAGACGGGTTATGGTCACTATGAGTTCTTGGTGTTACCCTTTTGGCTTGACTAATGCCCCAACAACATTCATGGACTTGATGAATCAGGTTTTCATGCTACACCTTGATAGTTTCATGGTGGTCTTCATAGATGATGTGTTAGTTTACTCACCAGATGAAGCGTCCCATCGAGAGCATTTGAGAATTGTGTTGGAGGTGCTGAGAGAGCATAAACTTTTTGCCAAGTTGAGCAAGTGTGACTTCTGGATGAAGGAAGTGCACTTTCTAGACCATCTTATCTCTGATAGTGGTGTGGATGTTGATCCTACAAAGGTGAAGGCAGTGCTTGATTGGGAAACTCCTAGATCGCCCTTTGAGATTCAGAGTTTCTTAGGGTTGGGTGGTTACTATAGCCGTTTTATTGAGGGATTTGCTTCCATTGCAGCGGCATTGACCAAACTGACTAGGAAGGGCATAAAATTTGTTTGGACTAAGGAATGTGAGAAGAGCTTCCGAGAGCTCAAGGCTAAGTTGACTTCTGCACCAGTATTAATTTTGCCCAACAGTTTAAATCCATATTCGATTTACTCTGATGCATTGAAAATTGCATTAGGTTGTGTATCGATGTAGAATGGGAAGGTTGGAGCCTATGTTTATCATCAGCTAAAGGAGCATGAGTGCAACTATCCTACTCATGACCTTGAGTTGGCTACAGTGGTGTTTGCTCTGAAGATTTGGAGACATTATTTATATGGTGTAAAGTTTGAGGTCTTTACAGATCATTAAAGCCTGAAATATCTCTTTTTCCATAAGGACTTAAATCTTCGGCAAAGAAGGTGGATTGAATTCCTGAAGGATTATGATTTTGAGCTGAGCTATCATCCAAGAAAGGCTAATGTAGTGATTGATGCACTTAGCAGGAAAAGGCTGTTGTTGTAGAGGGATTGGAAGATTCAAGAGGATGTGTCATGTATCAGTCCTCGCCGTTCAAACCTGTTAACCTAATAACGAGCTTGATCCGACTCGGCCTCCTGCGAACGAACTGTAGCCTCGCAAGGGATATCAATCACATGTCCATAGAAATATAAAGGAAACAGCTCAATATATAAAATTCCACATCTCACAAATATTTACATGAAATATACATAACCAGTTCTCAACTAGAGTCAAGCACAAAGTACAGCAACCTGGGGCATACCCCGAGGTGAACAGAAAGTAAGGATTACACTACTAGTGGTGCAGACCCAACTCCACTATGGTGCGGCTCTGAACTAGACGAAGGGCGGGAAGCCTCCTGCTCTCCCTCACCTAAAAGGGGTAGGGGTGAGCCTCACAAGTCACAGGCACAGTAGAGAAACTCCCTTAAAAGTCGTACAAAACAAAACTCACAAAGTGCAGAAGCAGGAAGCTAAACTAAGCAATTTATAGAACAATCTACGCATGATGTTAAAGTTGTAAATAACATTTATCACAAGCTATTAATAGAAACCAACGTTTAAAAAAAAATGGCAAACCCCGTTCAAATGTATGAGCTAAAGTAGAGTAACACCACACTCGGGTCACAAAGACTGGTACACGACACCAACAATTAACCCGAAAAAATCACATAGGACTACCTCTCAGTCTCGCAGCCACAGATGGAAGGTCCAGCTTCCGCTCCACCACAACAAAGCCAAGAAACTGTGGAGACCAACCAACACCACACCTGCGGCCCATGCCTAACACCTTTAGGGACTCCGGCCCGAGCTCCCTAAAGTGAGGCACTGGAAAATAGGACTAGCTGGGGCCTAGTATGTCTACTGGTGTCCGTAACCCCCAACCACGAGGGCGCTACAAGTGACAAACACAAACTCTCACAAGTCGTTGTCCCTCTTCCGTCTTTACCTCAGTCGGACATACAACTCTTGTAACGACCCTCTTCATACTGGTACGATTATACCAATCCTCATCGGTTCAAAGGGCGTCATTACAAGATAATAACCCAACACTAAACGATAGGTTGATATGTACATGAATACAATTGAGTAAAGCGGGAATAAAAGAAATAACTCAACTTCATTCCATCATCAATACACATTCCATAGTCTATATAGCAAAAGAAAATGACAGAGTCCACATTATTACAATTTTAAAAGAACTACATTGTCCATAACATTGTCCATATGAATAACATTATTCGAACTATGAAAGAGAAATTACAACTATATAGTGAACTCCATAAAAAGCTACTCCTCACTCTCGATGTCGCTTCTCGCCGCAACCTCTTCAAATGCGGGAGTACCTATCTCACCTGTACGCCGAAGCAAGTATGAGTCTAAAAGACCCAGCAAGCAATCTAAGGACTCAACCTTACACATATCACACACATATTAAGCTACCAAACAATAAAGAAACACATGTTATCATTTAAACCATAACAATTTACATGGCACATGCTTTATATAATTAACTACACATAAATCATCCAAACACGTTTCTAACTAACACATGCTCATATTAAATCATGGATAATAAACATACACCTGTACATGTTTCCTACACCTAACATGTAACATGATTTAACAATCCAAACATTATCCATGTTATGGTACAACTCTACCAACTAGAGCATGGAGTTAAGCACAAAGTAAAGAGCAACCTAGAATGAAATCTATTCATATTTCACATGCACATTTCATATTCAATTACACCTTTCATTTGCTGTTTTAATACAATGAAATTTCAATCACACATGATATCACATTTTATTAATCATGAATTGAAGGTTTAAAACATATTCAAGTTGGTTGGCAACCATATACTGTAACGTTCCGACCGTTCGGATCGTCATTGTGTGGTTATGGAGGCCAGTGTGTGGCCGATGATGTGTGTGTGGCAGGTGGTTTCCGCAGGTTATGAGATTTTGCCCAAAGCATTCACTGTTTCTCAGTTCTTAATGCGACGGTGAGGGGCGTCGCGTTTTGATCGCGACAGCCCATAGCGCCGCGTTCATGACACCGCCGGTTTAAGTGAACGTGTGCATGTCTGCCGCGTGTCGCATGCTGGGCGCAAGGACTGACGTCAGCAGGCTTAAGGCGACAGCCTAAGGCGTCGCGTTCAGGTCGCGACTTGGTTGGGCATCGCGTTCTTAACTTCACTGTGTTTTTAAGGAACCTTGGCAGAACAGAGCTCAGAGAAGCTCTGCTCGGCCAGGGGGTATTGCTGTGGAATGTTTGGGCGATTCGTCTTGTTAGAGCTTGGCTTGACAAGTTTCCACTGCGAGGACGTTACGTGGAGCGGAGGAAACATCGTACGAGCTTCGTTCTTCACGTTCTTCGTGAAGGTAGGGAGATTTCCCGTGGTTTGATCCATGAAACGTTCGTGTGATGTAGATAATGTGTTTCCTGCTTTCTAAACCTTAGATAGCATGTGTAGGAACACATTAAAGCATGAAAATGGAATGAAAATCGTAGATTCTAAAGAGTTTGGGGTGATCCAAATGAAGGATTCAGGTTTAGAGTTCGCACCTGTTAAGGCATCGACCCATGGTGTCGCGACTATGTCGCGACACAGTGATGCATCGCGTTCAGAAGGCGACACATCGTGCCGTCGCGTTATGAAGGCGACGCAATACCTTGTCGCGATAACAGCCGAATGTAGTTATTCATAAATGCGTATAAGTGTTTTATTATCTGTCTAGTGTGGTTTGTGGTGTGTGATGATAGTAAAGGTGCATTGGCACTCTCTCAATGCTCGTGGAGCGTGTGGTGTGTGGTTCATATGGTGTTCACATGGTTTGCGTGAAGGTTTCACGTGGCTTTTGCGTTGTGCATGTGGTTTCTATGTACGTGGTGTGTAGTTTGACGCCTTCCATGGATACCTCTTCAGTTGGGAGCCCCAGGTTTTGTGTGAGCCAGGCACGTGAGTGCTCGGGGCTTGTCCCGGTACTGGGTACCAACGAGGTCTTGTCGTCTTCCTGGACACCCTCACTCTTGTGTTGAGTAGTACGTCCGGCTGAGGGAAAGACGGCAGTGGAACAGCGACTAGAGAGAGTTTGTTGTGTTGTCGCTTGTAGCCCGCTTGTAGTTGGGGGAGACGGACATCAGTAGACGTACTGGACCCCAGCTAGTCCTATTTTCCAGTGCCTCACTTTAGGGAGCTCGGGCCAGAGTCCCTAAAGGTGCCAGGCATGGGCCTGCGAGGTGTGTGACTTGCAGGTTGTGGTGGTTTAATTGGACTCCACAGTTCTTTGTACTTGTTTAGTGGAGCGGCAGCTGGACCTTTCGTCCGTGGCTGCGAGACTGAGAGGTAGTCCTGTGTTGTTTGTCAGGGTCAGTAACTGGTGTCGCGAACCAGTTGACGTGGCCCGAGTGTGGCATTTCTCTACAGTAGCTCGTGCACCTGTTTGGTTTTGCTGTTTATTTATTTATGTCGATTCCTGTTAAGCAGCAAAGGGTAAGTGGTACTTACAGTTTTATATCCTGCTAGATAATAATATAAATTGCAGCGTAGCATTTCCTGCTTTGCTACTTGTGTTCGTTTGCTCAGTTTCTAGGGAATTTCCCTACTGAGCCAATGACTCGAGAGGCTCACCCCTACCT